>OZ038320.1:10041725-10226483 GCA_964035795.1 Pterobdella sp. o SKG-2022
ACCAGCTTAAAATGAGGTAAATAACAGTTAAATAACTTACGCTTAAAGACCGTTCCTTCAAAAGTTATAAAATCTGAGGTTATTTTTCTGTTGATGTTCAAAATGAGGTTTCTGCCAGCTATTACTTCTGGTTGGGCTGCGATGAGGTTTTCAACACTATGGCTGCGTTGAGTTTGCAACAGATTAAAAGCTCCAGATATGGATTTGCAGTGGTTTTGGGCTTGTGCGAGGGAGTATGGGTTAAAGTTAAGAGAACTGCTGTAACAATAATTCCCATCACAAAAACTTAGACAAGCTCCTTTCCCAATGACGTAAATTATAATTATTATTGCAAGTTCACAAGACATGGTTCCAGCTTTTTTACAAGACCTTCAAATTTGATCTGGCTTTTATAAGGAAAGTCAAACCGTGATTAAGAAGAAATAAAAGCCATTCAAATTTAAAGTTTCATAATGTTGACAATGCTTGTCGAAACAATTTAAAATTCTTTACTAAACAATAGACGAGATAAATTTGATTAAACTAGTAGAAAAATAGTAAGAAGCTCAATATTAGATATAATGGTTGAAAATTTTCTATCGAATCTAAAAACGTCTTATACGACCATCTTCATTGAAAACACTTTTTACTGTCATTTTATGCAATAAATTTTTTTTGAAAACTTCACTTTAGCTCCTCCAAAAGCATTCAAACTTCACTATCTATTGTTCCTATAAATATTCACTGACAAATGAGGATTTATTGCGAAATATAAATTATTCAATTTTTTAAATATTATTCATAGAACTGTTCAAAAAAGGACTGTGTTTAAACAAACACGTGTAAATAGAATTGAATGTAACTTCGCCATAAGCACCAGGTAACCAAATTCAAACTCTTTTGAAACAATTTTCAGTTGAAAAATAAGCAAAACCAATAATTTTTGCACGATATTTCATCATGCAACTTTGAGTAGTTGAGAGCATATTTTGATTTTTCAATCGCTGAGGCTCGAAAAACTATTAGAAATATAGGGATTTTCGATCACTTTTTAAATCTTTGCAATCTCTTTTTAATAGTTCGCAATCACTTTTTAAATTTTTGCAATATTTTCGATAACTTAAAAAACTCAAAAAATTTTTTTTAAAATCTTGAAAATATAAAAAAATTTTAGTGAAAAAAAATTTCATCAGTTACCTCCATGATCCTAAAAAGTCGGGCATATTTTTTCTCTCCTCTATTGTATTTACACAGCTCCCTTTCTCTAAAACTATTGTCAAGTTTTTCAAAATATAGCGGTACTTTCGAAGTGCCCGGTCGATTGTGCTAAGAGAAACTTCAAGCAAATGTTCATTTCGAACCCATTCTTTAAGTTCCTTTAAAGTTTCCGTGCAGTCTGTATCAACGTGCTGCAAAAAAAACTTTTTCACTTCTGGAGAAAGTTTTGATTTTTTGTCACTTCCCATTTGAGCTTTCGTAGTTTTACCGGTTTTTAACAAACGTTATATAATGCGTTAACAGTGTGATATTTTATCAACAGCATGGAACTAATTTCTTTTATTGAATTTCTATCGAGCGATTTCTAAATTATTCTCTTCTTATCATCATCGGAAGCTTTGTTGCTCAATCTTATTGATGAAGTATAATAGCCTGAATCAAATAGTAAGGCCAACAAACACAAAGTATTTTTTAAAAGACGAAGCTTTTTGTAAGACTAGCTTACATTATCAAGTGACAATTATCATTTGATAACGTATGCAAGTCTTACGAAAAGCTTCGCGTCTTCGTTTTAATAAATACTTTGTGTTTTGTTAACCTTACTACTTAATTTCATTGTTTCTGAATTTCCAGCCATGACAAAACTTTAAACTTTAAGCACACGATATCTACGATTACTAGCATGAAAAGCGAAACAGAATGAAAGCACTCATTGGATTTAAATATAAAATATATCTTTAAAAACATAGAAAATATGAAAATATAAATTTATTCGTTATATGAAAAGTTTATATATATTTTACTGGTAAGAAAAAATCAAAAAAACTTTTTAACTTAAATTTTTGAATTGATTTTTAATTTTTGAAAAATATTTATTGAGTTTTTTTTATGAAAAATTTTTTTTCCAATTTATTTAAAATATTTAAAAATTGATCGAAAAACCCTATAATACAACAGGTTAGGTTTGCCTTTATGAAACGTTCTATAAAGCCTGGGAAACTATGTTTGAGCCAACTATTGACTTCAATACAAATTTTTCTTTTGTCAATTACTTACTTACTTACTTACTTACTTACTTACTTACTTACTTACTTACTTACTTACTTACTTACTTACTTACTTACTTACTTACTTACTTACTTACTTACTTACTTACTTACTTACTTACTTACTTACTTACTTACTTACTTACTTACTTACTTACTTACTTACTTACTTACTTACTTACTTACTTACTTACTTACTTACTTACTTACTTACTTACTTACTTACTTACTTACTTACTTACTTACTTACTTACTTACTTACTTACTTACTTACTTACTTACTTACTTACTTACTTACTTACTTACTTACTTACTTACTTACTTACTTACTTACTTACTTACTTACTTACTTACTTACTTACTTACTTACTTACTTACTTACTTACTTACTTACTTACTTACTTACTTACTTACTTACTTACTTACTTACTTACTTACTTACTTACTTACTTACTTACTTACTTACTTACTTACTTACTTACTTACTTACTTACTTACTTACTTACTTACTTACTTACTTACTTACTTACTTACTTACTTACTTACTTACTTACTTACTTACTTACTTACTTACTTACTTACTTACTTACTTACTTACTTACTTACTTACTTACTTACTTACTTACTTACTTACTTACTTACTTACTTACTTACTTACTTACTTACTTACTTACTTACTTACTTACTTACTTACTTACTTACTTACTTACTTACTTAATTACTTACTTCGGCCGACTTTTAAGTCGAGCCAAAGTGATAAAGCTTCTCCATGATTCCCTGTCCAGCATTGCGTTCTCAATTTCTTTAGTGCTTTCTAGGTCGGTGTCTCTCGCCAGAGTTTCAACATAATTTATTGCTTTTCTTCATCTTTTTGGGTTTCTTGTCAAAGGTTGCCACAGAACAAGTTTTGAGGCTATCTCTTCTCGGTGCTGAACACAATGACCGGCAGGTCTCAGTCTACGCTCGCTAATCTTACAGCTTAATTTTGGCAGATCACCGTACATTTGTCGCGTGTTGTTTCTAAGATATGTTTAGTGCCATTCTAAGCATTCTGGTATAAGCTCCATCTAGTGATTTAGTTAAAGCAGAAGTAAGAGTTCACGTTTCAGAGTTATAGAGCAGCACTGACTTGACCGTCACCAGAAATAACCTGATTTTTATTTCTCTGCTCATTAATGACTTCCAGCTTTTTTTGAGTTTGTGACAAGCCATCCATGCCTGCGCCTTCCTAGCTTTCACATCGTGTTGACAGCATTTCATCCAACCATCTAAGTACTTGAAATTGTCAACTTTTTCGATGAAACCACCACTGATAGATTTGAGGTCATTGATACTATCCTCGTTAAACCTCATCATTTTGGTCTTTTTGGCATTGCAGTATAATCCATTTTTTGCAGCTTCGGATTTAACTCGGTTTAGGAACTTTTTGGTCTGACGTATGAGGGCGATATCGTCAGCATAATCGAGATCAGTTATTACTTCCGCTGGATATCGACGCCTTTTTTTTGGATTAAGAATGAAGCCAAATTCTTCTTTACTATCAATGGCCATCCTCATAATGTAGTCAATGACAATGGTGAAAAGATATGGGGCCAGTGTGTCTCCTTGAAGAACATCTAAAATTTCAAAATATTCAGTTTCACCATCAGAAGAGAGTCCCTTAGCTCTTGTTCTCTCGTATAGTTTTTGTATGGCATTGACAAGTTCATTTGGAATTCCATATGCTTTGAGGATTTGCATCATTTTTGCTCATTTTGGGTCGAGCTCCATTTTGGTTGTTTTTGAGTAGTGGGTCTAGGTGAGGTTGAATTCGATTTAGTATAAGCTTGTTCACTACTTTCGACATCATGGCTGACAGACCGATTCCTCTATAGTTTGATGCATTACTGAGGTCCCCGTCTTTTGGTAGAGGTAGAATGTTGATGTCAGACCATTGTTGGGGTTTATGACCGTCTAAAAGAAGTGAGTTAGCATATTCTAAAACGATGTCGTCTATATTGCAGTATTTCAATAGTTCGTTTGAAATACCGTCTTCACCAGAAACTTTCCCAAGCTTAAGATATTTTTTCACTGCAAGATATTCTTTTTTGGTGGAAGGCCCAGTTTCTATCTGTAAATCTTCAAATATTGTTTGAATCTGGGCACCACAATCATCTGATATTGTAGGTTCCTTACCCAGTAAATGGCTGAAATGACTGTACCAGCTTCTGATCCTTTCACCTTTGTTCTTGCCTTTGAGAATGCCTTTTTTGGAGCTTCTACGCCCAGTTACATCATTTATGAGATTCCAGCATTTGGAGCATTGGCCACGTTTGGCTGCTGTTTTAATTAATGTAATTTTCTGTGCCAATTGTTCTTCGCATAGGCTGTTGTAAATTCTATAAAGTTTCGCTTTCTATGATTGGAAGTTTTTACTGGTAGTTTCATTTGCCTCTCTTTGATATAAATCAAACGCTTTTTGAACTTTATATCTTTGTTCAATAACCTTTTTGTTGTCAATTGACTTGAAAATTTATTGAATGTAAAAAATAATTTATCAAAATCTCAAAATTATTTATACGAATCAACCAAAAATGTCTTAAAAAACAAGATATTATCCATTATTTTTAATTTTATCATCCAAAATACTTCACCATCTTGAGATTTCTGTCGAAAGAATAACCAAACGTTATTGAAGAATAAAATAGCATCAAATAAAAAAAAATTCAAGTTTTTTCTGAATCATCATGCTTTTAAGTCTTCAAAAAACTTCTAATACAACAAATATTTATAAATACCGGCACACAACTCTAAAAACAATTGTAATACGGACCACCAACCTTGAATTTTGTAGTAAGAGCGGATACTGAAAAGGATGAACGAAAGGTAGATGAGGCATTGGAACGCATACATGTACATTACGTTCGATGGTTCCTCTGTGGTGCAGTAAAGTCACTATTAGTTGAAATGTAAAATTTTTTGTATAGCATCATAAGTTAGTTAAAAAACTGAAAATAATATTTGAAATCATTGTAAAAAACAGTTGATAATAACATATGTGAGTAAAGTGTGCACGAAAAAGTTTATGGTATTTAATAGCTGTTTTTTAAACACGTTTTTTTCAAAAAAGATTAACTATTTTAATAAAACAACTTAAAAAATTCAGTGTTATCTCATAAATGTTTCAAATATTCATAATCAAACAAGATCCCAGTCACCTTGCCTCCCAGGATCTACATAAACACATTTGCTCCCTTTCCTTGCAAATTATTTTTTTTCGTAACTAATAGTTATTATGAACAAAAACAAAAAATAAATTTTTTTTGTTGTTATACGGGCTTCCAAGTCTCGTGTTACAAGTTTATTTTTTTCTTTGGTAATGTCTAACCAGTTCATTTAAGATCTTCGTATCATTAATCAGAAGCACCTACTTCAGCTTATCTCCAAACCATCTTGAGCTGCTTCTCTGCACCTTCTTGCTTCTTCATTTAGAAAAGTTTCAATCGAATATTTAGTTTATAAACCTCCAAAAAACCCTAAACTTCATTTTTGACATGTCAAACTCTGGCTCGTTTTTTTTATCCTCGCTGACGAGCTAATATAGTGTTTTCAGTTTTGTCACTGTTTTGAAGATTCTATCTTAAACATCTGCTCAAGCTTTTTAATCGCATATTAATACGGAGTTATTTTTTTCACCAATCAATCAATTATTTAGCTTGAAAAATGAGAAAAATTCACCAAAAAACATGATAGGTAAAATATTGAAAAATTAATGAATGAAAAACAATGAGTTGCTTTAGAAATTTTAAAACTAGAAAAACTTTCATAACGGGTCACTCAGAACTTCGAAAAAAACACGAGTTTTCTACAAAGGGCAGTTTAAAAAACTACTTAAAAACGTTAAGCTTTTATTTTCATAATCACTCAAATAAAAAGTCAACTTGTATTGTATATAAATGCTAACCTCTTGAAATCAGGTCTACACGTACATTCAAACCTCCCAGGCAGGTTAGTGCATACCTTCAAGGGATCCATACATATAAGGTTGTAAATGAACTTTCTAAGTTTTTTATTATTTTTTGTGTTATTTAGTCATATATTATAATAGATTCAGAAAGAATTATTTTAAAAAAGTTATGTATTTGAATGAATATTGAAGGATTATATATTCATAACGATATTCGTTTTTAATCAAAAACTAATTTTAGACTTTACATTAAAGATATAAAATTATTTTAATCTTACTATATTCTATTTTAAAAACCTCAACTATTAACTATTTAATGAATAACTTAACTCATAACCGTTTGTGATGTTAACCATAAATAACTTAATAATCAGTTTGGAAGGATTTACTTCAAGATCTGGGTCGCACACTGCTTCTCCACATTCATCAATGTCTGAAAAATTTAAGTTTGTTTTTCCAACCAACTACTCGTTATAAGATCTGATTTTTTGTCGGGTGTTTAAAGAATTGAAAAATTTTTTTTCAAACAAATTTTCTGGAAAAATATTTGAAAAAGCTGAAATAGGTTTAAAACTAAAAAAATGTATTACCCAACAACAACTATTGTTTTTAGAATTTTTTGGGATGTCACTAAGTACTTAGAAATTTATGTTTTGAAAAGTTTCATAAAGTTAACTACTAAAAATTGTTGTATTAAAAATACATAACTGATCATTTTTACGCTTATTTTTGATCTTCAAACTTTCTGGTTTAAACATCACTATAAAAAATTTGGTAAATCACTATTATTATTAAAGCCTATAAAACAGCATCCAACAGCAAATTCATAGTTCACCAAATAGGATCAACAAAAGAAGCAAACCATAGCACTGGCCATGAAGCTTTTGGAAGCCTACCTTACAAACACACTGCAGTCCAGTGTTGGTGATGACACAGTGCTCCATCGTTGCATTGCAGGTTTTTTTGCCGCATCTCTCTGAAAAATAGTTAAGGTTTGAGAAAAATTTTGGTGTCTATTTTCAGCATGAGGGTTATTGCATCTGAATTTTAGAATTAACAATATTAAATAATATTTTCAGTGGAAAAGACCTAACATTAATGAATAACAAACATAATAATGTTCAAATCGACTAACCTCTGCAAGGGAACTTAGAATGGCATATTTCATCAACAACGTCGATACCATAATGACCAACCATTTCAGAATCCAATAGTTTTGCATCAGCTGATATTTTTTCAAAATTTTCAGGTTTGATGAAGACACTTTCATAAAGGTGAAAGTTGTAGAGTTTATACTTATTGAAAAAAACGTTTTCAAACATATTGTTTTTGTTGTTCACAATACTTGGCTGTTCTTTTTCTTTTTGTGAGTCACAACTTTCGTTGTCTCTTTCAGCATAGGCTTTTGAATTTTAAAATTGAAGTTTTATTTCCATAATCAAGTTTTATTGGAAATAAAATATCTAAATCAAGATAATAAAGTGAAAAGTTATTTACAATCCGAAACCTTCGATATTCCGGATTGTTACCTGACAACTTATTAGACACTGAAGATTGGCAACAAAATAATTATTCGGAATTAATTGCAATTATGTCGTTTTCACTTAACATTCTCATGTCATTTGTAGTTGAACATGAGTTTAAATATTTCTGGTTGAAAAAGTTTTCACTTAAAATGCGAAACTCTAGCAAGCTCAAGTAAAAAATCTACAAAAAAAGACATGGGTGTTTTTATTGAACATCAAACACACGAAATAATTTTTACATAAACCTTATCTGAAACTTTATGAAAAGTTAAAAAAAATAAAGAAAATTAGTTGCTTATAGATCAAATAATATAATTTATATTTGGAACAGGTCTTTTCAAGGCGAGGGAGTTACCAAACAAAGGTTAATGTTTTACTGTGTTTTGATTGGTTGCTAAAATTTTAGATTTTTTTCGCAAATTTAAAAAAAAAATTATTAACGGTTAATTTTTTGTTTTAGTTTGATTAGTTGCTTTAAATTGAGATTTTCCTTGCAAATTTTGAAAAAAATAATCATTTTGTTTCAATTATAAATTTTTTTTCGAATTTTCACATGGTTTGTAAATTTTAAGCAACCAGTCACAACACAGCAAAAAGATTAACGCTTTCTTTGATCAGACTCACCCCTTTTCAAGTTATTGACTCACCCAATACCCGTTGGCTCTCCACAGACACCAGTGCAACCACTAAAAAGCATGTAAGAAGCATTTTATGCAAGTAAATTTATCTGATGAAGCGAAACTTAATGAAAAAAACAGCTTTCTTCTCCAAAACTTTTCTAATATTTTTTCAGAATTTGAAATTTAATTTTTTGTATAAAATGGTGTGCTTTACAGAACTGATGACTTCAAAGTGAGTTTTTGAGCAACAAATGATGGCATGCAAATATTTTGAATGTTTTGTTGGTGACGTTTTGTTAGCTTATCTTAAAAATATGAATATAGAGATAAAATAAATTTTAAATTTCTATTTAAGTTAAATGTTAAAAATTTTTTAAATGGTCAAAAACGTGTATAAAATTATTTTAAAATGTAAAACGTTTTTTTAATAGAAAACAGTTATTTGTCTCTGAGCACAAAGAGCAACAAAAAATAATAGGAGCAGAATTTGATGACAAAATTGAAAACAAGAATTTTTCTAAAAACACCAGATCAATTTGACATTGAGTCTCCATTTCGTATTATATTGTAAGGCCCAAGATGCTTAAGTCAAAGTCAATTTATAAAAAGACACTGAAGTTTTCGACACAGAACCAGCTTTTTGAAGAAAGTAGTTCAAGGCTACTGTAAATGAAATATTCAGGTTTATATTGAATACTTTCAATAATTTTTGTGCTAATCAAATAGACACGTTTATTATATTAGAAGTCAACAATGAATTAAATATGATTGAATCGTATAAATAATACCCACTCAGCACACAAACGTTGATCTCTACATAACTGATATGAATATATTACAAGGAATATCCTTAATGTTGCTTGTCTCGACTCTTGACCATATGAAATCCAGCCCTCTTTGGCCGTTTTTTCTTTGCCTCGCTGTAAACCATTTATTCGTTAAGTCTGGCACTTCAATGGTGTAGATTCGTAAATCCACAGGTTTGAAAAAGAGAAGAAGTTTGATGCAGTTGAATGGGCGTTTAGTGTTGAAAGTAGCAATATTATCAAAGGGCGTTTTGTTCGTTTTGATCAAGCTTTAGGAAGAAGGTTGGTGGCTTTAAGTTAAGTTAGGGTGCATATAAAATGATCAAATAAAGCTTATTCTGATGTTTTATTTTGAGGTTGTAAGGATTATATTTCGGGTGGACTTGATAAATTAGTAACTAGATGTATGTTCATGATTTTTGGTGTTGCTAAATTTGTGGCTGAAGAACATTGAAGTATAGTTAATATTCTTGGTAAGTGTTCAATATAAAACATGGATGTGATAGAAAAGTTAATAAGTTTAGCAAACCTTCGAGAAAATCACCAAATAAAAGCTACAGCTTCAGCTTTTCGCTAAAAACAGGGCACGTGCGTTTTTGTCATGATAATCGATTTGTTTGAGGCCGCGTCTTCGTTTCATTGAAATTACACAACTCTCGTTTTAAAGAGTGACTTTTAAATTTGAAATTTATAAAAGAAGATTATTTTAGATACGTAGCATGTATTCGAAAGTTATTTATAAAACAACTTTTTGATATTTGGAAAAATGGAAACCCTTAAAAATTATGCTTTTATTGCCAAACAGGTTTCTTTTCAAGAAAATTGTTTTTGCTTAGTATAGAACTAAATGAAACATTTTTGTAACTTGATTTAAGCTTCAATTAATTTATATGAAGTTTACTTTATTATCCTGTACAAAAGTATTTTTTATCGATTCGGTGTTTATGTCGAAGTTTTCTTCAGAGTTAATTGCCTGTTTACATTTAATTTTTCAATTTTTTGCAAGAAACTATTAGTTTTAATAAATAAGTAGTCAACTAACTAACTAACTAACTAACTAACTAACTAACTAACTAACTAACTAACTAACTAACTAACTAACTAACTAACTAACTAACTAATTAACTAACTAACTAACTAAATGAGATATCATCAATTTAGTTAAAAAACAAAAAATCTGATGTAGAATAATATTTATTGTAACTGTTACATTACCAACATCTCCCATCTATGTATCTACCACGATATTAGGTTTGTGTAACAGGACATGTTTCAAAGTATGTTTCATAAGCTCTATGAGTGAGAATGCATTTATAAACATTATATGTTCTACAATACGATATGAATGTACTGTATTATAAATACATAGTTTTCTATAAAACCACATTACAATACAGAAAATGTTAATTTGTATATAATTATGCTATTAAAACGATTTAATAGATAAAATTTATTATGAGAATGTATAGAAATCTTCACTGAGAATAGGTCGTAACAGGAAAAATTAAATAAAACATTTATGATATATATATATATATATTTTACAAGAATTATAAATAGCTAAAGTAGATTACCATAGTAAATATATTTTGTTGTCAAAAAGCGTTATGAACTAATTTCATCTATTTGAATGTTGATTTACGGCTATTTCTTTCTAAACTTTCATCCTGCCAATGGTAATATTCATAATAAAATTAATAATGGTAGTAATGATAACATTAATAGGAGCAGTATTATTAGTAATAAAAATATAAATATTAATAATAATAAAATTAATATAGATAATAATGATAAAAATAAGATTAAACATAAAAACAAAAATAATAAAGATTTGTCCATCCAGTAAGAACGAAGTCAACGACAGGAAAAAATGAAAAGGAATAATGAAATGCTAGACGAAATGTATCAGAAAGGAAATAATAAAAAATAAGAGTTCGGTGTAGGAATGATTACCAAGCAACAAAAATATATTTCCTTTATGATAGTTATTGTTGATAATATCCGTTGATGTTCCTAATTGTAGCAACAATTAATAATAAAAGTTACAACTAGAACTTATATTAATTGAATAAAAATTATCATATTTGGCGATAACCCTTAAATGCAAACACACATAATATATAGATAATAGCTTGAAACAAACTGGCTTATAAACCCTATACACCAAACCTCATTGAATTTTGAAAATCATTAAATGAATTGATTAAATAAAGAAGCTTTAGAGTCTTCTTAACCCACTCCCGTATTACTTAGGTTTGTGTATTAACATATAGAGAATTTGAAAAACTTCAATGGTGAAAAACAAGTTATGAGAATAAATACAATAATCAACAAACTATGAAACAGGCGAAAGTATTAATGATAACAGCACGATTATATGCACCATTGATTGCGATATGTTTTGATTCAAATACACGGGGTGACAGTCTTTAATCCTTTTGAAAGCTTTCAATTATTCTCATTTTATTGAGAGCATAGTTTTAATTATCATTATTTCAGATAGTACTTCAAAGAAACTTACTTATTATATTCGATTTTTAATAATATTTCTCTCTTCGTGCCAAAATATTATAAACTATTATAATGCAGTTTATTGAAGTCTGAAAATTAAGACTTAGTTGACGTGTCATAAAGTGGGTTGCGACGTAAATTGAGGTAAGACATTGAAAGAGTATCTTCAAAGACTAGATATTGAATATTGTGTCATGTTTTGTGTAAAACTGTATAATGATTGTAAAAATAGTAATAAAAACAATAATAAAAAAAATAAAACTAAAAATAAAAGAACTTTGAATGTAAAAGCAATATTGATAATAATAAGATGAATTGCAAAGATTTTCCATATCACTTTGATGATAATTTGAAATGTGTTTATGTAGATAATTTAACTAGCGAAAGAAAATTCAAGTGAGAAAGCATGGTGAGCTAACCGCATAGAACTATGAATTTCTTCAAAAAATAACAAAAATAAGCTATTTGTAAGAAAAATACAACGAAACAACCAAGGAAAATCAAGTAATAATAACATAACAACATCAATGAAGAAAAAAAAATTATTAAAAATATTATTATTATTATTATTATTATAGGAATAAGGAAAATAACAAAAATATTGAGTGAAAACAAAAGCGTTGATTCAAGTCATGAATGATCTGATAACTTTTTATCCGTACGAAAATCCTAGGTAGGTGTAATGGTAACCATTATAACAATTGGGAATAATAAAAATAATAATTTATGTAAATAATAAAAATAATTTTAAAAAAATAATAAACAAACATTATATAAAAATATTACCATAATAAGCAGTAGAAAAGACGAAGCCAAGAGAAGCAAAGAGAAGAGTACGATTAACAATAGTAGATTAGTAATGATGCATAGTAGTAATAACAATAAAAATAATACTTTTTCGAATTTTTATTAATATTCAAGTTTACTAATCATTATTATCCAGAAGAGCATATTTATAATTATTTTTACTTTTTGACCAACTCACAAAAACAACAAGGACTAAATGCAAACGTTTGATGTTCAGTAAATATCATTTTGTATGAGTATCTATTCAATATAAGGAAACAATAGGATTAATGATGATATTACTAACAACAATAAAGATGTATAACAATAATAAAATTATTATTAATATCAATAAACCTTAATGGGAACAATCACATTAATTCAAATGTTTTTGTATGTATATGGTGATATTTTTATGTAGTTTAGAAAAAAATTAATTAAAATTGATTCTGTTCCTATTTATAATCCTTATAAGTAATATTTAATATTTAGTGTTGAAACAATAAAACAATGGAAAAATCTTAGTGATCGTGAACATTCACCTCTGCCGTGGAAAAGCATTAATACTTACTGCAAAACATAATGATTACTTTTAAATGAAGGCAAAAGTGAACAGGTAAAAATAAACCTCCGATAATAATACTAAAAATCAGAGACACACAAAGAGCAATAATCAATAAGACAAAAAATGACACGAACACAAACAAAAACAATCTCGAAATGTGTATAAGGTTTCATATCAATATTTTGTATTGAACTTCTAATTATTACACACGTACATACAATGAAACACACACATCCACACATGAACTAGAAGTCTAAATAAATACAATGTGAACAACAGTCAATACACCCAAGCGTCCTACTTTCGCAACCACTAAACCAGTCACTATCTCTATGACATTAAGACCACCATAGTTATCTACTCTATTTTTAGCGTTAACGTTATACTATTGTTATTATTTATTAGTATTATTAGTATAGTCATTATTGAAACTAATTTTTATCTATTACTTGCAATGAAATACCTTATTATTATTCTTATTCGTCATCGTCGATCGATAGCACGGACATCATCATTATCATCGTCAATCATGGCAAAGCTGCTGTACTTGGGGTCATGTGAGCAAGGCTCATTAGTGACACTATTATTAGTGTTACCAGTAAAATTAGCATTATGTTCATTTGTTTCATTACTATTGTTCATGGTTTTTTTATTTTGAACCAAATTTCCAATACTAAAGTTTTTTAGTTTACTATTAGTATTATTCAATTTCTGCATTTCATTAACATTCTTATTTTTATTCTTGAATCGACTAAATTCAGGATTTAAAAAGACTTCTAGATTATTTTTTGATGCAAGAATTGAAGATGATGGTGGCAAAGGTTGTGATGATGATAATGGTGTTTTAAGAAATTCTTTTTCGTTCTGGGTTTTTTTGAAATTATCTTCAAGTGCTAACGTACTTTTGTGTTGAAAAACTACATTTTCAATGAGCTTTTTTGATTGGCTTGTTTGGTTTAATGCCATAGGAACAACTGCTTTGCTATTGGCCATTTGATCGTCTACAACAACCAATGAAATTCGGTTAGGTGATTCTTTGCCTCCACAATCCTTCTCTCTTTGCAGGAACATTATGAACCAGTCGAGCACATAGAAAACTACAGCGAGGAGCTTGTAAACGAATGATAAGCCTACAAACTTGTACCTCAAATTGACCAAGTCAAAATGCAAGCAAGTGCCTGTCAACACGCCACACACCTTGGTCCAATACGTGCACGTAGAATCAATGTAGGCTCCGTACACAAGAGGAGCTGGTATGTATGCTGGGAGACGAGTGTTGTTTATATTTTAATTTTATGTCTATCTTATCTTACTATAACTGAAATTATTGATATAAATATTAGAAATATTTTTGCTGAAATTTCTACTGCAATTATTACCATTACTACTTGAAATAAAGACAAACCGAACACTCGCAGCATCACAAACTGCAATCCCAACGCCAAGGCTTTCTCTTGTTCGCCCACAGATCTGAAATTATCAACTCGATTACAAAATAATGATGGCAAATTTTGATAATGTTAATAGTAAAAAAATAAAAAACAATCAACAATCATTTAAATCTTTTAATAGCCTGGTTTCTTTTACTAAGGGTGGAGCTTTATAGAAAGATTTATCTCGAAGTGGAAATTAAAGAAAACCGCACAAACCAAATCTAGCTTTCATTATTCGTTCAATACAAGTTCCCAAGTTAAGTTTTCCAGCCTACAGTGTTTTTTTCAAAAACCTAACTTCATCTTTCACACCTACGAGATCTAACCTGCACTACGCTCAATATGCCCAAACCACTTTATTCTGCTGGTACAAATATTCTCCTCAACATCCCGCATGCTATGCTCAAGATGAAACTCATCATAATATACATAATCATTTGTTAGTAATTTGTATATCTAACGAATCATATTATATACGAGGCGGTTCTCAAAATAATAACAGTAAATAACCATACAAATACAAAAAATTATATTTTAGAAATGATAATAAAAAAATAATATTATTTTTAATATTGAAAAATGATAAAAATCATAAAGATGAATGGCATAAGACTGACCTGATGGTGATCATGAGAAGGGGCATTTGAGTGGCAGTGACGATGAAGGTCAAGATGAAGAGAACGATCTTCAAATTTTTTTATAGATATGTTTGAGAGAGAATTTGTTTGAGGTTAATAAATAAATATAATAAACGGAATAATTGTTTGAATGATAACTAAGACTTGGTGTTTTCAGTGTAGAAAGTCTTAATTGTTAAGATTGTTATGCACCAAATAAACTACCAACCATGAAGAAGACCAAATAGTTGCAGTTATGTTGGCACGATCCTTCCCTGATGGAACTCACCCAACCACCTGGGCAATGATGGTAGTGGTTGTGCTCATGATAAAAACATGAAATGATTATAATTGATTTCAAGCCATTGTGAGTAAATAAGATTATCAGGTGAAATAAAAATTTTTTTCAAATTCACTTCAAAATTTATGACCTCAAAATGCATTACTATTTGATTGTGCGTTATAAGCCATTGTTAAGAAAACTTGTTCATTAAAGCAATAAAACCATCAAGAATTCCTTCTACTAATACTAATGAAATTGTTGACATGAGCAAATAATTTAAGCTAAAGACCTTTTTTGAAGTTGTCATTTAAGTCGTTATAATTGAACGACACATCATTAACCTCTCCACTATCCTCCTGTACGCATGCGCAATCCGTGTAGTTCTGAACATTAAAAAATGAAATCAACTTTAATGAAGTTTAAATAAAGATCTGTTAAACTAAAACTTAACACATATTCCAAGTAATAACCTACCATCATAACCATCCCACCATCAGTGAATCACCTGCTCGGAATAAAGAGACGATATAACCCGAGTACATCCAGCATGACAAGGAGAGAAAAACACCACATTGTTTTGTCCACACACCTGTGTGTATATGTCCGTGTGTATGTGTTTTTAGGTATGCGTGTTTGTGTGTGAATCACTATTGAAAAATTCTACTTATTTATGCACTAAACAAATATATTAATAATACCAAGTTGAGAGTGTTGTGGTTGCAATGGCAATGCTGGTTGCACTTGGATGACAAGCTGTATTGGTCGATGTTCACGTATTGGTTCAGATTGTTGTAATGACTGCAAAGGGAAATCATCGTTTTTGTTATTATGATGGTTATTATAGTAATTGTAGCAATAAGGGAACCAGACCTAATAACACAATCATCCATGCAAATGTCTAATGTTTAAGGTTAACTGATGTAAATGTCAGATATTATTTAGTAATTAAATGATTTTCCATATTTTGTTTAAATTATAACATTACTAAATCACCCCTCAAATAATTATCCGATTTTACGAAAATTTAATTTAGTTTTGTTCCAACCACTGTCATGGGTTGCTGAGTGGATTGAAGCCGAAAGATGAAACTGAAAATTCTTTGAAAAACAATTTATAAATGTTTTGTTCCCGCTACAAAAACTGCACATACAAGACAATTGTGTTTACTTCCAATCGACTTAACCCCTGAAAAATGCACACATCTTTCTGTTCTTCAGCAACAATCAATCAGTTTCAACTCATATGCAATCTAATTCAAGAACCTATATAGATAACAAGTATCAAACTATATGTTGATCAATGAGTCAAGACATCTCACTCACCTATAGTTATTATAAGGGACTGTCAGTCCAGCAATTTTGACGTTGTTACACCCCATTGGAAAGAAGGAGACGCACAACAATAAAGCAATGAAGTTTAAGACTAAGACAAGCTTTATGGCCCCTGTCGATGTAGATATTTGAATTGATTAAGTTTGTGTCAAACATTATACTATTATATACAAATTATTGAAATAAAGAATTATTTTTTTAGGTCGACTTTCAGTCGCCCCATATTGGCGTTTCGTTAGCTCAAAAGATGATTCACAGGGCGCTACTCCTTGTGTGTATAATTGTCGGCCCGCGCGGGATTGAGCCCGGTTACTTTAGATAACAGTCTAACGCTCTACCAGCTGAGCTATGCGGGCCGAAATATAAACGAGATAAACTAAATAGATATATAGAGTTCAAAAAAAATAATTACCGACATTTAATCAAAGGAATATATTTATCAACAATAAAACATTATTGTACGTGAACACCGAACAAACCTCTGGAAGTGAGTTGGCACTGTCTCAAACAATGGCCTCCTACTAGAATGCCTATCACTGAGCCAGGAATTGCCACCACTCCTGTTGTATCCAACCATTATCCAGTGTATAGATGGATTAATGAATAATTCTAACAAACGGTCAATAACTCCAACTATGGCCCATTCTTTGACATTAATTGAAGCGTGTTAAGTATTTTGTTATATTATGCGCCAAAGTATATTGTTTTCCTGAGCTTTTAAAGCCTTTTTCTGAAGCTAAAAATATCAAAAATTATGAACAAATAAATAAACTTTATATAAGTCCAACAAGATTGAAGAGAATAAACCTATAAAAAAGTTTATTTTTATTTTTATTATTATTTGAAAAGTCATTTGTATTTAAAAACATAATGCTACAAATTAGAGATTGTTGATAAAATCATTTGTGTACCCGTCAACAGACTAGCAGCACTTTTTGTCTTTCCAAATTGTCTTTCAAGGTACTTAGGCAAGAAAAACACAAAACCACTCACTACTGACACCTGGCGACAATAAGATTATTAAAATTTTAACTTTTGTCATATCCATATAAATCTTAGCCCCTGTAAAAAAAAATTTGCAATAGTAATTAATATAGATTACTAATGAAGAATTTTTGAGTAAAAAATTGAAAAAATTATATTCTTGTTTCAAGATGCATAAAAAATCAAAAAAAAAAAACGAAACACACAACAGAAGAATATAAATAAACATGATGAAACAACTTAAAAAAAACAAAAATAATCCACCTCACAACAGATGCCCAAACTGGTGACCAGGAAAATGGGATTTTTAAGGATTTTGCACATGGCTTGAGGGATGTCTGCATTTTAGAAAATTTTTAATTTTTTATATCTTCCTTTGATGAATAAGAAATGAATATTAATTTACGATTTTGTACTGATTAAACTTGGAAGCTCTAAAAAATATAAGTAAGCTAAGCCAAAAATTGAATCAACTAAATGTATTTTCGAAGAAAAACGTTCTATATTATATAAAACTGCAAAAAATGAGCCTAGAAAACCTTTAAGTTTTTTTCCATAAGTAGATCTGTATGTGCCTGTGTCATAATTAACATCATCATCGTCGTCATCGACATCATTATGAACTAAATCTTCTTGACAAGGTTTCGCTTTCTCTACAGATGCTAGTGACTTGCTCGGAGTTTGACTGGGAGACTGAAGTGAATGTTGTTTCTTTAAATCATTTTTTTGAATCTTTTTGAATGAAGATGTCGTGGGTCTTTTTGAAAGGCCTGTGTTCGTTACAGAGTCCATGAGAGAAAAGAATTTCTCTTTATCTTGTTTTGCTAATAACTTTAGCTCATTCACTAATACCTTTATAATTGAACATTATAAACTAATTAAATTAGAGTTTATTTTTTATAAAACACGTTTTTACAAGATAATTTGGATAAAAATATATCATGAAAGTTGAACGAATAAAAAACCCGAAAATAATTAAAAAACTCGTCAAGCATAAATGAAAAATTTGTTTTTAATCAACAGAGGAAAATTAAACATACTAAACCTACAAACCGCCTACATATCTACAAACATGGAACTATCGGAAAACTCAACGTAAAAATTTGTCAAATATCCCTCAATAATATGACTCAAAAAACCACACACCACAAACACGCGCCCCCACGAACAAACGCACATACAGACAAACCTTTGGAAAACTATAAAAGAAAGTAGAAACAATAAGAAGAAGAGAACCAATGAGAACAAAGCCACACCACCATGCCCCCACCCAATTGGGGTGAGATGGTGAGAGATTGAGTGTTGTGAAGTCGAAGGTTAGGTCGACATAATACTGTAACATAAGGGCTCCTAAAGCGAAGCTGGTGTGGTGGTGGAAGTGATTGCGATATATATTTGAATAATAGCATAGATATATACTTGAAAAATAACATAGATATATACTTGAAGAATAATATAGTGATGGTGGTTGTAAAAAACATAATAAAAGAATAACAGAAAATGATAAAATCATTTATATTAATGATACTATTAATAATACTGAAACTCACCCAAAAATAGGTCCAAAGACTCCACACGCGTAGATGAAAGCTGATAAAAAAAATGATAATTAACAATAAGTATAAACTTAAAAAAAAGTTGACAATTAAAAATTAAACTGTATTCTTAAATAATGTTTTGAAGTTCTGAAAAAATGATATGACAGTTGAAAGCATAAAAATAAAATGAAGAACAAAAAATAAAAATAATGAAAATTATCAAAAAAGAGATATATTAGAAAACGAAAAAAAAACAAATGACAAAGGAAACAACTCCAAAATAGCAAAAATAGACATTAAAAAAATCAAAATTACTAACCAATGAATGTGGGAGCCTTGGTCCTTGAAACATGGTTATCAATGTACGTGGTGCCTAGGGTGTATAATGGTGAACCTCCCACACCTGAAATGATTTGAATATTTACTATTATATCAATCTATCTATCTATCTATCTATCTATCTATCTATCTATCTATCTATCTATCTATCTATCTATCTATCTATCTATCTATCTATCTATCTATCTATCTATCTATCTATCTATCTATCTATCTATCTATCTATCTATCTATCTATCTATCTATCTATCTATCTATCTATCTATCTATCTATCTATCTATCTATCTATCTATCTATCTATCTATCTATCTATCTATTTATCCCTATATCTATCTTTTCAGATTATCATTTTATTTATTTGTTTATCTATATTTTCATTAACTTATTTATCTCCACTTTTATTTATACATTTGTCTATCTATCAAAATATTTGACAGTTTTTATTTCCATATTTGCTAGTTAACTGAAGACACTGGCTATCATGAAAAAAAGTGCCGTGTGCAATGAGTGATGAAGATAGATGGCCCAACACGACATGCAATTCTGAGCAAGCTCCATCAATTAACTGTATAACCATTTCTAAAAGTAGTCATACAAAGATACATGAAAACTATTAAAAATAAACTGTATAACTTATAACGAGTTTCATTAAAAAAAAACAAGAAAAAAATTGATATGGAAATATTTATGTTGTAAAAGACCATAAAAAACAGATAACAAGAAAATGAATATATATAATTTGAGCAACCAACTTGTTGTAAAAAGCTTTGGACAAAATAAATCAAAACTGAGCACTGAAGAAAGAAAAAGAATAAAGATTTATTGAGAAAAACGCTTTCGATGCTTGTCAATACATTTTATTAATACAACACTTGAATAACTTATAATGGCGAATCTTTAATAAGACAGCACTATTGCAATTATATGAAAAAGTTGCTTGTCTCGATGCATTCTTCTATTAAAAAAATACCTATCTATTTATTAACACCTTCAATTATGAGTAAATATAGCGATAAATACCAGCCACACAGGGAAGTTTGAGAGGATAACTATTAATTTGAAGAAACTAAATGAAATGTGTCTAAAAATGAAAAAACCCTATTTCATATTAATATTTCAAATGTACGGAGTTTTTTTTGAAGTGAATACTTTCATCTTACAAAAAGTTTTTTGCATTCGAAATGAAATTTGAAACGGTGTTTGCTCATTTTATGATTAACACAGACTGCAAACCCCAATGATATTGTCGTAAAAAGATCAATAAATTATATAAGAGACGTAATATTCTAGCCATCTTAAATTGAACAGTAGATGAAGCCCAAGTGATTATTCAATATATGTATTCGATAAAAATTTATTCAATTCTTAATGAATATAATATGAAATAACGGAATATAAGAAGGTTATCGGGTGTGACGTTAGCACTATTAATTTAAAGTTCTTTCAAGTGGTTACGAAAGGTATAAGTGTTACAGAATATTAAAAATATAACGAGTTATAAAAATACTACGAAATGTCTTAAAGCTCATTTCAACCAGAAATATTAATAGTTAAATCGATGCTTATTTCAAAACAGTAATAATAGCAAATAACAATTCATAATCATCATCATCATCATCATCATCTTTCTAAAGTTAACAAAACAATGATAATTTATTTTTATTCAGTTTGTATAAAGGATTCCACAAACATAAACGAAATTAAGCTTCAGTCTTTTATAATATCTTAAGCCAGACTTAACTATTGATATAGTCGCATCAATAAAATATACACTTAAACGTCCTTTGAAAGAGATTGCTATGTAAGTTTGAGGTAGCAGTTTGAATGTTGATGTTTTTGATGACAGTATTATTTTTTCTCTAATAATTACAAGCTTCATGTAAAGTCTTAATCAGACCAGTTTAAATTATTTAGAAGCATTTTTGGGAAACATATACTTTAATGATTCGTATTAATACAGTTTGTCATTTTATATGAAATGTAATTCAGGATAAAAGGTGGAAAACAATTTATTCAGATGGGAATCTACTTTAATCTTATAAATAATTTTTGTATCAGTATTATACTTTTAAATCAATATAGACACGTTAATCATATTTTTAATTAATGTTTTGATTAAAAAATAATTAACAGAGCAATGATGAATTTCAGAATGCTGAAAAAATCAATTTTATCAAGTTTAAACTTGGTTTATGCAAGTCTATTCAAGATTACCTTGGAGATAAAATAAATAATTTAAATAAGCATTTTTATATGTTTCTTTGGAGTAAAAAAATAGTGAGGTTTTTAATCAATTATTTTAAACTTAAATGATTTATTGCTCGATGAAATAAAGCTTAATTCAGAGAAGGTCTTTAATTGAATTTTAAAAATTCATTTAGAAAATAATGGAATCTCTAAAGGAAATAAACTTCTCTAATTTTGAAAAATTGCTAAAAATAATAATGAAAAGAAAACCACAAAGCTTGATAAATAAACAAAAATCCTTGTGAAATTAAGAAATCATATGATATGAACAAACTACTAACTGAAAAATTCCTAATGAAAAAAACACCAATTTAATGTTTCTTCATAAGTCAAGTACCAATAAGGTATGAACTTACAAGACAAAAAATAGGAATTTTGAAAATAATAAAAAAAATAATAACTATATGATACTATTTATTATTATTATTATTATCCAACTCAGAATAATGCTAAAATACATCAAAACTGCTAACATCAAGCTCAACCTACCGATAAGGATTTGACTGAGCACCAGTATGAGGACATACAGGGATGGACCAGTGGAATCGTCTATGCAAGCCTCTTCATTTAGTTTAGATAGGTAGGTGGGTGAATACTGGGATTCACCTAATTATATGAGTTATGTTGTTGTTTTGATATTTTATAGTATTTTTTAAAATTTATATTTTGAATCTTATCAGCTTATAATACTGCTACTACTAGTATTACTACAACCACTATCACTACTATTAAAAAAAATGAAAGTTATTATTATTATTTATTAATATCATTATTATCTTCATTATTCTGCTGATTTTTATAGTGGGGCTGTTTTGTTGATAAAATGTTTTATTATTGTGAAAAGGTTTTTTGTGTGGGCTTTTGTATTGAATACCTCGAGCTTTTGTACTTGTGTTATTGATTCAGTGTTAATTTTGATTTGATAGTATTATAACATTTAATATGAATATTCAGTATATAACAAGGTGAATGAATAGTTGAATTGTTATGCTAATATATTATAATAGCGTACTATGAGAGTGCACGATAGTATAAGTACTGCTAACAAAATACTTCGTTAGTAAGGTCAACAAACACAAAGTATTCATTAAAATAAAGATCACAAGCATTTCGTAAGACTAGCTTATATTATCAAGTGATAATCACTTGATAATATAAGCTAGTCTTACGAAAAGCTTCGTGTCTTTTAATAAATTCTTTGTGTTTGTTGACCTTACTATTTGATTCAGACTATTACTATACTTCAGTAAAAACTTTGTTGTTTAATAAGCAGTTTTGTTTTTGCCTAGTATGTTTGTTATTGTATACAAAGTCATTGATAACTTGTTATGAATATAATAGCTGGTTAAATTTTCATGCTTCTTATACCATATTTATATACTAAACAAACTAGATATAAGTAAATCATTAAAAAATTTTATAAGCCGTTAAAATCTCGATTATTATTGATTCGTTAGTTTAACATTATACAGGAAACATTAATAGCATGAGTTTTATCAATCTTTTATCAGTATTTTCGATTGCCATTTCGATTAACGTGAACATTAAAGTTTTATCTCACTTTTTGACGATTGTTATATGATTAATTGCATACTAGAACCATCATACTCCTCACCTATGGCTGGAAGGTTGTTGATCTGAGCTTGAGGGTAGGGGTGGTCTGGAATGTTCTTAGGGCTGCGGTGTTTAAGACATTGCTGAGAAGGTAGAATATAAATTTTTTCTAAAAATTTAAAATCTACGTTTATAACTATCTACTCAAGTATCTCATATCTCGTTATATCTACGACACTGGTTTATATCTATCCATGTATCCCAACCTCTTCAACTATTTTCCTATATATCAATGCTCTAACTTAAAAAGAGCTTAATCATGAAACTTTCAAACTAGCCTGCACATACTGCCAAGAATACTTGAAGAATTAACTTTGCCAGAAGCAGTGTAGGCAGGGGCCAAAAGGTGGGGCATGGTGAATCCCAGAGCACCAAACCCCGTCATCAAGGCCCCCAAGCCGATCCAGCCTGATATGTGAGTTGTTTGTGTGATTATTATTGTCATCAATGAATGCATTGTTTGAAATACTTCATTTTGTATTGTATGATCTGTAAGTTTGTCAATTTTTCCTTTATTACTATCAATTTTTTTGCTTATTTTAAATCGTATTTTTTGTATCTATCGTCATTATAACACACGCCAGTTGTATGTAATTTATGAATCAGAAGCAGTAATGAAGATAATTGAGCTCGTGAAACAAAAGCATTTGTGGGTAGTCAACATAACTTAGGAATTTTAAATAATGCCGAGATAAAGGAACTTTCTTTATAAAAAATTCATTATCCTATTGTTTAAAGAAATTTTAATACGTTGGCAAAGTGGTTGATCTTGACACAAATTATCAAAAAATTTTCAATGAGCAATTTTATATAAGTTACAGAGAATTGTAGAGTGTATATTGCCTAAAAGTTTTAGAAAATGTATCTATTTTCTGTTTCATTTAGTGAAGGTGTACAATTTTTGGTTATTCATTTGATAAATTGATTTTCAAGCGAGTGAATTTTTAAACTAGTTCAGCATTATTGTAAACGAATAAAAACATGTGTAATAAATGATTTTTATCCAAAAATGTATTATATTATAATAAAAATAAGAATTTCGAAAAAATATGGTAAGTTAGAATAAAATTTTTTTAGAGTATAAAAAAATGTATTAAGCTATTTATTTTTTATAATTTCCCTTTTAATTTTGAGATATCTTCTAATATAAAGAAGTCTATTGAATTTTGTTTCATTTTTTTTGAGGAACATACCTACCATGCTACTGAAACCCCCTAGTTTGGGGCGACTGGTGGTCGACTTAAATAAATATATAAAACATATTTTACGGGAAAAATAAGTTGTTCAAAAAGTTGAAATATATACAAATTGCCTAAGTAAAATAGGCAGTGTTTTTACTGAATATTTTAGGCAATAATTATATTGCCTATTATGAACATTGCCTGTAGTAAATATTTTTAAAAATTCACATATAAAATATATTTATTTTGAAGTATCAATGAAGAACATTGTGCCGTTCAATATAGACATCCTTGATAGATGATTGATCGACATACAAGAATAAAATGCATATTAAGCAGATATCCCATAACTTGGATGAGTAAGAAATGCCTTCAAAAAAAAACAAGAGATGTAAAGACGTTTTACTTTAGTTACCTGGTGATGGTACAGAAATAAATATGGAAAATCTTCGTCTTAAAAAAAATTTAAACTTCATCTTTTTTATGATTCACATTTTGAAAGCTAATTATACACAAAAATGTGAAAAAAATTTGTAAAGATATACTATGAAATGTAATATACATTTTGTACAACCATTGCAACTTATGGAAAGATAATTAAAAATAAGTTATTTAAAAATAAATTGAGTTAATAACTAAATTAGCCTGCTAATAAAAAAATTCGGATCAAATACTTTTTTATACTAAATAATACAAGGCTCTTGGTAAGTCGAGCTTACATACACAAACCACTTAAATACTTAGGTATTCTTGATAGTGTGAGTTCAACTCAAAAAAAGCTTCGTTTTTTCAGTTAATAAAAGTGTTTGATTAAATTGAGTTAAATTTTAATAATAAAAATAAAAATAAAATAAAAATGAAAACCTCTGAAAAACCACAACATACACTGACATACACACACATGGGAACCCATTATGACGCAGATACCACAGGAAGTACTTGTGAGATTGGGCCGCACAATATGCCACTCGATCAAAAACAACATCACCTTGAACTTTTGAGCATTATATACCCATGCATTAAAATGCTTTATTTTTACTATTGATATGAATATATGTGATTAAAAAATTATTATTATTATTGTCATTAATAATATTTTGTTGTTGTTATTATTATTAGTCAGGTTATTATTGTTGTTATTTTTATTGGTAGTTATAGTAGTAGGAGTGAGTAATATTATAGATGAATGCTTCAATTATTCACGAAGAAGCTTCACAGTTCAATAACAAAGGTTGTGAAAAACTAGCTCCATTTGGTGATGATCATAAAAAAAGAATACAAAAATGCAGAAAAAAAAACTTGCAATGTGTAATGCATAATGTATGATATAAAATATAGAAATTAGTAAAAGCATTAAACCTCTAAAACACAACGTTGAATGGAGGCAAAGGCCTTGAAATCATGCTTATAAATAATTCACCCATATGTAACTCTCGTATAAGTTATGCATATATATTTCTTTCATATAAGTTTGCGAGTCTATCATAAATTAATTCATCTTTTGAACTCCTTTCTAAAGTACACATTGAACTATTGATGATGGGAAACTTTAAACCTTTCTTGGGCAGACATTATATAATAATAATAATAATAATAATAATAATAATAATAATAATAATAATAATAATAATAATAATAATAATAATAATAATAATAATAATAATAATAATAATAATAATAATAATAATAATAATAATAATAATAATAATAATAATAGTAATCATCAGCATATATAATAACCTCGGCGTTGTACGTATTTATTCATATAAAAATTCATATCACATTTAAGATTAATAAATGTGTATTGAAAGATATAATTTAGGTTAAATTTTCTCGACAACCTATGTTAATTCTCTTCAAAACCTTCAACATTGAGATCTGTTTCTCATGTTAAATGACGCTTTGTTCTGTTAAGGCTTTTATTCGAAGCTAATAGATAATAATAGATCAGCGTGTAATTTTTTTAGTGAAAGAATCTCTGTTATTATAATTATTTTGAATACCAGGAAAAATATAAAGTTTATGATGATTATTATCATTATTATTAATATTTTTAAATATCAATTGACGACCAAAACTATAAGCTTTTCATATTGATAACTTACATTATAACTTGATAACTTGTATTTCAAAAAACTCTTATTTCAACTTAGAAAAAGTTTCAATGTTTCAACCTATACATTTTTTAAAATATAATAATAATAAAAAAAAAAAAATAATAATAATTTTTTATTATAATTTTTTTATTATTATTAACATTGTAATCAATCCTATCGATAGTCTCATAAAAATTAAAACCAGTGTAGATTAAAATTATTAATTCCCCGATGAAGAATATCTAAAGTTTAGGTAAAAATATTTTTTGAACTCAAGACTAATGAAAGCTTATTCATCAACTTAGATAAATAACTTATGATCAACAAACTGCCTCATAGCCAGAACAACAATAATTACACCTAAATTGATAGAAAGTAAATAGTGAGTCGAAAATTAGGTTGCCCCTAACTGGGGTTTTGGTTGCGCAGTTCAAAGCTTTTACAGGACGCTACTCCATGTGAGCTTAACTGATTTCGATATGTGATATGCTATTGAAAAGTACTGTTGTTTACTTGTAATGTAGGAAACCAAAAAAGGCACTTAAATATATTGGAAGTTGAAAAAGTTGAAAGATAAGATTATGTTACAAAACGCCATTAGTCAATGCAACTTGCCAGTGTTTTTAATCAAATATAACTCTATTAAAACAAACAACTAATTAAGAATGTTAATGCTGACTCTTTATTTCATCGTAATTACTCATAATTGTTATGGGAAAACGCCTTTCATTACAAATAAATAATGAAAAATAATATTATTCTTAATAATTAAATTTTCATAATTGAAATATTTTTAAATTCTATTAATAATATGTTATAATAATATGGTTAACATTTTTATTATTTGTGAAAAACATAAATTCCACACGCACAAACATACTACACCAAGGATGTAAAAAAGAAATTAAATGAATATCAATATCATTAGTAAAAGTTAATTTGGTAAAATTTTAAAAAATCATTCAATTAATTCATTAAAATACAAAGACTTTCTACACTTAAACTCAGGCCTAGGAATCTCATGTTAAACTGCACCAAACTTAGCACCCATATTTGAAGGCTGTTTTTCTGTTATAACCTGAAAACGAAAAAAAATCCAATAGCAGATATCTACACTGATATTCTGATATCGTTGTCATTTGGCCTAGCGGATGAGCATTCATTTTGACAAGGGCAAGACAAATTGCTCAAGTGTGTGAACAACGGATCTATAATAATTTAAACTAAATTAATGGCTTATATTTTAAAATTAACTAAATTAAAAGTAGTATCAATAATCTAAGCCAACTGCTGTTTACTCTTGTTACTGAGGCATGTACAGCAGTAAAATCTATTTTGATTGAAAAAAATTTAGTAAAATGATATCTATTATTCATGAAATGTAACGCTTCTATTGTTATTACTTACTACAACTGAAAGTGTCAGTGATGCGCACTGTTTTTTAAATATTGCTTATAAATAAAAACCTATAGGCGCTTGAAAACAATATACGAATTTCTATATGAATATCACAGCTATTGATAATAAAAATCAAATATATCATTGATACCTGTTATAAAAAGATATGCACAAAGAACAATGGCTATGTAATGTTTGAGAAGATCTTTTATCAGTTGTTAAAATGATCTAAATGATTAATCTGAAAATGCCAAACATTGATCAAGTTTTTGAACTTTTTGTGTCAATTCTTAAAAATTATTCATTTAAATTAAATCAAATGTCGATTTATTACATAGGATATTGTTTAGAAATTTTCTATAAGTTATTCTCATGAATTTCATTATATTTTTTCACTGTTGCATATAAAAATAATACTAAAAACACTATAAAACTTAAAAGCTTATGATTATATGATGAAAAACTTTAGCATTATTTCATATTCAATTTTTATCAAAACACCATTTAAATGAATGCGTTTCAAAAATGTTAAACAAGGCAAATTTATTAAAAGATACTGATTGTGTGAAACATACCAGGGATGTGCCTGGCAGAGCCAAAATAACTGACGAAGACTGCTGAACTGGCGCCTCCTATCTCTACCGAGGCTGCTATGAGTCCTGGTTGAGAAAGACAAATGAGTAAATAGACAGATGAAATAAATTTAAAAAATAGATAGATAGATAGATAGATAGATAGATAGATAGATAGATAGATAGATAGATGGATAGATAGATAGATAGATAGATAGATAGATAGATAGATAGATTGATAGATAGATAGATAGATAGATAGATAGATAGATAGATAGATGGATAGATAGATAGATAGATAGATAGATAGATAGATAGATAGATAGATAGATAGATAGATAGATAGATAGATAGATAGATAGATAGATAGATAGATAGATAGACAGATAGATAGATAGATAGATAAATAATAAATGGATAAATATTTGATATTTATACAATATTAGCAAATAACCAAAGTGCGAGACAAGTCTAGCTATTTCTTGTTTACAATGTTCACAATAAAATTAAACATTTAACCGCAAAACATACATATTGAAAATCTAATAATTTCGACAGGTTTAAACCCATTCTTATGGTTTTGAAGTTAACGTGATTTTCATTTTGTCTATGATATCTGACATATTTTCTATGTATAATTCCTTACATTACCATCGCATACCAACTAAAATGGACTCTTTCTATTTCAAAGTTAAAAACAAAAAAAAGGCATTTTATAATAAATGTTATATACAAAAATTTCTGCCAACACCAATAAAACTATACTAATCTCATTATGTTCAAATTAGATAACGTATAATCGGAATAATTTATCAATACACTAGAAGAAAATGAAGCTATATAAGAAATCATGAGAGCAACAATCAATAACTCAAACAATAAACTTTGAGACTCAATTCATTCCACTTTGTACCAATGACGAGGTTACATGCACCTCAAAAGATTTGTTCGTAGTACGACTTTAAACCGCTAATAAAACCTTTAAACTCATACAAACAATTCTAATCAATGACTTTTTACGTTTTATCAGTGTTAAATGTATAAACAAGCTATATCGGTGTTTTTAAACGAAAAACCTGAATCGAAATTCATTTTATTTTGTTCCATTAAGCCATTGAAATTTTTAATTAATGGTGGAAGATAGAAAAAATTTACGCGCCTCCGAGACATTTTTTGGCGCTGTATTATTATTATTATTATTATTATTATTATTATTATTATTATTATTATTATTATTATTATTATTATTATTATTACTCTAATCAACAGTATGGTCAAGTTTTTATACCATAACTACAACTGGTCATATTCGACGAACAACAACTGATATTTCTAACAATGATATGAATAATTAAGGCATATTGTACAAAAGTATCATCTAATGTAGTTAATAATAATCGCCATAATACCATCTTTTACTGATACCTGAGTAGGAAGAGCCGATTTGGAAGCGTTTCTCAATCGTAGTTATCACACTGCAGAATAATATTTGAATATATGCATATTAATGATATAAATAAACATCACTCAAAAGCACAACCAATTAATATGCAAAAATTCGACTGATTAATGATTCAATTAAGCTTTTGATGTTGTTAAGTGGGAATAAATCAGTATGAGTTTTTATTCAACAAGTATATAACTTCAAGTTATACATCTGATAGGTTTAAAAGATTTATATATCATATATTTATAAAAAAACCTGTCATAAGCCAAAAAGTAAAATTTTTTAAAATTTTTAATTCTTATGTATTTATATCCTTTATATTTATGAAGTTTTATTTAAAAGTACACTAATTAAACTAATATTCTCTATATACTTCCTCATTAACACTGACATAACCCTTTGATTACCTCCACAACAACCACCATTCATGACAATATCACTGTTATTCAAAAAATAATACTATCCTTATGAGGCATACTGCAATAACTAATAATGATTCAATACCAACGAAAATGAATATACCAATATTAATACCGCTATTATTACTGTACCAGTGAAAAAATTCTACTTATATTATAACTAGTGTTATTAGTATCATAAGTACCCTTTTCAGCACTATCCTTCCTTTTAATTAAGGCTAACGTCACACGGTGATAATGAAGAGGCAAGAAATGAGAGGAGCATGTTTTCAATATAAACATTCTCGTGTTAATAGTGAGAGATATAAGCATCGATCCTATACGAACAATATTAAAACAATATTGATGGGAAGAATAAGTATGATACATAATAAAAAAAAGCCGAAATATTGATATTAATAACAATAACCATGAATGAAATACTTTATGGAGAAAAATCTTAATGATGAAAAGCATAATAATGAAAATTCTAAAGTGGAAACAGATTGAGAAGATTTTTAAAATGAAACTAAGAGAAATGAAAAAGTCTGAACGAATAGATATAGAATAATAGAGATTGAATATAGATGGAGCTGATAAAATCGTTATTAAGTACAATGGTTGAGGTGCACGTGGTGATGCAATATTTTGAGTCTAACTGAGTTGATTATATATCAATTGAGTTGAGGATAGAAGCATTGATTGTATAATTACTCTGAAATTATAAATTGCGTTTGAAGAGAAAATAATTAGGCTTAATGGGATTATTATTTTTATTATTATTCTGATTATTCAGCTGTTATTTTAATTAATATTCATATTATTATTGGTTTTATTCATAGTTTGATTATTATTAATTTAATTATTAACTCTTTCCCCATTTCATAAATTTGAGTAAAAATTGAATACCAATGTACAAGCCCAACTAGCTTAAATGAGCGAGAAGCTGCAACATCAAATACCCGAACGTGATTCAATGGTGATGAGCTTGAGAGCCTTAAAACTAATACATAGAGGTGGTGGTTATAGTGGTGGTGCTGATGGAATGAAGAGCAATATTGATTATTATTGTGAATCTGTTTTTAATTGTTTACAATAAACTTAATAAAAAATTTAACCTGAGTGAAACTGTAACTAAAAAAAAATAATTGAAGCAAAATATATATTAAGGAACGGTAATAAGAGAATCATAATGATTAATAGCAAGACTCATCATTAAAAAAAGCATAATAATACAGAGCAAACAACTTTGAAGAAAAACTTCAAAGCAAACAACCTGTACAAGGTAAAAGCACTCGAGATATAATATAATATAATATAATATAATATAATATAATATAATATATTATAATATAATATAATATAATATAATATAATATAATATAATATAATATAATATAATATAATATAATATAATATAATATAATATAATATAATATAATATAATATAATATAATATAATATAATATAATATAATATAATATAATATAATATAATATAATGCTTCATAGTAAAGAAAAAGTAAAACTAATTCAAAAACATTTAAATAAAGAAATAATTAATATTAATTGAAATAATAAAAATACATATATATATATATTAAAAACATAAAATAATCAAAACAAAAATTAATTGAAACCAAAAAAATAATGGAAAGCATTTCAAAGAATAAATTCATAAGAAGAAAATTTGAGCAAAAATAGAACAAGTAGTATCAGACGCGTATGAATAATGATGTATTCGCACTCCTAACAACCTTTCTAGACATTTATATAAAAAAAAAGCTAGTTTATAAACATTGTTATCAATATGAGATGATTAAAAATAGTGAAAATAATTTTAGCATTGCTAGATACTACTCATAAGAATAATAATGATGAGAAGAGAAAAGTAGGGAAAAATCACGTCTATTCTCGTTAATTCCGAACTATTAGAAAATAATGACGATACAAAGATAATTGTAGCTATTATGAAAATCTTTGTTTCAATAAATATTACCTTTGATAACCAATATTATTTTGTTGCAATTTATAATGTAAATCCCCAATAGCTGAATCAGTGGCCCCTAAAACAGTTAGCATCGCATTCTCATCAGTATTACCAGCCCACGTTAAAAATTATTATTATTTTTATTAATATCATTAAATATCAATTAGACCCCAACTTAATGTTATCAAAAACAACATAAAGGCTCATTGGTGAGATCTATAGAGCTTTTCGAAAGGAATTATGCGCCTATGCTCGGCTTGAAAATGTAAATTAGAATCACAGAAAGCTTCGTAGATTTCATGTTTGAATTTTGATGCTATTTTTAATACATTTTTATGATTATTAAAACATGAAATATACGCTGGAACTTGAAAATTCACGTTTCTAGTTCACTACTTGACATTATAACTTCTGATCACAAAAATCCTTTCACTTAGGAAGTATTCAAACGTTGAATATTACACAATTGAATAATGAAAACTATCGTTCGAAAGCACTAACCTACTGACATAACCGGCAGTGAGGGCGCCATTGATGGTGGCGAGGATGCAGCATGCAATGGTGAAGGAGATTATTGAAGGCCTGAAGAACCTGCCTCCAAACAACCTGACGTCACAACGAGGTTATTAAATAACGTTATAATGAAAAATAATATTTAAGAAAATATTTGATAAAATATTCTTAAGATCCATATCAGATAATACTGTTTTACGTGTCATGATAGCTGGATTGGCAGCCACCACATATTCATTTTTTACTCAACAAAATATATTAGGAACTAAGATTCTAAAAAAGGCTGAGTTTTTACAAAACTGTCAGCTTAAAACAACTTCAAATTTAAACATTAGCACAATAAAGACCCACCTATTGCTTAGGAACATCGGACAAACCAATTGACAATGATAATATCTGTTTTCCGATATATGCTAACAGAGTTTACTTATATCTAAGTTGCAATAAGAAATAAAACCTGTAACAAGATGCGCCAATTTAAGTGCAGTTTGTTCAAGGACGATATTATCTTCTAATTGAAAAAAATAGTCTTTGTATGTCCATGCATTTATATTTTGTTTTTAATGAAACGATTGAATGCTTTAGCAGGTTTGATATGTACAACAACCCTCAATTTATTTGGTGTTGTAGGTTGTCGAGTTGTTAAGTGATTTAGCGAGTAGCGGGTGGTTTTGACGAGTGTTGCGTTTTTTAAATAGATTTTGTATAAAAATCGATTTGAAATTGGTGGCCGTTGAGTTTAGTGACTTTTTGTTTGTAGATTGTATGTTACATGCAAATGTGGGTGAGCTCGCATTGAGATACTGCATATTTTTTTGTAACTATCACTATCAGTGGGTGGTTCGATGATTGATGTGTGTTGCTGTATTCATATCTTTAGTTTTATTTTTTTTATCATTTCAAGTCATCACACGTTTAGATTCAGAAAAAATTTCTATAGCTTTAATCATGTGTATTATCAATAAGAAGAATTCACTTGAGTGCCTAGCTTTAATCAACACAAGCAAAATTCCCAGTTTCACATTGAGAAATACAATGAATAATACCCTACCCTAAGAATTTTATAACTAATGTGAGTAACACATATTGATACAATGGTTTGATGTTGAAATAAAGTGCTATTGTTTCACAAATGAGTCAATTTGAGCCTTCAAACTACTTTGTCTGAATTATAATATATAATATGACACTAAGAATTTAAGATGGAAATTCTTTAATGAAGTTGATACTTTAGTTGTCTTAAAAAGTTAATTGTGACAATAAAAAGCAATATTTTTTTTCATGAGTTTTATTAGTATCTTCCTATGTTTTTACTTTTATTATAAAAACTTTATTACGACTAGGGCAAAAACGTGTATGTTGAATAGATAGAAAACATATAAATTAAATATACTAGATTTTTAGAATCGAAAATAAAGGGTAAAGACACAAAAATACAAAATGATAATTGTGTTGGGAACTCGCATAAACAACTACCTGACGCAGAATTTTTATCTAATTATAACTTAAACCCACAATATATAAAAATAAATTGAATTTATGGAATTTTATAACACACAATGAACGTTTAATTTTTAAATCCTTTTTAACTATTTTTTATTATACTTTTATTCCTTTTTCCTTATTATTATTATTTTTGTTGTTTTTGATTTATCATCTTTTTTTAAAGAGTCTTCAAGCACGGTTCTCTATTAGGTTACTAAAAAATTTTAATTTGTTTGACAAAGCACAAAATATACTTGCAGTGTAGATAACGAGAACTAATATAAAATTACGTTAAAAATAGAATGAATAGATTCCAAATCTGTAATATAATAATATAAAATATAACAATGAAATAAATAAATATATTTACTTACGTTTGTGAATTGAAATTTTTCTTGTCTGAAATATAGATTAACGAGTTGATCTGTTAGTAATGAAACCTATGTGAAACACAGTTAAATTTAAACTTTCAAAATAATTGCGACCTAAATAATAAAAATATTATTTGGATTAAAACTAGTATAATTATACAATGTTATAAAGTACAGTTTGGTAACCCTTGGTAAAGGAAAACGGGCTATAAAAAGGATTTGATTGATTTAGAAACTTGGTTTTCTGCAGAGGTGTTCGGGCATCCAGAAAGATTAAGATTATGTAATGCGCTTACACAAGTTCATTTTGAGCTGCTTGTGAAAAGGTTTAATGAAAGAAAAATGACGAAGGTTGAGTACAGGGAAACCCAATAGATGAAGAGCGAGGTGAAAACATACGCGGTTTGCCAAAGGATTGAGACAAGCTGGTGAAGTGATAGAGTGTAGTTGGAAGTTCTGAGTTTCAATATAAAATAGATTTTATAAATACACTGGTTGACTGTTTTGTAGCGGTGATTCACAACATTTCAAAGTCGACTCTTTTGGTAACTAGCAACTAATGAAAGCGATCGAGAAAGTGAATAAAAGTGATTAGTAAGAAATCGTAGATACAAAGGTGATTACGGTTATTAAAAGCTTATTATCATATCGACTTAACATGATATTCTAGTAATATAATTTATGAATAGCTGTGGTTATTATTCATATCCAATTATAAGATACATATATGAAACAAGATTAAAATTGTGTGCTGACATTATTTTGCTCCTTCATTATTACTTTAGATTATTTTTTATTATTTGAAAGTATTATTTGTCACTTAAAAACATTTTCCGATAATTTCCATTATTTTTCATTTTAAATTATTTTTAAAAGATTTTGGATAAGTTCTGTTGCTTTAATTATCCTGATTATTTGAAATTATTATTTTTGGCTATTCTTTTTATTATTAATATATTATTTTTATTCGAACCTAAACCAAATAAATGACACGAGCACGCTTGGAACATCTGGAAGCCTTTAATATGGAAGGCTGCCTTGATTTAAACTTTAATTGGTCTTCGATTTTTTGTGGTATTTTTAAAGTACTGTAGAGTATTTTCCTTAAGAAATTTAGGAATTCCTTTTTTATCTTCAAGATATCCATAAAGCAGAAATGAGCAACAATAATAAATAGAAGAATAATATAAAAATAAAAATAATAGTAATAACAATAATTTCAATTAAAAAAATAACATTATAATAAATAATATTCTATAACTAGCAAAATTACCAAAAAATGAATAAAATTATTCATAATAATAACATTATTATTATTGTAATTATTTTTATACAAGGGTAATAATAAAATTAATTTTATATTTTAAAATATTAACTCAGAATAATAATAGTGATAATAATAATACTAATAATATAAATAATTAAAAAAATTGTTATTCTTATTAGTAGTAGTATTATATTTGTATTATTATTATTATATGAATAATAACAAAAATTGAATAATACTTTCTAGTAGAGCAATTACAAAGTAAAAAAACACAAAGCATGTATAGCCAAAAATGATTGATATTGAGAGGTAAATAAAACAGTGCAATAAGAAACAAAACAATGTTATTCACAATACAAAAAGATATGAACTTCAAAAGCATTAAGAACGCCACAAGAATGATATTAATGTAATGCAGGAAAAAATATTAAAAAGCTGACAACTAAAACATAAAATGAGAAAAATAATTATGATAATAAAACAATAAGAATAATTATAATACTAATAGTAATAATGAAATAATAATAATTGTTATTATTATCATACTAAAGGAAAAAAGAGATAGGCAGTTGAAAGATTGATGATGGGGTTGGAGGATAACTGAGATTCTTAAGATGAAAACACATGTACCTTTTAACCACATGGGTTAACTATTTTAAATTTTAATGCCGAACCAAAAAGATACTTGAACGTTTTAAATTTTTAGTTTATTAATATTTTATTTTTGCCCCCGCCAAAATTTTAAACTCAAGTGAACTTGATTTTAGCTTTAAGAGTTAATTTCGTTATGGTGAAATTAATGTCCTAAATCAAATACCAATGTTTACTTCTATCCAATTAATGCCGTTGTTGTTCCATATATTTCTGTTATAACCATTTTAGTTGAATAAACTTCATTGACTCACTTCATAAGTGAATTATATTATTTTCTTGCTAAAAAATTGAATTAATACTCATAATATATATTTAAATGAGCCAAAAAGCTGAAGTACAAGATTCAAGTTTACTCCAAAACCTTTATGTGAAGGCGTACTTTGCAAGTTCGACGCCAATACACGCATACTGCGCAATGTATTTGAGTTGACGTTTTATATAACATCACATCACTTTCTTGTGATATCACTTTTTTGTGCCCTTTATTTGCCTCGTTGTGAATCGAATGTTTTTATATTTTTAATTCAATTTTTTTAGTTTTTTATAGAATTTTATCGTATAATACTATATAGATTTAAGCTTGAACTCAAATTTTTTAAACCTTGTTTTTCTTATTTTCCGAATCTTCTGATACCCGGAGCTTTATTGAAAGATAAACGAAAGATTAAGATCCGATAAGTACGCCTTGGTTATACCAACAATAACACAATGAGATTAAACAAATAAAATGATAGTATGATTAACTAAACTAGCCTATTAACAAAAAAAATTGGGATCAAACTCTTTTGTTTAGTAGTAAATTTACACAAAACTTTTCGTAAGTTGAACTCACATTATCAAGTATACAAACGGAAAGCTTTGTGTTATTATTCAGTTAATAAGTGTTTGATTCAAAATGATAATAATCATAAGATCAATGAATTTTTTATTAATGTTATTATTATTATTATAACCTGTTCCAACGAGTTTCATCATTGAAGCCAGCTTGCTCAATCAATGTTTCAACCTGCAAAGTAATTGTCGACTAATCAATCACCTGATCAACAAACAAACAAACAAACAAACAAACAAACAAACAAACAAACAAACAAACAAACAAAAAAACAAAAAAAAACAAATAACGAATATTATTAGTGGCATGAAAATTATTAAGTCTTCAAGACCACAAATCAAATCCTTCCTTCAGTCTGTTTTATTTACTGAAATTTTTTTTCATGGCAAATTCATTTCTTAATAATTTATAGCATCATTATCCTCATTATTATCGAAGCCGTTATGAAGAAGGCCCTAGAAGTAATGTAAACGATGACACGACAAACCAATTATAATGTCGTGTCCTCGTGTTGTTGTGTGTGCATGCCTTAATATTAATATTACCCAAGTTGTAAGCGTTTTTATAACTATTCTTAAACGCATTGATTATTATATTCGTCATTATTTTTGTTGTATTGATTGTATTGCTGAGTAATACTTAATCAGTGTAATTTGAAAGCCTGAATATAAGCATAACTGAAGAAACACTATTAAAAATTTTCATTCGAAGGTTTGCATAAAGTGAACTTAAATTATCAAACGTACTTAATAATGTAAACTCATCTTACAAAAAGCTCACTTAGGCTTAATAAAAAACTTTGAACAACGTTTTTCGCGTAAAGTGAAAATTATAAATATGTTTTAAGTGCTTGAAAAATTACAAAAAAAAATACACACAAACCCAAAACAGACAAACTAACAAGTACACATTTGACAAACCTCGTCTTCAAAACTTGACATTTGTGATTGAGTTTTAACAAGCACACATCTCATATTGCTATCATCACCACCAGCATCATTATTATTATTATTTACATTATTATTATTAACATTACTATTTTTAAGCCCATCCATATTCATATCATTAACATTATCGTCGGGGTTTTGCCTTCTATCATCGCTATCATTATTGTTATTATTCTTATTATTATTATTTATTAATGATGGATCTTCCTCGTCTTCTTCTTCGTAACTCCTCTTACTACTCTTTACCTTCCGCTTGCCCCCCATTGCTGTTCATTGACTGTTTAATGAAGAAAATTATGAACTTCATAATTACCTATGTATTTAAATAACTCATGTTTATGTTTGGATTAAAATTCTTGTATTTATAGGCTATTGTTTACTCAAACATTAATGTTGAGTGTGCTCTAATAGATATTTTATATGATTTGTTTTTTAAACACTTTATGATATTCATGAAGTTATGTATTTTTGAATCATATATATAAATTAACTAACAACGTGGTATTATAGGATTATATATATAAATATAAATAAAACCACAAATATGCGTATGATTTTCAAAACTTATTTCTCTGTGAGAAAAAAAAATTTTAAAATGCTGGTTCAAGAGGCAAATCTAATCAGCTGTGAAAATTCTAAACACCCCATATTAATGATTTAAAACTCTATTGTGAAACCACATAAGAAAAAAATAGGCTAGAAGAAATAGTGATAATGGTATAATTGAATTTATAAAAATAATAAGCTAAAATTTTTACTAATTATAATATGATAACAATCTTTGCTAATATTATGAGCAAATTTGTTTAATTCAACTAATTATAGTAACATTTTTAATTTTGAAGTGAAATTTGATTAGTTTTGACACTGTAATTTTTTCAATAGAGATGATGTTTTTTTAAACATGATAAGTATAAATGAAGGTTAAAAACAGAAATTGCAAAAAGTTTTTTTGGGAACCTATGTATTGATAAGATTTATTCATAAGGTAAATTATGAAAATTATTTTTTTTATTCAGATTATAATGTCTAAGTTCATTTGGTTATCGAATAATTTAGATTAAAAAACTTTATAATTAGTAGAATTTTTCAAAAAATGAAGATTTAACTAATTGGCTATATCAAATATTTTCTGATAACCTTGGTATGGAAATTCAATTTTAAGATTTGCTATTATGTTTGGAAACTTGTTTTATTCTCATTAATAAATTCGTGTGTAACACAATATAAAATGGAATTGAATAATTTGTATTGAAAAAACATGATTTTGAAAACCATTTTAATTATATTAAATAGTTAAAAAAGACAAATATTATCACCATTTTTAAAAATAATGTCAATTTAGGCTTAAATTACAAACTAATTTATTGAAGTTTTAACTGTCCAGAAGTTATTTTTCTTCTAACATAAGGTTATTAAAATTAATGCACTAATTTGAAGATGTCAAAATGCAAAAACTGCTTAGAATGTTATTTTATAAAGGTGTATAAAGCTTAATTTAACTCAAAAATTTAAAAATAAGTTCAAACTAGTTAATTAAAAGCTAATGTCAAAATAAAAAAATTGCTTAACATTTATAACAACCCAACTGTATAAGGTGCTATTAAAAAAGTTTAACTAAGAAAAACATCATAAAAGTTATCAGTTTTGATTCATTCATGAATCAAATTTTGAAATGCATATACTTTTTATAGATATTTAATTATGTAATTTATCCTTTTTTCAAAATCTTATTTTGATTAGAGCTTTCAAAACACTTGGAAAGACTTATTATAAAAGCAATTTAAATGGCGTTCTCAAGTTACTCAAAATGCTTTTTTTTTTTTAAGTATTTTTAATCTAATGTAAATTTTATATTGATTTCTTAATTATTAAGTAAAAAATATTGTTAAAAAAAAGTTTTCGATCAAACATACCTTTTAACATTTTAATAAAGGGTTAATCCTAGAAAATCAAATAATAATTCACCACATATCTTAAAAGCAACAATTAAGAATTATTTTCAACAAGTAACAATTAATCGTTTAAATTATGCTAGCAAATTAAAATCACTATTTATAAATATGAAGACAAAGAGTAATTTAAATAATAAATTTACTTGAAATAATTTCTACTCAAGTTATCCAATTTTTTAAAAGTGTTTAGCAAAATTAAATAGAATTTTTTTCCATTCTGAAAAACTTTTTAAAATTATCTCTAGTCCAACAGAACCGGCCGTTAATTTAATTTATATAACTTCAGCATGAACCTTATCCAATTATTGCAGATAAACTCTAAATACCGTTATAAATTCATTTACCAGGCAAAAAATACATACCTTTTATACTGCTTAACTTAACCTGTTATAATCATCATTAAGGGATATGCAATAATACTGCATGCCGTATTTAAATGTTTCATCCTGTTAGTACATAAGAGGTTTTTGGATTTTATTTCAATGAAAGTTCGAAAATAAATCTAGACAATACTGCCAAACAACGATTAAGTTCGAATAATTTAATATAAATATTCAATAATGAAAGTAACTAATGATAAATAAAAAATTATAAAATCTGAAATAAATTAAAAATGTAAAACGAAATAATAATAATTGATTATGAAGAAGTTAGCTTTATAACTGTTACATAAGAATTAAAAAACATTTATATTTTTGTAAACTTAATGCATCATTCTAATTACAGCTCGACCTGAAACAGTGCGCAATTCAGTCAGAAATACACAAACATAACGCAGATATAAATATTTACATATAAATAAAATTTATTAAAAAGAGTAATGATAATAACTATAAGTAAATATAAATAAAATGTATTAAAAAAAGATTAATGATAATAACGATAAAAGCGACAGTAGTAATTTTAATAATAGCAATAAGAATAAGTGTAAGATGTTGAGATAACATGGCGCAGAAGATAATGATGTTGAAACCACATCTGGTGGCTGAGTCATAAGTCTGTGATGATGGGAGGAATAAGGATCACAATGGTTCGACAATAAGGATAATAATAACTATAATCTTAATAATAAAAGAATCAAAATGAAAAGTTAATATAGAGAAGCAATGACTATTTAAAAACTAAATGACTTAATGGTATAAGCAACTTTTAAGCAAAAATTAATTAATTATACACGATAAATGTAAAGATTAATTAAATAAACAAGAGCTGACCAGTTTACCATTAATCTTATATCGAAATAGTTTAAAGTATCAAATATTCTTAACCAGTAAACAGTTAGGTTTAAAAGTAAATATTTAGTTGAAAGGTTAGATTTAAACAACTTTAGAAATTTGCCAATGTTAGCTGGTTTGGTCATTAAATGAGGAGGGATGAGAAGATTTTGCTAAAAGACATTATATTATATTAGGATAATTACAGAAAAAAGAAAACACATACAATATACAAATATATAATCTACTACGAACTTATATATTGATAAGATATACTATGATAAAAAAAGCTTAAAACAGTACTTAGAAATGATTTAGACAATCAAGTGAAAATGAATCTATCATTGGTATCAGTTCTTTTATCAGCTTCCACCACTCTTCTAACTGACTGATACTGCATGATGATTAGTTGTTAATGATGAGCTTGATTAATGATTACAAGATTGAGGATTAAATGTACTGGTAATGTTGAATGATATGTCATATTTTGTTAGTTAACAAAAAAAAGTTAATGAGAATTATGAATAAATAGTTACGTTTTTATTACATTGATCAATGATTTTCAAATAATCGTAAAAAACAATAAATGAATAACTTAAAAACATTTAGTTGAAAGGGAGATATAAGTTACATAAATTTCAAAAACATGTTTACTAAGTACTATTCAATCATTATGGTTCATATGATATGAAAGCAAACAAATTAAGCATTAATGATGATGATATTGCTTAAATTGATTGATAAAATTGATAAAAAACCATTGTAAATCATTCTTTATACTGTCACACCTGAGGTACTTGCACTGTGTCAATAGAAGCTGTCTTGTTGCTCGATAACTTCATTCTATCACAAAATCATTTTGCATACATTAAAACAAGTTATAAGATTTTACAAGTCTATCACACTTGAATAAAAATTTAATTCTTTTAAAACAAATGAAGCCAAAAATCAGACTAAATGAAGACTAAAACCAAGGTGAATTTCATCAGCCAACAACATTAATAACAAGTCCTAAAACCCCTTAGCAAGTTTTTATATAAATCAACATGGAATTTAATCACCTAAGGTCAAACTTTGCATCCACTGAATCTTGCTTGTAGTAATTGTTCTTAACGTTGAAACCAACAGAAGCATTACCCAGCATATGATCATTAGGAACAGGAAAGGAAATGTTATTTTGACAAAACTCAGGTCTTCTGAAGAGTGGTGAATATGGTTTGCTGGCATCAACTACAATGGTGAAAAACTCAGGGTGAGTGAGTGGGTGGGTGAACCTATTGGAGAATGGTGATATTACAGTATTGTTTGTGTTCTCATTTCTTTTAGAATCTATTGCTATTGGTTGATTTTGGCTAGTTTTGTTGGGTTGTTGTGGGTCTTGGTAGTACTCATCATTATCCATTTGTGTTGCAGATGATGAAGATATTGAAGGGGATCTTGAATGACCTCCCACTTCTAGTTCATTTAATGCTCGCATCTGCTCTTTTATTAGACCCTTTTCATTAATATTATTGTTGTTGTTACTTATTCTATTACTATCTCTAATGTCCACATCATTTTCAAAAGTTAAAGCATGAGTGTCATATTCATCTAGTTTTTTTCTTTCATAATTATCATAATCATAAGTTTCATTTTCATTTTTTTCTCCATCTTCTTCTTTACTGTCTCCAGCTTTTTTAGGGATATACCTAATATTCTTGAATTTGCCTGTGTGACTGGAATTAAAAGGCTTCCTTAAGAAGGCTGGCACATGATCACCCGTTACTTTGTCAATCTCTTCAGCAAGATCTGAAGGTAACTTCTTCATTTTATCACCTTTTTCTATCTTTTCTCCACTCATTTCACCTTTAGTATCATCTGAATATCTTTTGTATGGAAAATCTCTTTTAAAATGATTTGCCCCAAAACCTCTTCTGAAACCCCTAGACCCTCTGAAACCTCTAGGTTCTTGATAAAACTTAGCATAAGCACCAGGCCTAGAACTATACTCATACCTTTCATATTCAGTATACCTAGGCTTGTTGTAATAGGCATACTTATCATCATAATAACGAACTGGAGGATACTTTTCAAATCTAGGATCATACTTTGAATCATATCTTTCATATCTTGCATACTTATCTGGCACTTCATATCTTGAGTCATACTTGGGTGCTTTTGTTTCATATTGTTCATCATACTTGTATTTTGTTTTATCATGGTACTTGTACTTATCATCATAATACTTTTCATCATATTTATGATCATAAGGAACTCGAGTAGCTTCACTTTTTAGCTTCTGATTAGAATATTTAGAGGAATGTTTGTTATATCGACTATTACTGCTGTTTCTTTCTCTACTAGGACTTGAGTTTTTGTATTTTCGTTCACTACTGGTGCTTTTGGATCGAGATGAAGAAGATTTCCGAGTAGCCTTCTTTTTGCTATCATACCTGCCTTTTTCTGTAAATATTTATTAATTCAAAAATAAGATACATAACAACGTTATTTTAAATTTAATTTTTACTTGAATATTTAAATTAATAAAAAAGTGTTTAATCAAAGATTGAAAATAAAGAATTTTACCTTTTTAATCTGATTTAATTATTATATTTAGTTCATTATTTATTAATATCATTCTTCTTTTTATAAAGAATAATCATTGATCATGTTATTAATTATTAAAGTTTCAATTGAATTTAGTCCAAAATTAATTTAAAATTTTTAGTTACAGTTAAAGTTTACGATTATGCTGAATTAAAAAAATTTAGTTTTTTCAATTATATTAAAATGGAGTATTTCATGAATACTTTTGGATAATAAGTTTTTCCATTACAATTATCCTTGAGAAGCCCCATTCGAACCTCACTTTTATTCGTTTGAATTTATTAATCAATTATTCAGTTACATTTTGTACGGTTAATCTTCTTGATTAATGTTGCTTATAATATAATTGCTTTTTTTGGATTCTATCAAGATGCGAACTAAAATAAATAAGGTTATTATATATTTTTTTCTATTAAATTATAAAAACTTCGAGAAAATTATGATAAAAATTTATGCCTTTATTTCTATCAGTCATTTTTAAAATTTCTCACTTTCAGAATTTTCGTCTGAACCATAATCTGTGTACCTCTTTTTTCGATAACTCTGTGACATTTTTCAACAATTTACCAATGCAAATTGAAGTAAATTCAAGAAAGTGCGAGCCGATCTAAGCTTGCGGCGACTATGGCTGAAAAAGATTATGTGCGCTTAATATTTTTTCACATTCACATTATATTTTTTCTTTTTTAAGATAACGGTCTGAATCTTTTTAAAATTAAAAAAATTTTATTAAATTCACTTGAATAAAAAAAAGCAACAGTATTATTTCAATTAATATATGTTTTAATTAATATTAACCTTGATATTGAGTCGGATTGATTATGGAAACATTGTACTAAAGGGATTACCTAAGTTACAAACCCAGAAAATCCAGTTTATAATTAACACGACAGCCAGATTAATATCAGGAAGTAAAAAGTTTGATCACATAACTCCTGTTTTAAAAGATCTACACTAGCTAAAAATTGAAGAAAGAATTCAATGCAAGATGATATTACAAATGCATAAATGTCTCAAAATAGAAAGCCCTTTTTATCTTTCATTGAAATTATCATTGTGTTTTCACTGACTGGAAGAAAAAGACTCAGATCATCAAACACAATAGACATAACAAGAGTGAAGGCTAACACCATTTTGGAGAACAGAAGATTTGAAGTTGCTGCACCAATTCTTTAGAACAATTTACTAAATCATCTTGAATCCATAACTTCTACAACAACTTTTTTCAAGTAAAAATCCACCCGGTGATTAAGTCTTATAATCTCAAAACATAATTTTAGAATTTTCTTCTTTCAAAGGCTTTTTTTCAGAAATTAGGGGGAAGAAAGAAGGGGTAAATGAAAGGAATGACTGGGTATGTGTGGATTGAAGGATAGAGTGGGAGGGGCTGAAAAGAATGAAAATTTACCATATTAAAACTGACTATATATAAATATATATTACAAAGTGCTCTTAAAGACTTAATCAGTTTTCTGCTACTATAATAATCTTCGTTATTTGTTTTAATAAAAATTAAACTACTTTAAATTAACGAAGCTTTTTGTTATTCACAAAGTATCATCATCAAATAAGTATTAAAAACCAGAAATTATTTTGAATACACGTATACAAAAGATCATAAAAAACCAACCAAGTTTCTCAAATAGAATCGACATATACGGGCACTGTAAAGACTAGTACTCATCTTTGGTCATAATGGTCATTTTTTTCTTATGGATTCTTATTTGAAAATATAATTTTGAGTTTTTTTAAAGAAAGAAGAAGCATTTACGTGATCTTGAAACATATCAAACCTTTCTTCACATACATCTAAGAAATTACTCCAATACATTTACTCAAAGCCGTCTTACCAGAAGCCTTTCATGCTTACCTCTTCAACAAAAAAACCATTTTAGGAGAAAATTTTAATTTAATAAATGTATAATGATGAACATACTTTGAATAGATATATTTAGACATGTTCGAAATGTAATGCGGTATTTATAAAGTGCTTTTCCTTATAAATCAAAGGGTTTGCTAAAATTTAATGTAGCGAAAACACACTGTGGAACAGGTGTTAATTGTCGACCTACGTGGGATCGAACCCGGTACCTTTAAATAATTAGTCTAATGCTCAACCATTGAGTTATAGGGGCTGACGAAATGTATATTATGTGTTTGTACGACTCACCAATATATTTTAATCATTTATTAAGAATTTTTCACAACTATTATTAGACGCTGTTCAAGAGCTTTTTAATTTTTTCACGCATTTTCGTCGACTAAATAGAAAATATTCGCATTAATGAATCCAAATGATACAGATTATGATTCAAATATAAATTTATGAAATTAAAAGTAGATTATAGAAAAATTTTAAATGATAAATGCTAGTTTAAATTTTTTTTTCAAGTTTGGCGTAGATGTGTGGGTAACAGCTTGCATTAGTTCAATCATACCAAGGGTGGCCTACTCACTCTGTTACTTAAAGATGAAGCACGAGCTTTGCACTTTTGTATCGTTTTGAGGCTTGAAAATTTGTATGAATTTCGAATTTTTAGACTCAAAACTTATCTCTTTCCAATTCTTTATAATACTTTAAGTATATAATTATTTAGAAAAGCCTTAATTTTTATATGATTTTGTTCGCAAAAAGGCAATCCTTTTTCTCTCCTAAAAGACTAACATGAGCTCTTAATTTCGTTGTCGGCCATTATAGCTCAATGGTTTAGCATTAGACGAATTATCTAAAGTTACCTGGTTCGATCCCGCGTGGGCTGACAATTAGCACTTGTTCTACAGTGTGTTTTCGCTACATTAAATTTGTAGAAAGCGATTTGATCTATAAGGAAAAGCGCTTTAAAAATACCGCATTACATTTGCCTTATTTCGACGTCCGAACCTTGGTATAGTCAAGCAAAGTCTATTTTGTGATTTATCAACTATCTATTATGCTTTTCTAGTCAAGATTTTCATTTCCCCTGCATGTAGATCTATTGAAAGTGAATACACCTCTCCTTATCCAGTTGAGTTTCTTTTTATTGAAGAGCTTTAACTTTTGTAAAAAAGTTACTTTTTCTGTAATTGCTTAGATTTCGTTTTGAGTTTTTTCTCTCGGTTAATGAAAACCGTTTGAAAATTTTTATACATAATTTAATATACCTACTAAGAGTCGTCTGACTTTGATCACTCTTTTCTTCAATGTAACATTTCTTTCTGTTACCTTCCGAAACTTTTATTAATGGATATCGGTAAAACAAAAATAAATGCAGATACTCCTACATATATATCAATCCTTTATCAAGAAATTTTTACTACTATTATTGAAGTACACGCTATCAAGAGCTTATGAAAATTTCCATGAATTCATATCTTTTTTAAAAGAATCTTTTGACAAGTCGTCTCTCCATGTGAACAAAACAATTGAATAACCTAAATGAAACTACACAGTAAAATGAATACTTTTTAAAATAAAGTATCTGTAGTCTAACACACTCAAACGTCCATAGGTCAAAATCAATAAGTTCATACGGATAATCTTTCAAAGCATGGTTTCGTATCGCTAAAATTTAATTGAGTTTTTTTTTAACAAATACAAATTTTCAGTATATTTTAAAAACATCGTGTTTTAAAAATTCTAAATGTGATAAAATGTAAATTCAAAATAGTTTTAAAGTATTGTGAACATTTGGTCTCAAAACTGTGAATCATAAAAACACGAAAAAACTTGAATTTTTTATTTTGACGAAGCTTTTCGATATATTCTATAACATCATCAGGTAACCAATAAGTAGATTTTTCAAGTTTAACCAATGGCTAATATAATAGCTTGTTTTTCTCTTTGCTATTTTGCTTCAGTTTTCCTAATGTTAAAGATGAAATCAAAGTTTGAATAACTTTTTTTTTTAATTGAATCAAAATTTATAGCATTTTTAAAATGAATAAGACATTGAATATCACAATTAACGAGTTATAGAGCTCTTTATCAACACAAAATAACTTTGATGTTTTGACAGTACCATTCTCAGATTGTCTTACTGGTTTGCTTATGATATGCTTCCCAAATAAAGTTTTTTCAGTGATAGCACAAATGGGATGGCCATCCATGACTCAAATGAAACTCTTTCTCTAAGTGAAATGTCTGTTGGGTAAACGCATATTAAAGAGTATTTCCATTATCTCCTAAAATTAATAACTATATATGTTGAATGAGCCAAATAGTGGAATAAAACATGAAGAACCAATTTGAATAGACCTTATTCATCTTGATGTTCTCATTAAGTCTTTTTTCTTTGTGTAGCTCTACTTTCTTTTTGCTCAAAGCACTTTTAACCATCACCATTTCCTCACGTTGTAACTCTAAATCTTTCTATAAAAGTTCAGTTAATTTTTATTGTATGTCATAAGTTTATAAAATTTCAATGAAACATAGAAAGTATAATTTTGGATTGTATTCAACCAATCAAAATACCAGAAAGCTTGACAAATACAATAAACACCATTGTACTTAGTTAAATCGTATCGTTTTCAGCTAAAATTTCAACTATATAAAGAATTCTCGACCATTGTTTAGTAAAATCAGTCAATACTTATCTCACTGTTGTTTTCTCAAGTTGTTTTGTTCTGCTTTCTATCAAACCTTCAATGCTCCTGTAAAATAAAAACTGAATCACATAATTTATATGGATAGAAAATTCAATAAATTATCCTAGTCAAGTGCATTTATTATAACTTCCCTAGCAAAAGACTACCGCCATTGAACTTTTCAATAACATTAATAAGCGGCATACTTGAGTTTTTTGAGCCTTTGTTGACAAGAAACAGTAGTTTCCCTAGATTCTTTTAGCTCTAACTTCAAACTTTCCAACCGTCCACCTATATTTTCGCAAAACTCTTGGCGCTCATCTTCATCGATATAGGTCACTTCAATAGATTTTTCAATTTGCATATCGTATGTGAAATCACTTAGTTTTGTAAGGTCAAGTTTTTTCTCCAATAGTTTACGTAAATCTGTATACTGATGGTATGGTTTAATACTCGACATATTGAGGTTTTTTTCTGATTTTAGCATGATTATGACATCTTTAATTTAATTTCATAAATAAATCACTAATACATACAGTGTTTTCAGATAGAAGATATAAATTCTTGGTTCTTAGATGAGCTTCTATTTCTTTATTATATGTTGTTTTTGTCACAAACTCTCCATTCTCATCATCATCATCTTCTTCTTCTTCTTCTTCTTCTTCATTGTCATCATCTTTTTCATCTTCAAGTTCATGTTTTTCATTAAAAACTCCATAAATTGCGTCAGTATTAGAGGCTGGATTGGATTTTTTGTTCCCTACTGCTGATGGTTTGAAGTAAACCAATAAGACTAGTAGTTTTTTTGTCTATTGATTTAATCATTAATATAACCAAAGTAAAATTTTTCCAGTATTTTTTTTATTCGAATTTTATTGAAAAAATTGTTTACGAATACTTGTATTCTATTTCCAATTTGAATTTCACAATGTATCCTTGGAAGCTTACTTTCAGAACTACAACAAGGCAGATTTTAGCGAAATATTTTTTCCAAACTCCATTGTTATGAAACATTTGTTTTTAGGACTTAAATTAGTTTAGAATTTAAATAATTCAAATCGAACATTTTCTTAACCTAACAACACGATGTAAAACATGTTTGATAATGTGAGTTAAACTCACTTTGAGTCCAGCTCATAAAAATTTTTGATTGGAACTATTTAAATACTTTACTGCTTCAAGCTAAAGTTGAACTTATGGAAAAATATAGTTTGAAAAAATAAATTTAATTAAAATATATTTCATTTAATGCTTTTAAAAAATATTGATAGATTTGAGTTCGAATTTTCAAGCCAAAAAAAGTTTACTATAGTTAGTTAAAAGTATATATCTAAAATTATGATAAGAACTTTAATACAAAGCTTTTTTGAAATGTTCAACTTTTACTTTTTTGAATTTCTTTTTTGATGTTCTCTATTTCTTCTCTTCCAGCTTCCCCTTCCAAAACGTTCAAAACTGAAAAAATTGAATTTAACTGAATTAAATAATCCAATATTTATTTTTTCGATATTCGTTTTGAAAAAAATACAGTATCTTAATCATCATTGACAAAATCAAAACCAACCTACCTTTGTTAAATATTTTCGACGTTTTTCTCGCTTTTTCTTCATGCTGTATTAACGCAAATCTTTGTTGTCTCAAAACGTTCTGTTTTTAGTGTTTTGTTCTAATGATAACTTCAATGTTGGAAGAATTTTTTTGATTTTCTTGTGCTACCTGCCTCGTGAAGATCTTTGACAATTACTCCAAAATTATGGAAATCCATAAGAATCATTATACAATAGACCTATTTGAACATTACTTTTAGTTAATTTTTCGTTGACTTAAAATAGCCGGAAATCAATATAATAGAAACAAACACTAAGGTTTATTGAGAAAATTAATACACGAAGCTTTTCACAAGAGTATTTTACATTTTCACACATTAGATAATGTAAGATACTCTTACGAAAAGCTTCGTGTATTAAGTTTCTCAATAAACCTTAGTTTTTGTTTCTATTAAGTTAATTTTTCTTACTTAAGCTTACGTAATATTCTGAAATATCTTTTTATGATTTAACACTAATCACTTATAAACCCATAACTACAATAGTCATTTCATGCTAATGTTTTATGATAAGGCCATATTTACAGAAAATTATAGCTCAAGCTTAAATAAATGTATTGAAACTCCTCAAATTGATGTTTCATAGATGAATCCATCTAAAATGTTTACTTACGAAAATGGAAAAAAGTGGTCTGCTAGATGAAGCATGAAAGCTGACGCAAAGGTTTGATGTGAAAATTGGAGTATTCCTTATCATTGTTTTTGTTTTAGCTTGCTATTGACTAAATAATAAAAAAATAGCCGGTAAAAAGAAATGGCATCTAATTGATTTTTCAGATACAACTAGAAGATCTCAACTTTGGCGTTGGTCAGAATATTTTTCTCTACAGCCACGAGCAGACGCTCAAAAAAACATCCAAAATTTTAAGAAATTACATCTGGAAGCTGACACTCGAAAGATGACACATATCTGGAGCAAGTTAGAAGCAATGCACAGCACATAAGAAAGTTGATAGACTATGCACGAAAAAAATTCAAAGACTTAAGTAAAAACAGCTATTAACGTGGAAAACTGTTCAAATCCACAAAAAATATTAGATATAGAATACCTGATGCTGTTGTTGTAAGCAATTGCAACCTGTTTGTAACAGATCTTCTGCTGATTGTAACAATCCAATCTATAAAATAATTTTTTCATATTTCCAGTTGTATTAAAGTCACCAAAAAGAGCATTGAACTGAAGTTCCTAATTTATCGTGTAAGGTAGTTGAATTCACCAAACAGATAATAGGTCTTTTGCCTTTACTAAAAAGGTTTGCGATATCAATTACCTTTTGCCAAGTCAAAACATTGTGAAACTTGTGTAATATAAAACTACTACACATTTTCAATAATAAAGAATAATAAAAATCAATACCAATATCTAATTAAAAAAATTTTCAAATAATAACAAGAAAAAAACTGAAACTCTACTTGGGGACTCTGGCCATTATCTGTTTCTCCTTTTGTTATTATAGTTATCTTTTTTTTCAACGTTTTTATTTCATCTTTGTACTCTGCCAGCTTTGCTTTCTGTTTGCTTAACGGAATAAGTGTTTGTATGTGTACGAATGTACTTTTTATTCTTATGCATACTTTTAGTATTTTCAAGATGAAAACAAAAATTCATGCCAATACGATGGCATAATCCTCAAAAGAGTTCTACGACATGCTGCAATTAGCTACAGATGCTATCTCTATTTCCATTCAGTGTACAAAGTGCTTTCTAACAAATTTCATAAATAAAAACCTAAAAGTTAAAATAACTTTTAACGACACAAATCCCAAAATACGGAGTCTTTGAAGCAGTTGACCTAACACGAAAACTTCTACTAAATTAAAATTACTAAGCACTATAGTTTACAAGAACCTCTTCTTTGACTAAAACATCTCATAAGAAATTCAGAACCTTATCAATTAATACATTCTACGCCACAAACTGTACATAATCTTTTTTTGCATTCATCATTAGGTTCGACTACTGTTATTTTCTTCTTCATCTTCTTTCTATCTTCATTACCAAACTTCAAAAAGTCCAATGCCAGATTTTTCCGCGTTGCTCTGGATTGGGCTGTTTACACACCATGAAATCATGGTCTAAAAAGTTTCCACTGGCTGTCTATGCTTACCAAACTAGTTTTCAAAATTGCAGCACTAACACACAATTGTTTCACCATGAGTAAACTAAAAACCTCTTCCAACTCTTGAACATTTGAAATAAATACCACTCATCAAGGTCCAGCCAAATAAACCTACACGAAGCAGTGGGATATAAAAAGTTTTTGTCCATTCTGTGCCGTCAAATTAAATCTTTTTACTTTTTAAATGAGAGACTTTTGTCCAAACTCGTTCAAATGCCTGCTTGAAACAAATCTATGCATTTTGTATAGATCAAGATAACAAAAAACTCAAATAACTTATAATTACGCGCTGAATATCTGGATCTGATGCTAACAAACAAATAATAAGAATACCAACGGAGATGAATTATTACTTTTTTTAAAAGAAAATATTAAACCTGATAGTGAGCTTGAGTTGGGGAACTAGCTGACATAATCTTTCAATCACTTCTAAGGAATGTTTGTGTTGAATGCTATTGTCTTCCAAATGTTTCAATATTTGGGTGTATCTTTTTTGCCATTTAGTATTTTTATTAGTATTTTCACTATTTTTAATGTTCATCTTTATAGAATTTTTTTAATTGAATGATTAGTTGGTTTAAACACTAAAAAATTGCAACTTCGCGTAATATCTCACACTATTGAGTTACAGACCAATACTTTTATATAACAGGCTTTGATTTTTATTATTTGTATTGAATGAATTTTTATTTTTGTTCTGAATTAATTATTCAACAAAACCTGAAACAGGCATGGCGTTTTGGCATAGCTTCATATCATTAATCAGCCCTTCAGAGATTTCTAAATATATATTTTTACGTTTTTTGTACTTCAAAGGAAATTAGTTTTTTAAATATAAACTAAGCGGAGGTTTATAAGCTTTTGGTCGTGTTCAAAATTAATAAAAGTTTGTTTAACTGTGAATAGAAAAAAAATATTTGAAAAGATTTGTATTTGAAGTAATAGTTCGAAGAAAGCTACTTGAAATAATTAAAACATAATAAAGTTTTTTGAAAAAAATTGTCTTATTTGAAAGTGTTGATTCACACATTTTCATTTAAGAGTAGAACATCTTGATTTGATGAAACAATTAAACTCTTATTTTGAAAAATTTAAATAAAAAATTATTGAATACATCGGAAATAAATTAAGAGTTTGTTTTAAAAGCTATTTTAACAGATAAAAATTTTAAAGTATTGAAAAGCTTTGTTTTAATAATTAAAAATATGAAACCAGAAGTTTTTGAAGCTTTAATTTCAAATATTAACTATTAACAAACGATTCTTTTCAATATATTTTAACCTTATATTTCCACTTTTTTGCTTATTGAATATATTTAAGATGCTAACTGCATATTCGATTTTTCGCCGAGAATTCAAATTCGGGAATTCTTTAAAATATATAATTAATTATTTATATTGCAATCAACTTGATGTGGATAAAGTATGAAAAAACCGATTCAAATATTTTGCAATGTGTTTAGTTTTGAAATTCCTACTCTTTGTGTGCGTAGCATATGGTAACTCTGAAAATTATTTTTTTTTAACAAAACACTTTAGTAGGTGTTTATTTATTTTAGCGATAAAAGAACCTAAACCAGGGTTTAATCGTATAAAAAAAAACGTTTCCAGAATTGAAAGGCAAGGTTACTAAAAAAACAATTAAACTTTGATCAAATTCGACTATAAATAATGAGAAAATTAATTAATTACATTTACTAAGTAAAATTAAAAGCTTAAATGCATGAAAAATTCAAATTTTTTTTTCAAATACTTTTGAATGAAAATATTTGCTAATAGTACTTAGAGGAAGCTTTAAAAGTAATCTCAGACGAAGTTCCTGATATGAAAGTGAGATGACTTCTATTCAAGATGAGCACTTTCATTCCACTTCAATAAGCTTACAATTTATTTCATACAAATATTCAACAGTTTAAAATATTAAGAAAACATTTTTCGAAAGAATCAAACCTGAATGAAGCCCAGATCGTGATCGATGAAAAAGGAGTTGTGGTTCAAGTGCCCCGTTATGAGATAGAAGGTTCTTTTTAAAATTTATTGAAATTTTTTTGAATTAAATATATATCTATAAAAGTTTGATTTATTATAAAGCGCTAAAAAAAGCTACTGGTTCTTGTTATTTTGTGAGCAATTTCAATTGAAAGTCGAAATAGTTTTTTGATAATTTATTCTAAGTTTCAACCACTTTTATTTAAAAACAGGATAATTTAATCCATAAAAATAAAAAAAAGTTAATTTTAAAGATAATTTAAAATTTAAGAACTTCAGTCATTTTACAGAATTTATTCTATAATTTAAATTTAAACAGTTCAGAAATCATCTGCCTCAAACGTCGCTGGTAATTCTAATAGTATACAATAAAATATATTGAAATGAGATGTCCCAAAAAGGGTATCAAAAACAACACGACAAAACTGACAACTTGTATTACACATGCTCATTTTCTAGAAGAATAAAATAATCATGACTGACTCAAATTTTACTTACGTTTTCGAAGATTACCTCGAGTTTTTAAAGATTGTTATTTTTAAAAATTTTTTATAGCACACAATTAAAAATTAGCTTCTAAGGGGCTCAAATGTTTGTGAGAAATTATGAAGTTGTTCATGTTATAGGTGAGTTTGCAAAAGACGTGTATGTAAAAACACAAAGAAATTTTATCAGGATACAAATCTTTTCGTTAACTAAGTATCATTTTCAAGTATGCAAACGGAAACGTAAAGCTTTGTCTCTTAAATAGAATTTATTTGTGTTCTTAAATATACTCGTTTTATTGTGGCTAGTGAATTATCAACGAGTTTTTAAAAGCTTGCGAACATTTTTGAAAGGAGGTGATGAGCTTAAGTTAGACGGGTAAGAGTTTGACAGACGTGGTGTAATAAGAGTGACCTATAAACAAGCTTGAAGAAACAGGTTGATGAAGCTGGAGCCAGAGTTTGAAGACTTGAGTGGTTGATTGGTGTGCTTAATATTTACTTACTTACTTAGACCGACTTTTAAGTCGAGCCAAAGTGATGAAGCTTCTTTATGACTCCCACTCCAGCATTGCGTTCTCGATTTAGTGCTTTCTAGGCCGGTGCCTCTTATCAAAGTGTCAACATAATTTATTGCTTTTCTTCCTCTTTATGGGTTTCTAGCCAAAGGTTGCCACAGAGCAAGTTTCGAGGCTATCTCTTCTCGGTGCCGAACACAATGAGTGGCAAGTCTCAGTCTACGCTAATCGTACAGCTTAATTTTGGCTGATCACCGTAGAGTTCTTCATTTGTCGCGTGTTGTTTCTAAGATATGTTTAGTGCCATTCTAAGCATTCTGGTATAAGCTCCATCTAGTGAATTAATTAAAGCAGAAGTAAGAGCCCAAGTTTCAGAGTTATAGAGCAGCACTGACTCGACTGTCACCAGAAATAACCTGATTTTTATTTCTCTGCTCATTGATCACTTCGGGATTTTTTGAGTTTGTCACAAGCCATCCATGCCTGAGCCTTCCTAGCTTTCACATCGTGTTGACAGCATTTCATCCAACCACCTAAGTACTTGAAATTTTCAACTTCTTCGATGATAGATTTTATTGCATTGCAGTATAATCCATTTTTTGCAGCTTCAAATTCAACTCGGTTTGAAAGCTTTTTGGCTTGAGCTATTTCGTGACATTTGAGGGCGATATTGTCAGCTTAATCGGGATCAGTTATTACTTCCGCTGGATATCGACGACTTCTTCTTCTTGGATTAAGAATGAAGCCAAATTCTTCTTTACCATCAATGGCCATCCTCATAATGTAGTCAATAACAATGGTGAAAAAACATGGGGCCAGTGTGTCCCTTTGAAGAACACCTTCTGAAATTTCAAAATATTCAGTTTCACCATCAGGAGAGAGTCCCTTAGCTCTTGCTCCTTCGTATAGTTTTTGTATTACATTGATAAGCTCATTTGGAACTCCATATGCTTTGAGGATTTGCATCATTTTTGCTCTATGAACGCTATCAAATGCTTTACTGAAATCCACAAAAACTATGGTTGCAGGGACATTATTTCTTTTTGCTTCTTCAATTATTCTTCAAAGAGCTAGAATGTGAGCAGTGGTGTTTCTTTTGGGTCGAAATCCATTTTGGTTGTTTTTGAGTAGTGGGTCTAGTTGAGGTTGAATTCGATTTAGTATAAGCTTGTTCACTACTTCCGACATCATAGCTGACAGACCGATTCCTCTATAGTTTGATGCATTACTGAGCTCCCCGTCTTGGTAGAGATAGAGTGTTGACGTCAAACCATTTTTGGGGCTTATGACCGTCTAAAAGAAGTGAGTTAACATATTCTAAAACAATGTCATCTATATTGCAGTATTTCAGTAGTTCGTTTGGAATACTGTCTTCACCAGAAACTTTTCCAAGCTTAAGACATTTTTTCACAGCAAGATATTCTTCTTTGGTGAAAGGCCCAGTTTCTATCTGTAAATCTTCAAATATTGTTTGAACCTGGGCACCACAATCATCTGATATTGTAGGTTCCTTACCCAGTAAATGGCCGTAATGACTGTACCAGCTTTTGATCCTTTCACCTTTGTTCTTGCCTTTGAGAATGCCTTTTTTGGAGCTTCTACGACCACTTACTTCATTTATGAGATTCCAGCACTTAGAGCGTTGACCACGTTTGGCTGCTGTTTCAATTATTGTAATTTGCTGTGTCAATTGTTCTTCGCATAGGCTGTTGAAAATTCTATAAAGTTTGTAATGTTTAATTCAAGTATAATTAACTTTTGAAACATCATCTGTCTTTTCAGATCAATAAACACTACTATATATAGAGAATGAAAAATAAAAAAGTATTTCAAAATGTATTTGTTTTTGAAATTTTTATCCCTCTTCGTGTGTGTAGCATATGATAATTATACATTTATTTATCTATCATAAACCTCTTTATTTGTATTGTTCAAACATAAGCTAACTCTAAAAATTACTCCAAAAGGTTCCCTTTGAATGAAGGAGTTCCCAGAACTTGTGGGAAAGGTAACTAGTAAAAATAATTGAATTTTCATTGAATTTCCTTCTAATGAATGGAGACTTTCGTGTCTTTTATAGCTATTTTTTCCAATTTTTTTTTATTTAATTGAGTAAAACTTTTGCCAACAAACCTCGGAGGAAGCTAAAAAAATTCTCTACGAACAAACTGGTCTTGTAGTAAAATGACTTTTATTCATGACGAACTTTTTGAATATATAAACTTTTTTGTCAAAATACTATTTTATTCGCATACATATTTGCCAGTTTACTGTATTGAAACAAAATGAGTCTGCAAAGTCCTTGAAAAAAGGGGCATGGATGGTGGTCAATGACACAGGCATTGTGGTTGAAGCGCCTTTTTATAAGCTGACAGGTTGTTTTTTTGATTGATTGAATTTTTTTAAAAATTTATTTATATAAGTGTGATGCATTCATGAAGTGCTAAAAGAAAATTCTGGCACTTTTATTTTGGTAGCAATTTCAATTGGAAATCGAAATAGTTTTTGATAATTTATTCAGTTTCATAATATATAAAAGTTATAAAAAAATTTTAAATGAAAAAAATTCAAAGAAAACTAAATTTTTTTAAATCTTTAGTGAATTTTTAAAAATTTCCTTTAATCTAACCTAAAATTAAATTCAAAAATTTTCATAGTTGTTTCTGGAGGACCGTTTATAGCGCTAGTCAATCATGTTCTTCATCCGACTAAAAATAAATAATACTATTGGGGAAAAAGATGTCACTAAAGTGGTATAGAAAACAACATGACAAAACTGACAATCTGTGTAACTTATGATTGTTTTCCAAACGAATAAAAATATCATGATTGACTCAAAGTTCACTTTTGTTTTCGGAATCACGTTAAATTTTAGAGCTGAAATAACTAGTACACTAAATCCTCCAACAATATTTTTAACTAATCTTTCGCTTTTAACTGTATATTCATTCCTATTTAACATGTCAATCATTGTGAGAAAAAACTCACAACCTTAAATTTTTTTAGATTCATATAAAACTAGCGTAGGTTTTTCCAAATATATCCACTTCTTGAAGAATACACGTTTTTATTTGAAAACAGACATTCTCGAAGTCACTGAAACCAGCTTATACTAACTTATACTTAAAAATTATTGTGCATATAGGAACAAAATTTGGGAATATTATTTTGATAGCTTGAAGATTTAAACTGCAAAGTGTGGAAAATTTGTTAAAATTAAATTAAGAAACTGTTACTTCAATTTTTTTTTAATATTTTCAATTTCTTTAATGAAATAAAAACTTTTTCAAATATTCAATTGTTAACTTATTGGAGCTCCGAGGTTTTAAGCAAAAAGAAGATTAGGATATACAGAGCTTACGTGCAAATTATCATGCTCTTGTGATGCAGAACTTGGGAAATGGACTCAAAAAAAAAAATTAATAGATTCCATTATGAAAAGCATGCTGCGACAAGCGTGTAGTATTTTCTGACCCAACTAATGGAATGCCTCACTTCAAAAAACACAAAAAGAGAGACTTGTCGGTCCCTATAGCTCAATGGTTGAGCTGGAGGGAAGCCTGCTAAAAGCGCATTAATATAAAGAAGATTTTTTTTGTGAACCCTAATATAATATGAATTCATTAAATATAACTTAATGAAGTTTTTAAGAGACATCGTATGTGCTTAGTAAATGTGAATTTCTTAAAAAAACTAACGAATTATGATGAAATTGTAGTTATCGAAAATTTTAGTTGAATATAAGTTGTTTAAAGTTCTTTCAAGCAATTTTCTATAAATCAACAAGTACCTTCAAGAAATTCATATTTAATGTAAAGTGAGTGTGAAGTGTAGCGATATTGGAGTAGTTTGAAGAGCTTTCTATAAATCGATGCAGAAAAACATAGTGTGTTAAGTGCTAGTTGAGAACTAGACAATGGTTGCACTTGATAACATTTGATAGTATTTAAATACTCTAGCACCTCAGTTATGCGGGCGAATTTGATCGATTTTGCATTAAAAACTCAAAAAATGTAAAAAAAAGCTCTAAGTACCTTGTAATGTATAATTCAAGTATAATTAACTTTTTAAAATATCATCTGTCTTTAAAAATCAATAAAAGCCCCTTTAAATGAATAATGAAAAATTCACTTCAAATATTTCAAAATGTATTCGTCTTTGAAATTTCTAGTCTTCTTCGTGTGGATAGCAGGTGGTAACTCTATTCATTTTTTTTTATCAATCAAAAAGCCTCATTATTCGTATTGTTCATAAATCAGCCAGTTCAAGAAATGCTTCTCTAGGATATGTTTCTAAAATAAAGGAGTTCCCAGAATTAGTGGGAAAGGTAACTAGTAAAAATGCTTGAATTTTCATTAAATTTCCCTTTAATGAATGGGGACTTTCATGCCTTACATTTACAAAATGAAAATTATAGTTTGAATTTTTATAACTTTATACCTGTCATCTTTCATAAGCAAGAGATTTGGGTTGTTTGATGAATAGTTTCCAATAAATTGATGTTGAAAGTTGAAGATTTCAAAAAAATACTTAAAGTTTTTTTATGTTGTTAAATCAAACTTTTGCCATCAGACCTTGAATGAGGCTAAAAAAGTGATATCAAAGGAAGTTCCTCATATTCAGGTAAGATGACTTTTATTCTTGACTAGCGTTCTCATATATGAACTTTTAATCGAAACTCTATACATTCGCATACATATTTGCCAGTTTGAAATTTTGCGACATAATGATCCTCAATTGTCCGTCATAGATGGAGCAAGGATCGTGATCAATGACGACAATGTTGTGGTGGATGTGCCCCGTTATGAGATAGAAGGTTTTTTTTGGAATTTATTGAATGTGATTCAAAATTAAATATAAATATATATATACGTTTTCTGTATTCATAAAGCGTTAAAAGAAACTAATGGCACTTCTGTTTTGTTAGCAATTTCAATTGAAAGTCGAAAGAGTTTTTGATAGCTTATTAAAAGTTTCATAATATATTGTATGAAAACTCGGAAAAAATTTCAAGGTAAAATATTTTTTTTTGAAATTTGAATGATTTTCTAAAATTTAATTAAACCTAATTTGACATTGAATTTAAACATTCTTATAGTGCCTGAACCCACTCTATGGGACAAAATTTGGAGTTTTGTTCGTGGTAAGGGAAGAAAATAAATTATATTGAAATAAGATATCACTAAAATGGTATCAAAAATATGAAAAAACTGAAAATCTGTATTACTTATGTTTATTTCCGAAATGAATAAAAATATCCTGACTTTGACTCAATCAATCAATTAAATCATTCTCATATCCTGTTAGCATTTACCAAGGGCTGAGCACTCAAATTTTAGTTTTGTTTTGAAGGGATTTGAAACTTTTGAAAGATGATTATGCAGTTATAGCGTTGTCTTTTGTTGCGTCATATATTTCCATCAACATATCTAAAGCAAAATCAAATGTTAAATATAAATTTTCCATACTTTAGAACAGTACATTAAATGAACAATACTTAGTTATCCAGTCTGAAAAATGTTTGTTTTGTTATTGAATTCAGAACTCGAAACTTTAAATCTTCATTTATGTGCTTCTGTTGCTTTCAATGTGAACCCATAGGACATTGTGGCAGATAGCTAATTATTTCAGAATATTAAATTTTTTTTCAAACGTTTCAAATATAGAATTCCATTCAACACTTATCTAATTCTAAATTTGAATCTAACAAAACAATGAAAGAATGAAAAATAATTTAAATGCAAACTTGAATACAAAGCTTTCTTAATATAAGCTTTCATATTCCTTGATTTCATTCATATTAGAATCCAATGCTAATAGTTTCTGCATTTCATTTTTTGAGCAAGTTTTCATGATAAAATAGAAATAAATTTCAATTATAAAAATCACTTGATAATGTAAGCTAGCTTTACAAAAAGCTTCGTGTCATTTAATAAATACTTTGTGTTTGTTGTCCTTACTTTTCAATTATAAAACATTCAAAAGTTGTAACGAATCCAACGAAATAATGGATTCATATACTCAGAGAAGGGAAATTTGTTTCTTCGATAGAGAAGCCTAAGCCATTAAATAAAATTATCAACTTATTTAACAAAGCATTCAAATAATAGATTATCTTGAGAAAAATTAAAACCTTATAAGAATGTATTGAAATTACAATTCAAAGCTCCATAATTAGCTTCCCTCTTTGAAATGCATTCTTTGGGCTTATTCAAGGTTCAAAATATAAATGAAAATTAAAAAATGACTGTAGTAAACGTGTAACAATCTACATTAATGCTTCTACTACAATAGAAATAGCTGAATACAAAAGTTATATGTCATCAAAATAGACCATATAAACAAAATCAATGGTTTTCAAAAGGCTTTGTTGACTAACTACACTTAAAATATAAAATTTTCTAGTAGCAGTTGAAAGTTTGAATTAATTAACTAAGGGATTTGAGTTAGGTTTTTAGAAAAATAGATATATTTATTTTTATTGAAAGTTTCTTCAAAGATTTTCTTGTTACATTGTCGTTTTATTTGTGTTGTAAAATTTCACTACTTGACTTGAAACTTGTAATGTAACATGTTATAAAAACTGAAAATTCATATCAAAAACTTCTGTAGAACAACTCGCTCTGGAAAAAAATTATTAATAACATTCTGAAATATCATTAAAGTTGTATTTAAAAAGCGATAAAAGATAAAAACAAGGGCTTCGAACAAAGTTATTGTTTATAGCAAATCTACAGCTATTTTATCGATCTCCTCTGAGCTAGTCTTACTCCATCTTCTTCATCATCATCATTATTAATTTTTTTCATAATAGAGTGTATGGATTAATAAGTAATAAAAAGATACAACTATATGTGAAATTTTCTCCCGTATTTTAAGAAAAATCTAATAAAACCTCGATTGAAACATAATAGAACTTATGTGATAATTTTTTCAAAGTTTTTTAAGTAAACATCAAAGAGTTTGTTTTTAAAAAATTGAACAGAAAAAACAAAACTAGAACCAAAAGATAGATGAAATTTACAAGTTGACAAAATTAACACTTGAAAATGGCTCTAGTTGTCAACGTTAAGACTGTGGAATACTTGAAAGGAAAGTATGACCGGGTGATGAGACTTACTTTCAGAGGTTGTCCATTATTATTTATATTATTATTTTTTCACTTTATCATTTTTCTTTATTTTTATTTTTATTTTTACCTCTGACAACACACATCCTACCATTCCCAACGCAATTAATTTTTCAACTACCAAACAAGTTAAATTCACCTTATCCAATACCTTTCATACATCTCTAACAATAAAAGTGAAGAAAAAGATAAAGGAATTCAAAATTAAAGTTATACAAGCCAAAAATTTCAAAATGAAACGAGATAAAGCTTTCTGATCAAATTTACTGTGAAGCTGGTTCAAAGTGTCGATGAAGCACTTTATGGGTCTGAAGTTTTTTAAAATCCCATTTAAACAACCAATAAAAATAAGTCAACCTTTGACCAATAAAAAATAAAAATTTTTAACCAAGTAAACAAATATTTGAAATTTTCATAAATCAAGAATGAAACAAGAATTGAAAAATTTTACGAAGCACGAAACATGCCTCTTTCAACATAGGATCAACCCGATAATTTCAGCTAAATAATTTTATGCTTTACCGTTCAAACTATAAAGACCAACAAAAGATAATGATGAGATAAAAGGTAAATTTGTTTAACTATTTGCATTGGACTCACTCTAGCCTGGCTATTTTCTACTAATAGCAAAAGAAACAAGCGTTTTGTACAGTCCTAACTGGTAGTCATACCAGAGTTGAGCCAAGCAACAATCATTAGCTAGAAAAAACCTCTAAAAAATTGATAAAAAATTAAATTTATTACTGGTGTATCTCGAATATAATTAAAAATTAATATTTGACTTGCCATCTTAACCAAAAACTTCAAATAACCTTTTGAAGAAAATCATTGAAAAACTTTAGTCTTTCCATGAGAAACAATTTGAACTTTCGGTCACTATGTTCACTCTTTTTGATGTGTAGAACAAACAATTTAGAACTACCAAAAAAACCAAAAAAGAAAAAATGAAAAAAAATTTGCAAAACGTTTTTCTATCTGCGTTTGTGGCTAAAACAGTGCAGTTAGGCTTCAAAAAGAACAAGAGCTTGCAATAATCTTTTTTCTCCTTTTCCAATCAATATAAATTTTTCATTTCTTTGATAATTTTACGTAGTTAGTACCTTCAGGTTTGTATAACTTGATTTATAGTACAGTGTTTAATGGAAAATGAAATCTGCGTTTCATCCGTTTCTGATAAATAAAAGAAGAAATCCCATGAGACATGATTAAAACAACACATAACTAAAGTTTAACAAACACAAAAGCTATCAAAACACTCAATCTGATTTTTAATAGATTCATCCAATTCATTTCAGTTTATTCCCATTTTGTTCCAAGTTGTCCAACCATACACAATTTAACGCGTTATTAACCTTGTTTTTAGTCAAATAAATTCTTAAATTTTTAAAATGATTTAATCGTTTCATTGAGTTTACCTTATCAGTTTTAAATATTTTCATGATTTTGTATCTAGGACGCAACTTTTCTTCGCTCAATCTCAATTCGAACAATAATTTGAAAATATTACCTTGTTCTCAAATGAGTCTTCTTTCGATTTTCCAAGTCTCATGATGTTATTAAAAATTAATTGCATAGCTTCAATTTGAGTAAGCATTTAGATAGTAAGAATGCTTATAAGCTAGATATCCTATATTTGTAATAAACTACCTATAATTAAGTAATTAATGTAAATATACTTGAAGTATTCAAAAAAACATAGAAAAACATTTGAATTTTAGATATATTATTTTATTATGTATGTATCGCAGGCAAATCTTTCCAATCGAACGTCATAAGGGGAGCCAAAAGAGCTGCTTATTTTGGACAGGTAATATAAGTTTCAAGTTACATTAAGAAATATCAAAAATAACTTCATCTGAAATTTTAAATCACTGGTTAAACGTCCAAACATTTGATATACAAAAATAAACTGTGTTTTAATTGAAGTTTTTATCGAAGAACCCAAAAATATATTGAAACCATATGAAAAACTATTATTAAAAGCAAAAAAAACTACCTTTCAAACACAAACCTCTAGACTTTTGAATGGCCAGTGGCTAGGGCTGTAGAGGATAACGAAAGTTTTGAGATGTTTGTCTTCAATTACTCCAAATATCTCAGTGACAAGTGAGTCTTTTTGCCTTATTGAAAATATTTAAATTAATTTTTATGTATATGCAAAACTAATAACTGGTTTAACGTTGAACATGCCTTTTAGTTAAGAACAATTTTAAACGTTTCTATACTGTTTATTTGGAGTTTAAAATTTATATTTGTTATAGCCATATTCATTTTCATAATATTTTAAGTTTCACAAAGTTTTTCTATTAAATGGTTTTTTGTAGCTATATAACTACCATACTACTCGTTTGAAGTGTTATGAAACGGCCCTGGTATCGTTGAGAATGTAATGTAGAGCCATATTCATAGATCAAAGTGTTTGCTAAAAATTTAATGTAGCGAAAACATTGTGGAGCAGGTGCTAATTGTCGGCCCATGCGAGATGCAACCCGGTAATTTTAGATAATTAGTCTAATGCTTTACCGCTGAGCTATACGCGCCGACGAACTCCATACTATACAGAATACCGTATAGCTCAGCTGGTAGAGCGCTAGAATAAATATCTTAAATTTCCGGATTCACTCCCGTGTTTGGCCAACAATTAGCAATTGCTATGCAGTGAATTTTCGTTACATTGAAACTTCTAGCAAGTACTTTGAACTCTAAGGAAAGGCGCTATACAAAAGACCATTTACACCACAATATATATTCACATTACCAAGCATCATTTCTCAATATACTGTAATGTTTTAATCTGACATTAATTAATTTAATTCATAATACCCAAAATACCTGTTTTTTTAAAGAAAATTGGTATTCAAAATTGTTCAGTAAAATTTATTTAGGAATCTTTTTAAACAAATACCCACCCCAATAACTGAAAACTTATCGACATCAGACTGTTGGGTAGCTTGAGTCTATCCCTGCAGCATGTGATCAAGGAGGGCCAACAAACTCTCTCTGAGCACCTCATCGATGCCACCAATAAACTCACTCCTGTTTGTAGCTTTTTTCATTATTGAATGAATAAAATTCAAAATTAGTGATGTTAGTGTTAATTTATTTTCCAATTATCTAAAATTTCACATAATCTAGCTTTCAAGATAAAATTTCGATACATTTTTTTACAAAACTTCCAGATGATTGTGACCTTTGAAGTCCATTATGTCAGTCCTGATGGTCAGATAGGGGACTGGAAAGCTGCAATGAGTAACAAATATCTTGGTGCTGACCTTGACGAAAACGAAGAAGAAGACGAAGATGAACAAATCAAAAAAGAACAAGCCATGTATTGAAGTGTATTCAAAAAATTGGTTTTTCCATTTTTAAGTTTCTATTGAATGGTCATTAAATTTTTGACGTGTACTTCTTAAAAACACATTCAATAACTAGACATGCATAAAAAAATTAATGCATTAATGATGGACGGCAGGATAGCGGCGTCTCACTTGTTGCACCTTGAAGACGAGGCCTGTCTGGGACTCAATGATGACGAAGAAGGCTCTATCGACTATGATAATCAAATTGATCCTGAGATCAAGTTAACATTATTAGTTGAAGTCTTTTTTCCAAAAATAGCTCGTTTTTCTCATCTAAAGAGCTTATAGTACAAATGAAAGTTGTTTAAACTTGAAAATTTATTGTGCGAAAAGTATTTAGAAGTAATAGTGAGATTTGAAATTGAAGCAAAAAATAACCTATCCACCACAGAGTCCAACGAAACTACATTGACATGCAGATGGACCGGGCCAAGGAGTTTGAAGTATCTCTTTGTTTATCAATTTTTGTTAAGTTATTGAATTAATTTAAAAAAAACTGTTAACAAATATTTTTATTAGTTGAATTTGACTAATCAGATTTCGAATTTTATACAATCTTGCATAACTTTGAAACCCTTTCATGAGGTCAAACTGATTTCGAGTTACCCATTTGATTTTACTAAGTTGTATATTATTCTAAGTTTTATGATGAATAAATAATAACAACGCAAGATCTTGTAGAATTTCTAGAAACTTTTATACATTTATATACACACGTTTACAACATCAACAAGAACAATGGTCCCTACAGCTGATGATAACGATCATAGAAGCCCAGCAGTTAAGTGGTCTAGACTTGGACCCGGTCATCAAAGTCACTATTGGGGAACGCTCAAAATATACCGCCATCAGGTTCATAATGGTGTTTTACTTTAAGCAATTTCTCTGGAGTCTCATTTTTTTCCATGTTTATTTGCTACTTAATCATAATTGTATACTTCATTATCGATATTCGTAGTCACTTAGTTTTTAAACTATAAATCACTTTTTGTCGCATTTGATCGTTTTTCTAAACAGCGTATACATATGTATTGAGTAATATTTTTCTATTAACAGACAAAGTACAAACTGCCCGTTTTTCAATGAGTATTTTGTATTTAGTTTTTTTGAAACTCCTACGGTCTTGTTCGATACTCTCCTCACTATAGGGGTAAATTCCAACTTTGAAACAATAAAAGTTGTTAATTATATTCAGAAAATTCAAAAGGATCTAAATAAAATTTCAAATAAAATTTTAAATTTTTTTCCAAAGATTTTAAGCCATTAGAACATACATTAAAAAAATACATGTTTATAAATTGTTATATCAGAACACATTATCTCTCAAAAAACTGACCATTATATATTCAATCTCCATGCACATTCTAATTTTTCCATAAGGCCTACCACTCATACGCCCTACCTGGTCGACACATCTTCAAGGTATTGCCGCTGCAGTATCCACTCAGTTACTACACTATTAAATTTTAGTTTTATATTGATTTTTATATATTCGTCACTGGTTATTATATATGGTCTTATGATAATGAAATAAGGTTGGCAACATAGTGGCAGCAAAGAAGCTGATAGGAGAGTTCAAATGCGATCTTGGCATGGTTTATAGCTCTCCAAGTGAGTCTGTTTTGCCATGTTGTCGATATGGAGTTGTTTTGGATAAGTTATAAAAAATAAAAACGTGGTGAAAAGAAATTTATCTTTTTTATTTACAAATTAGCTTATAAAACATGTTAGGAAGAATTGAACTAGTTTATTTATGTACGGCGTAAATAAGAACATAGAGAATTTTTAGGAATAAAGGATTAAAATGCACCTGATGCAGGTTAATTGATTAGCAATTTTCTCAATCAAAAAGGCCCGTATCCGCTTTTTTGACGAATATCAATGATAGTTCTATGTATGTCTATATTTGAATAATCATTATCCATACAATGTGTGTGAAATGAGTCTGAAAGAATATTTCTTTGAAGTCGAAGCTTGTATTTGCATTTATCGAGTGTATTTACCCCTTGTACGAATCGATTATTAATTGCCTAGATTCAATGCAAAAAGATAAGTGTTGAAAAATATAAAATATTTTTATCTGATTACTGGTAAAAATATATTATTTCAAAAATAAAATTTTTTATTTTATATGCTAATAATAAACATATTTCAACAAAAAGTTAAGAATTTCGTTAAAAGGATTCTTTAAGTCGATTACAATCGATATTTTAAACGTTACTGTGATAATGCTGTATTAAAAGTTTTCAAATCTCTTTATTTACATAGTTTTATGATATTTAATTATCTATTTGTTTTCACAAAGTAATTTTTTTAACACTCCAACATTACAAAGATGCAATCATTATGTTATAGAGTTATAACTTTTCATGGCTAGGGGAGCATGATCTGGTGTTTTATCTCAATATCACGTCATAAAACCTTACTTAATAAATATTCACCAGCTTGTGTTGAATTGTTTTTAGAACACTGTTGTATGAATGATTGTACATCTATTTAACCAGTTTTAATTCAACACTCTACACACAGACCACCAGTTCTACCACAAATGGGCCGTGCTCACTGATCCTAGTGACATAGAGGCTGGTGCTAAAGGTATGAACTAAGAATAACTGTGAAATTTCATTATTTTGTTTCAACTTGATGAGAGACATACTTTGAAATGTAAAAAACAGTTTTTTATAGTTTTTAAAAAACAAGTCTTATAGAAATTAGAATGATTTTTTCAATAATTTTTAATTTTTTAGGTTATATAAAGTGCGATATTGCTCTAGTAGCGAAAGGACAGCAACTAAAGGTATTTTTTGGAGAATATATCTATACTTGTCTTACGTCATAGCTAACTTCGCCGTAAGCTCGAACAAAATGTTATCGATTAGTTAAGCCCTATGTGGAGTTACCATCCATTTGTTGTTTAGCTTTCTTATTTTTACAATTTTTTTTACGTGATTTTGAAGCTGGAAATTTTTATAATCTTTGCATTTGTTAAGCAAACATGTGTTAATGACCAACACACGTGTCAAACATAAATCTGTTATCATGAGCATTGTTATTACACTGTTGATGTGTTTACGACAGCAACAAAAGATAGAAAACGAAGACGAAGACAACATAGAAGGGTCGGTTAATTTAGATTTTTACATACTCAATTGGATACTCTACATAAAATAAAATTTAGGCTTTTAAATAGTATACCCAAACAAACTTTTGTATCAAACCAGAAATTTGCTGCTACCTGCGGGTATTTCAAAAACAAGACACAGAGCAGTGTATACAATAAACATATATAGAGCTGAAGATCTGCCGCAAACAGAGCTTGGCATCTTGGCTTCCATGCAACGAGTCTTCACACAAAAAGACTTGGCGTTCATTGATGCTTTTGTCAAAGTATCTTTTGTGGGACAAATTGTAAGTGTGAAATATAACTTTTCAGAGACATCTTATGTATCTTGTATATAGTAATTATTTATGAAACACCAATTTTGAGAATTATCATACATTTCTTTGAAAATAAATCTATAATTTCCTAATGTTTTATGGTAAGGCCACAATTACCAAAAATTATAGCTTTATTTTTGAATAAATGCATGATATTCTTCTAAATTGATGTTTCCTAGATAGGTTGAAATATTAATTTATCGATTGCTTTCAACATACTTCTTTATGTTGGTTGATTGCTTAAAAATAAAAGTTTTTCACTTGAGTCATATTTTTTCTAGGGAAAGTCTTCTGTGATAAAAAGTTACTACCCTGAGTGGAATGAATCTCTTAAATTCATGGATATGTTTCCTCCTCTGTGCAACAGAATCAAGGTTGAAGAAGTCTTTAAAACTATCGAAACATACATATATCAACCATAAAAAAATGGTTGAGACTCGCATGACAATCCACCATAGATCCAACTGTGTGACGATGACACGGTGAGCGATGGTCCGGTTTCCACTCACTTCATTGAGCTCTCACAAATCATGGATCCGAGCAGTACTGAAGACGGTTGGACTTTTTAAACATTTGGCCACTTAGTTCTGCATGCTAATTCAACGAAGAGATTGTAATATAGTTTTCAATAATATTTTTTCAAATAAACTTATGTTGAGAAAATTTTTGTGAAAATTTCCAATTTATATTTATTGATAGAGCGTAAACTACAGGAATTTTGCCAACCTTTGGTCCAAGTTGGGTGAACATGTATGGAACTAGCAGGGCTTACAAAGTAACAAACAAAACTAACAAATAAAATAAAAAACTAAAAACTAAATTGAAACAATTTCATATAATTATCACAACTCATTACATTCAAAACTACATAAAAACGCAAATTCTCAAAAAGTTTTTTTCAAATTTTTAAACTGTGAGACTAACACTCAATAAATTATTTAAAGATGCTGAATGATGGGACAGAGGATTTAAACATGGGAGTGGGAGAAGGATCGGCATTTAGAGGGAGGGTGTTATTATCCCTCAAGACTTCGGTCGATCCCACTGATATGGCTGAAGGAAAGTCTAAAGTTATCAAAGAGAAACTACGGACTGGAGTGGTAAATATAAAAAAATTTTCAAAAATATTGAACAACATTGGATTAGTTGCTTTACAAATGTTTTGGCGCGCAATCTTTTATTTGAAATGGTAGCTGGGTGTAACAATTTATTTTCAAAGTTCATACATTAATAGATTTTGAAATTTTATTTTTTAACATGAAACATTTGCACGAACTACAGCTTGCAACAGCAACTCGCAAGCCATTCCTTCTCTATTGCTCAATCTTCGAAATGTCAATGATTGATGCCAAGTTTTGTAACAAATCTGTTTATTTTGAAATAAGCCAAGGTATGTCAGTATTTTCACCCTAAAATTATATTTCTGTTTAAACTTGACTTTGAATTTTTATACAATGGCAGGTCAGTTTGGGAACACTTTAGATGGCAAGTCAAAAGCTAAAGCCCCTTTACCTGGTTTGGAATTGGATGATGACAATGAGGAGGATAATGATGATGGAATTTTAGCTGGTGTCCCTGCTTTGAAACAAGAAAACTTGAGAAAACAAGTGTATGAAGAAATAAACTTACCAGTTATATCTACCACTCAAAGAAAAGTATATCATATTGTGAAGATGAAATAATACCAATGCAAACAATACTAACACTTTGACATTGTTTTTCAATAATTTCGAATAAGCAATAGATCTTGGAAGTTTCAATGTTTTACAAATATTGATTTTTTTTGCCATGATGCATACATTTATTGGTTGACATAATTTTTGAAATAACCCAATGAAAAATCAATACTTTATACAACTTTCAGGTGCTCAAATCAACAAACTCTCAGTATGGGTACATTCCTGCCGAAAGGGAAAAACCTTGTTTATTTCTCATTGGGCTCTTTGAGGACATCCGCAAAAGGCATTTTCATAGTAACATCATTGAGAAAATCGCCACTAAACTGGTTTCTTATACAATATGTTTCCTTAAATATATTTCTAAAAATAGATTTGATTATTTTTTTCAAATTGTAAAATGAAGTTAGATTACAAATTTAAGAGTAAGTTCCAATTCAACTCAGTCAAATGTATTCTTAACATTAAACGACATAAACACTTGAGAATACATGATGAAGCTCATTAACCTATGAAAGGAGGAAGGCTTGAATGAGGTGAAAGATAGGCTGAGTAAGAATGATATGACGTGCTACAGAAGGCTGAGAGGAGTGATGGAGGTGTTGAAGCAAGATTGTGATGTGTACAACAGGTGTTGTCTTTAATATATAACTCTATTTGAAATGAAGATAATAGTTAATTTCTTTTTCTTTCACACATTCATATTTTTAGTCAATCTGAAATAATAGAAAAAAATTTAAATTTTTGCGTGACTGATGGTCGAGTTAGATACATATTTTCAAAAAAATTTGTTTTTCAGAAACATCATGTATTGAATTTTTATCAGTCGTTGGAAAATAAGGCAATTTTTTCATTCTCTTAATTCATAACAACTACAACTCCGTAAAATTCAACATTGTTATGAATTGATTCATGACAAACTTCAAATTTTCAAGAATTTTAGTTCTTTATAAATAAAAAGTATCAAAAATTGTCTTATATTCTAAGTTTAATTTTTTTAAAATTAATTTTCTCAAACAAATGATTTCATTTGATTCTTTCTAGTATGCTTTTATTATGATTTAACTCATAAAGGGTTTGGTTTGCACAATAATCAGATTCTGAAGATTTTTTATTATTCTTTACAGAACAAACTTGGGCGTAGGAGCGGGTTCAGGCAAAACTAAATTGGATCAGTATAGACTAAAAGCCGTCAAGTCATATATGGTACGAATTATATCGAAACTATTGAAACAAAATCTCACAAACATGATTTGGAAATTTAAATTTTGTTTAAATGCTTGCAGTAAATTATTTTAAAATGTTATCAGCAAAAGGTTAGAGACCAAGCAGTCAGCATTCGAAAATTATGCGTGAGTACCAACGTTAAGAAGATGTTCATTGAGGTGAAAGATCTACCATACAAACTCAAAACTCTATCAAAAGAAGTAATTTTAATTTAAATAGCTATTTTTCAAAATTTTGCTACTAAATCTCTTTAGTTATATTGCTTTGGTTTACAATGAAGTAATGATATTAACATTTCCAAAACACTGTTAGTCTTTGGTTGGAAAACTTGAATAGATAGTATGAAAGAAAAATTGAATCAAAGTTTGAATTGGAATATAATGATCTTTCTTCAAACAGCCTCAACATTGCCTGCCCGATGTTATTATATGGCTCATTGTAGACAACCAGAGAGTAGCGTACCACAGAATCCCAGCTAAAGATCTTATATACTGCTCCGACGAGTACCAGTGTGGAAAACTTTGCGGCAAAAAACAAACAGTATTCCTCAAGGTGGCACCAATTCCTACTTGAACACTTATGAATACGAAAAATAAATTTTATGACGATTTAATGTAAAAATCAAGTTTTTCATTATCAATGAATTTTTATCAAGGATGCCTACAACATCTTTGAAAAATTATATAGAAACCTGGTAAGAAAAGTCATGGAGCTCAAGGCTGGACAGTTCAAGCCAAGTTGGATGTGTTGATGTGGTTGGGGGATTTCGACCTTGCTTCGAGATCCTATATGGACTTTATACCTGCTGGTTTTGAAGTGGTTCTTGTTAGTTTGGAAAGCAATCTACCTCCTATTGGCATTTTATACAACGGTAAGTTCTAAAAAAAGGAATGTAATTTAAGGTAATGTAATGTAATGTGGTATGTATAAAGCGCTTTTTCTTATAAACTGAAGTGCTTGCTACAAATTTAATGTAGCGAAAACACTGTGGAACAGGTGCTAATTGTCGGCCCACGCGGGATCGACCCCGGTAACTTTAGATAGTTGATCTAATGCTCAACCATTGAGCTATAGGGGCCGAGAATGGAAGTTTTAATATAATTTTATTTAAAATTATATTGCAAACTATTTTAATAAAGAAATTTGATAAACAAAATTTTTTTGAGAAATATTTTTAATTAATGAAAGTAGGCTCACGAAAAATGTCTTTGCCTATGAACTGAAAAAGCATTTCAACAAAGAAATTATCAGATATTGACGAAACAACCACAAAGAATTATTTTTCAACAAAAATAACTAGTGTAGCAAAATCAATATTGGAAAACTGCTCACCAAAAAAAATGAACTCGAAACAAAACCAAATGTTTACTTTTTTTTTAATAAGTTTCTTAAAAAGAAATTATCCAGAATATATTTCATTTATGAAATATAAAAGTTTTCTAGAAAGATACATTTAAATTTTTTATGAAACACTAATTAGTTTGATGGATTAGTTTTTTTACTATAAGCTAAGCTGGTAAGCTAGTTATTTTAGAGTATGTTGTCTGGCAAACCAGTTTTTTCCTTCTTCTATTTTTAATGTAATGTAATGCGGTATTTGTAAAGCGCGTTTTCTTATAGATTAAAGCGCTAGCTTTAAATTTAATGTAGCGAAAACACATTGTGCAAAAGGTGCTAATTGTCGGCCCACGCGGGATCGAACACGATAACTTTAGCTAATTAGTCTAATGCTCTACCGCTGAGCTAGACGGGCCATGTTTGTAGCATATTTGTAGCATAACACAATATGTTTTCAAAGCTAAAACATTTTTTAATGTTTTCCGTTCTTATTATTTTTTTTTATAATTTTTTTTTTCAAATTCAGAAACACACAAGTTCCAGTTCAGAGCTTACATGTACCAAGCTAGATCTCTTATCCCGTCTGATGAGACGGGCCTTTCCGATCCTTTCGCCTGTGTTTACGTCTGCAATAGATATGCCACGACACAAGTAAAATTATTTTAGCTTTTTTTGAGTAATTTTTTTTATTTTATTGAGTATAAAAAGATTCTAGCATTCAAAATTAAACTTTTTAAAAATTGTGAAGATCGTTTTTGAAAGTCTGAGTCCAACATGGGACGAAACATTGGTGATTTGTGAGATAACAATGTTTGGCAGTTTTCAAAGCATCAAAGAATGCCCTCCAGTTGTTGTGGTTGAGATCTACGACTATGATACTGTGGTACGTTGGTGAAACCATTAAATGTTTTAAAACTGACGTTTAAATACAATTATATCCAATTTAATTATAATTTTGAAGTTACCATATCTAAACAACAGTTTGAAGGTATATTATAAAACACCAGGGTAGCCCAGAATTTTTGGGGAGATGTACAGCATCCACGACTGTGCATTTTGAAGACGACTTTTACGAGCCTGCCAAGTTAAAGTGGTGGGACGTTTACAGAGGCCCCAACAAATCGGGCCAGCTGTTGGCATCTTTCGAGTTGATTGAGGTGAGTTAAAACTTCAATTAAAGTTTATTAACATTCAAAAATTTTTTAATGGCTATACAACAAAAGCTGTTTATTTGAAAAGGAATCGAACCGATTGGTAGAGTTGCCAAAAGTTAAACATTCTCTTGATGGAACGATTCAAAATAACATAACTACCGTGTTGGACAAATTAGCTAGCACTGTTGTATATGAAATTCCACCTGAAATCAAACCATCAATGAGCAGATATAGGATTGAGGTAATGAAGAAACATTGCACTTTTCATAACTTTCATTAAAAACATTTCCAAAAGTCTTAGTCATATGTTTAAATACTTGATAACGCCAGATATTGTTTAGAGGAGTCAGAGAGCTTAAAAGGATGCAGCTTATGACGATTGACCACCCACAAATCACTGTGGAGTGTTGTGGCCAGGTTGGCAGTGTTTCATAATGTCATAATTAATTTAACACAACTAATCATTTTTTCGTACTTTTCTTAATAATTTAATACAATTGAAAACTTTTTTGTGCCATTCTTATTAATTAATAACTGAAACTTTTATGAACTTTGAAATAAGTATTTTTATAAAAGATGAAAAGCACTGAAAGGATAGAAGACATGGAAAAGAATTCTAATTTTGAAGAATACCTTCATTTTATGGATGTCGTGAGTAGTTAAAGGAATATTATCATATAAGCTCGAAGTTTAATTTTTGAAATTAGCTTTATAATTTAGATCTTCACTAAAGATTATCAAAGGTTAGTTAATAAGTGAAAAGTGAGGTTGATGATTTTGAAGCATGTGTAGAAAATTAATTTGAAAGTTTGATAAGCATGGGATCAATCCAACTGTTTTATTTCTTCTTTACTGCAGTGGTTTCATAGAACTAAGTCTTCAAGATGCAATCAATATTATTAACTTTTACTTAGAAAATGAAAAAGAAAACTATTACTTTGAATAGTTTAATAGAAAAACGATTTATTAAAAAATAATTAAAAATGTATGAGTGTGTTGATAAAATTTTTTATAATAAGAGTAATAATATGAAAGCTAGAAAGTAGAAAATTGAGAAACTAGATATAATATTTTAAAAAAATGAAACATGAAAGAGAAGAAAGAAAATGAGAAAAAAAAAGAATAATGAAAAATAAAAAATTAAAATTATTTAAAAAAACAAAAGGCTTGTTAATAAATAGTTTACATACAATTTCAAAGAAACTAAGTGGAATGAACACATACAGGACTTGCCGGACGATAAACAGTTCTGGCCCTCTTTGACAATCAGGTGCTTGGATTCGAGGAGTTTTGGTAGGAACCTGCTAGTGGGAGTTCATACCGTTACCAATATTGAGCAGTTCCTTCAAGAGGATCCTGCAGAAAGTTACTATATATTTGTGCTAGTTTATAGTTTCATTAATTAACTCTTTTGTTTTGTACTTTTATTGAGAATGAAAAATTAACTAAATATGAGGGTTCAATTAATAAAACAAAGATAGCTTCAACTTTTTTAATTAAAAAATACTTTGAAAAAGAAGTTTAAAATTTGAAAGAAATAATGTTTTAGGTGAAGAAAAAGCAAACGACCAAGTAGAGATTATGTCCTTGAAAGACAGTGTGGCAGATTCCAAAAGTAACTATGATGCAAAATCAATGACATCTATTGGAGAAAAGTCAACTAAAAGCTCAAAATCTAAATCAAGCAAGAGTTCCAAGAAATCAAAGTCTTCGAAGAGTGATTCGAGTCCAGATGCAAAATCAGCAGCTGACAAGAAAAGTGTTGCAGGACGATGTTCAAGACCTGTGTCTCCTTTAGATGAAACTGAAGCTCGATCGGTTTCACGAATAGAATCTAGAGCTTCTGATGTTGAAAGAACACCTGAAGACAACAGATCAGTAGTGGATGAAGACGCAAAACTTGCCATTGAAAACAAAGAGGTCGATCATGATACTAAGTCACTCATCAGTGTTGAATCTAGCAAAAAAACAAAGTCGATTTTAAGTGGAGATGGAAGCAGTAAAAAAAGTGAAGGTAAAGCCCTTAAATTCAACTTGGAGGGAGAAGATGGTGGTGGTGGAGAAGGAGGAGGAAAAGGCCATTTGAAAAAAAAGGTTACATTATAAAATAGTGATGTAAAATAGCCGAAAATCAATATAAAAGAAACAAACACTAAGGTTTATTGAAAAACTTAATACACGAAGCTTTTTGTAAGAATATCTTACATTATCTAATGTGCACATTAGATAATGTAAGATATTATAAACCTTAGTGTTTGTTTCTATTATTTTATAAAAAAGAAGATTGAAAAAACTTGTTTTTAAAGTTTTTAAAAAAAAAATTGAAATTGAAAATATTCACAGAAAATAGAGAAAGAATTAACACCAGCAGAAGAAGAAAAGAAAAGAATAAGGTTTTGAAAATTTTACTATTTATGGCAACATCTTATGACAACAAATTTTTTCAACATTTTCATTTCTTTTTTCAACAACTTTGGTATTTTTGCAAAACCTTTCGAAACTTAATAAGTTTATAAAATTAGTACAAAGATTTTTGGTGTTGGTGTAACATTATCAAATATACCACATACTTTTAGTTAAAAGTATGCCATTAAACTCTTAACGAAAAGCCTCGAACATTTAAATAATTTAATTTCTAATTTCAGCCTCAAAAAATCATTTTGTTTTTGTATGGAAATGATAATAATCAGTTATTCAAAAAATAAATGAAGGTAATAAATTATTTATAATGGAGATCATTTCATTTTAGGATATGTTTATGATAATGTCGAAGTACAAAATTTTTAAATTATTTTTATATTTATGCTTGACAAAAGTTTTGGCTTCTACAATTATATATATTCAAAATAATTCCAAGAAATTTCCTAAATCTCATTAAGTGTTTTGATGTAAACGAAGTTGTTTTACACTTTTTTTCACGTTATTTATTGAATGACAGCTATTTGATGAACCGTGTTATAATCTAGGTACAAAGAGTTGATTCAGGAATTGGACTGGTGGAGCAAATACTATGTTTCCAAGAAAGATTCTCTCACGGTGATTTCTTAAAAATTCATTTATAAATAATTCATTTAATATTTTATATAAAAATTAAAATTAAAAATTTTTTTTATAACTTATAAAGTCAACGGTAAATGTGTTTTTCTTTGCAGGATCATTACAACTTATTGACTAAAATTAGAGGTAGTATTTTGTTGTTGAAAACAAGTTTTTTAGCTATTTCAAGTGAATTATCTTTTATGCTTGTCAAGTAAACTTCTGAATTTAGTATTTTATAACATCTATTTACATGAAAGAACATTTTGCAGTTCCACATAATCAAGGCAAAATACTTAAAATCTAATATACCACACAGCTTCGCTTTCTGAAACTGATTTATTCGAAGATGGTGAGTTCTGGATTTATTAATTTTGATATCTATTAGAAGTTATTTAAAAGTTTTTGAATGTTTCAACTATTATGATAAATAACGAACAAATTCGTTATTAGCCAACGCTATTAGAGAAATGGCAGGTTTGTTGGATGGAAAAAAACTATTTACATTTTTAAGTGTTTTATTTCAATATTTCGATTTTCGATCGGTGGCAGTTTTATCCTTTTTTCAAAATTATTTCAAAATTAAATTTTCACTTTCAAAAAAATTTCTTTATCAAAATTCACTGGTATATTTTCACATTAAAAAAATTATCTTTCAAACATGATTGGGTGTGAAACGCTGAAATTATCTTATTACAAAAATTTCAAAGATATATTTCACTTTTATATGTTCTTTTTATATTATTTATTAAGTTCTTTTTTTATTCGTCAATATGTTTCAAAAACTTCAAAGAATACGGGTTCAGCGTGGCAGATTTTTCTGCCATGGATTCCGAAGTACTGCACAAACAAGTTGAAGAGGCCAAGAAGAGAGCTTTGGAAGCTGAACGAACCAGAGAGGTGAGAAAAGAGACAAAACAACATGAAAGAAAATAATTAATGAATTCACAAATTAAAAGGGAAATAAAAAGAAAAGAAGGTTTTTATCTAGAAAAAGACTTAGAAAGAAGTTCAGAAAAATTAAAGGCAAAGTAAGTGGTTGGGATGAAACAAAAGCAATGGTTTGAAATATTGTTTGAAAATTTTATATAAATCTGCAGAAAAAAGTAAATTATAAACAAATTTTGAAGTTTCAAAAAGTTTTGAATTCAAATTTGAAGGTGAACAAAGCGTTTAAAAAGGACGAAGATGAATTAGAGTTGGACGATCAAGGACTACTGACGGAAGAAGATGATGAAGAAGACTCCAGCAATTATATCCAAAAACTAAAAGTAACCTTCGAAATTTTTTCATAATTTCAATTAGATCTAAAAAAGTCAGTCAAACTTTTATGCAAGTTTTAAAAACAATTGAAAAACAAATATTCGATCAAATGTGATGAAAAATTTAGAAGCAGATTTATTGACAAATAGTAAGAAGGTTTTGTAAGCGGACCTTTTATGGATTTAACATTTAAGTTAACTCTTCGCATAAAAAGGTGTTTCCAGTATCTCTTGAGCAAGTCCCAGCATATCACGGATTTTCCAGGTTGTTCAAAACTTTTCAATTATTTAGAGGCAAAAAGTCTGACGATGAGAGTGAAGATTTAGATCGGCATAGTGGTCTTTTCAAGGTTAAAATATTAAAGTTTCCATTTATGTAGACTTATTATAATAAAGCTATACTTACCAAAAATTCTAGTTATTTTTTTTTTGATAAATGTACTAAATTTTCTCATAAATCGACGTTCAGCTTGTTAGTATTGCTTACATTAAGATGTCTCCACAATAGCTTATACTCATATTTATCACTTCTTTTATTTTGATCGAACATTGTATTTAAACATTTGGAATTCTATAACGAATTTCGATTTGAAAAGCTGTTTATAAAATAAAATTTTCATTATTTTCAAAAACTTTCAGGGTCAATTTTGTGTGTATAAGCTAAGCAAAAAAGAAATTGAGGAGACGGCGAAAAGAGCTAAAGAAAACATCGAACAAAATAGGAAAGAATCTCAATCTATACTCGTTCCAAAAACTGGAAAAGATGAAAAAAAAGTTAGAAAAAAATCTTTGAAGCTAGGAGAAGAAAAGTTCAAACTAGCTCGGTTTATGGTGACAAATAAACCTGTCGAAGTTAAAGTTCTGGTATATGTCGTTAGGGTGAGTTTAACATATCATGTCTATTTTTGAGTTTTTCATGAATAAAGATATATTAAGCTAGAAAAAACTTGTCATAGGCCACAGAGTTGCATCCATGTGATTTGGGTGGTAGGTCCGATCCCTACTTGGTGATCAAATGTGGAAGAGACAAAATCGTCGATAAGGACGGCCGTGTTAACAACAACCTCAATCCCATTTTTGGAAGGTTTTCAAGGAATTATTTTTTTAACAATAAATTAAAAAGTGTTGGATTTTCAACAAATTGAATTCTTTTAGAATACTTGCAAACAGTGTTTAAAAACTTACATGTGATAAGTGATATTTCAACTTTTCATACATGAAAATATTGATTTTTTTAGGACCTTTGAATTTGACGCTATACTGCCGATGGATTCGATTTTGAAGGTAGAAGTGTGGGACTATGATACTCTCAGCGACGAAATCATTGGAGAAACTACACTAGACCTGGAAGATAGGTATGCATCATATATGCCAATCAAGTATATAAAGGTTTCACTTTTACTTTTGAACGAAAATGAAATATGCTGAAATTTCAAGTAAAATTATGAGTAAACCTTCAACAACTGCAGATATTTCTCTCATCACATGCCTAGGTGTGGCCTGCAACAAAAATATGAGATGTAAGCAAGCTTTTATTTCTTTTGATTTTATTGGTATTTTTGAATATTTAAAAAAAATCACTTGAATTATTTCCTGGATGTTTATGAAATTCTTCATCTACATTCACGTAAGTATCATGTAGAAGATTGAAAAATTAAAAAAAGCTTTTAACGACACAGTTTTGGATACAATGTATGGCGTAATCCTTTGAAGCCCTCTGAAATCCTGAGTCAACTATGTGCTCAATATGGCTTTGAAGCGCCAGTTTATACTCCTGATAATGTAGCTTTGGGGAAATGCGTTATTTTCGAAGCTGAAAACCATGAAAAATATGAAGAAAATGAAAACGGTGAAAGCGAAATGCTTATTTGTTTTTTTTCAGAAAAACTATTCTTTCTTGTTTTGATGTAAAATTTTGTTATAACTCTTCAACTCAAATTTGACTAGAATCCTAAGAACTGTGACAATCTTTTAGGTGATTTGAGACCTACGATAGAACATATGGCATTGAAAGTTTTAAGGAATTGGAAAGAAATTCCTAACGGTTGGCCTTTAGTACCCGAATTTGTAGAGACGAGATCTTTGCATTGTGAAGCAAGACCTGGTATTGAGCAGGTGTGTAGTTCAAGAATGCTGTTCAAATGCGATACAAAATTCTGAATAAAATCGAAGATACGAAACAAAAAACTCTTTAAATGTGTATTTTTTTAATATAGTGCTAATAGTTGTAAATGATAACCAGGGAAAAGTTGAAATGTGGGTTGACATGTTCCCTAAAGAGAGTCCCAAAATGCCTGTTTCTATCGATATTGCACCAAGAAAACCAAAAGGGTAAAATTTAGTTTTTCTAAAAATAAACGAAATTTTTATTCAATGTATTTCGTTTTAGTTATAGACTGAATGTTTGATTTTTTAAATGCATATACGATACAGCTATGAGCTTCGAGTAGTGGTGTGGAACACAGACGAAGTGACTCTGGATGACGTGAACTTCATCACTGGAGAGGCTTCCAGTGACATCTTCGTCAAGGGTATCATACAATTTTTCTTTTTTCATTATGTATTTTTAGGCCTATAGCTTTTGCTGATGAACATTATTTTCAGCTGAACAGTTTAATATATTGCTGAAACACTTTAAGATACTTTATTTAAAACAAGGTTTTGCAAAACGTTATCGTTCATGTATTTTAAGCAGATTCAGTAAATATTTTAGTTTTTTGCTATGTTTTGGAAGAAGGCGTTAGTTTAAGCTAAAAAAATTTTTTTCACTAATTCAATTGCAAATCGTACTATGTTTTGAAATGGATTTCAAAAATCCCATTTCCTAAATAAAGTTTGCAAAGAAAAAACTTTTAGTCAATCAAATAAAAAAGTTTGAATGAGTTTTCTTGGCAAGCCAGCAAAATACACATTGCCTAAAAAAACACACCAAATATTCCCTATTTTACACTTTTAATCGATAGAGACTCAAAATCTTTTATAAAATTGCATAAAAATTGATCATTTTGTACGGTGCTTAAATAAATTGATTTTTAATATGCAGGCTACTTGAAAGGGGTGGGCATAGACGACCAAAAAACTGATATTCATTACAGGTACAACCTTTAAACGAAACTTTTGAACATATGATTCTGTCATTTATAAAAACTTTTTTATCGTTTTGCTCCTAAAACCGCTATTCACGAAGTGAAGTTATAAAACTGAATTCTTTTATTTTTCTACATAATAAAGTGAAACTTTATTTTGATAGATCAATGACTGGAGAAGGCAATTTCAATTGGAGATTTATATTCAAGTTTAATTACTCAAAAGCAGAGAACAGCGTTGTTTTTGCCAAAAAGGTATGATGTTACTTTTGGTCATGAAACCATTTATATAATGAAATATGTTATGATTTGTTAATATGTTTCATTGATGCTTCTTCAAATAAATAATCTTCATGGTTTTTCAACCTAATATTAACATTATTCAAACTAAATTGTTTTAATGGATTAAGATATAAAAATATGATAAGTTATAAAAGATTTTTGGTTTTTTAATCAAAAATCAAACTCATTGTACAGAATTCATATTTATCATTTTATAAACGTTATAAAACAGTATGGACGATAAAAATAACATATGATTTCAATGCAGGAGCACTTACTAGCCACTGACGAGGTTGAACACAAAATACCTCCTTACCTCGTCATGCAGGTTCGTTTGCTATTCCTTAGTGCTTTGTTGTTGATTTTGATTGGTTTTAAGGCATTGAAATATAATGATATATATAATGTTTATAAAGTTGTTATTTTTACCTAAAAAGTGTTTTTTTTACTTTCAAGTTTTGTACTAACGCGTATATAAATTGAGATTTTTTTGAGCATGCTCCACGAAAATCAAAGTTTAAAAAAATTTGCAACTTATCGAAGACCCCGGACATCATTCAAAACCACGATCAAAGTGACAAAAATTCTCAGTGAGTCTCTCATTATAGAACACAAAAGCTTTCAAAACCCCCAATTGTATGGCCTTGCACCAGAAAAGATTTATCTCTGCGTACGATAGGACGAACAGAAAAAAAAACGTGGAAGTGATATGCTGATTTTTTGTAGAGAGACCGTAGATTTTGAGCAATAACTAAACTAAACATCATTTTCTCGTCTAATTTCATCACACTTACTACAATGTTGGTGTTGAATACTTATTTCAGGTTTGGGATGCCGATTTAGTTTCTTCTGACGACGTTTTAGGTGAGTTTAAACGTTTTCATTGATTTATGTTTGTAATGTTTTGTATTTTATGTGCGTTCAATAATGGACTATTGAAACTTTAGACAGTAAAATTAAAAAAATTTTTAGAATAAAATAAAGCTTCAAAACTACTTTGCGAAAATTACATTTTAAATCACATAACTACCCTTTATTAATTACAGGGGGAATCGTGTTAAATTTGTCGAAAATGCCAAGACCCGCCAAAAGTGTAGAGAGTTGTGGACTGAAGATGATAGAGCTTGGAGCCAAGTATCCCACTCTGAATCTGTTCAAAAACAAAAGGCACGGTCTATGTAGTTCTAGTTACAAAATTTTCAAAAGTTAACTACAATAAGGAACAGTTATAGAATAAAAAATAAATTTCTGTTATATACTTTATAATGTGAAAAGAATTGCATTTTAGGTGCAAAGGTTGGTGGCCAGTAGCTATAAAAGAGAAGCCACAAAAAGAGGATTCAGACTCATCAAGTGATTCGGAGGAAGAAGAAAAAGAAAAATTAGTCTTGAAAGTAAGCTAGAACTTATATGTTTACAAACTATCAAAATTTATTCAAATTGAAATTTTCAAAGTTTGTTTTGTTACATACCCTATAAATATTAAATATGTTACCATAATTGAAATCTTGATTGAGACCTGACTCCTCCAACTTATAAAGTGTTATAAATTTTTTTTTGTTCTAACATAATTTGACACGAAATAAGAAAAAACTTTGAAACTAGCTTCATGTTAAATCAACTTTTTTATCGAAAAAACTATTATAGAAATGATAAAACTTTTAAACCAGGGCAAGGTAGAACTGGAGCTAGAGTTGTTGACAGAAGAAGAAGCCGAAAGGGAACCTGCTGGAAAAGCTCACGAAGAACCCCAAGCGCTTCCCAAACCTAAGTATGTTGCTTTTACCTTGTACCCTTGTCATTGAATTAAAAATATAATTGAAGCTAGAAATGAAATATGGATGTTTGAGTGTACTTGTTAGAATAAATTTGTACAATTCACTCCTATTTAAATTTTTTGGAGATATAGTTTTACAAAATGCATTGAAAATTTTACACTCTCAAACCCTAAACACTGACTTAAACTCTCAACTGACAGTCGTCCAGACACCTCCTTCATGTGGTTTTTGAACCCCCTCAAGACCCTTAAGTACATCATATGGAGGAACTACAAATGGGTCCTACTCAAACTCCTCATAATAGCTCTCATTATTCTCTTCCTTGCTCTTTTCTTTTACACATTCCCCGAAGTTTTGGTCAGAAAAATCATGGGAGTTTAGTAGTGTTGAAGACTGATTTGTATCAGCCGTTTTGTTTAAATATAGTCGTTTAAATGAAACTATATGAAGTTATTATTAAAATCAATAATCAAAGACGTTTTTCAAGGGCTGTATATTTGTTGGATTTTTTGTTTTTTTATATTTCTCAAAAGACATGATTATTCTTGAAAAATGTGAAAGTTAAATCTTTTATGGTTATGTATAAATTGAAAAAATACTTGAATTTTTTAAGCATGTTATCAAAATTTTGGAAGTGAAAATTTTCTTTTAAATATTACAAACGATTTTTAAAAGCTTAATTTTTTCATAATTTATAGCTTTATCAATTTAGTTTTATAATAAGTTTCAAAATTTATTATATTCATAACTTATATAATTTTCAATAAAGATAATGTGTCAAAACTTTTATATTAATTCTCTAAATGAAAATCTATTTTGAACTGAAACCTCTCAAAAAAATATTAATTTGTATAGTTTAGTATGTGTATTTTCTGTGGGAATTGGGTTGTTTAAATGTTGCAGTTAATCGTGATGACTGAAACACATGTAGACTCAATATGATATTACCATGTAATTTTAATTACTTTACTTTGCAGCCTGCAAGACTTGAATCCCATATTATAGTGAATCCTTATTGAAATATTTTAATATAAAATTTATTTTCAATTACATTCATCAATTAAGAATGCTCTTTTTTTATTTCAAGTATCAATATAAGTGACAGTAAATCTATTTATAATCTGTATATCTTAAATATATCATGGCATAAACTTAATTAACTACCCACGTAACATTAATAAACATGTCAAATAAGGTTCCATTAATCTTCAACTCTCCCATTTGATATATTGTAATATGCATAGTAAAATCAGCAGCATATGATCGATACAATCGTAAGACTTATAACACGGAAATTAACATCAAATCACGAAGTTTTGTTTGAATGTCATAAATATGAAACTACATAAAAAATTTACCAAAAATAAAATACGAAGTTTTCAATATGTCTACATTATCATTGGTAATATTTATTTAAACAAGTCAAAAATCGTTAAAAATAGACTTAGGTAAATAAGTTAGAAGCAAGCTCATTTCAAAAAAAGATGTTAGTTAAGAAAATAATCTACACCTCAGTGGGATTTGGCTATATCATGTTTAGATCGTTATAAGTCTATAAAACGTTTCAATAATGATTTTGAGCTAGGTTTAATAGAATCTTAACGAAGATGGTGTTTGAAAATCGAGTAATGTTGCTAAAAGAATCATGTCAAAAAACACAAATGGAATCGCCTATTTGTGAGAATATATTTGTAAACGTGTTGGTCTAATGAGAAAAAACAAGCCAGATTTCAAAATTTGAAGTTTAAAATTAATTCTATATCAAAATAAATTTTACAAAGAGATATGTGTAGAAAAGGAATAATGACAGATGATGATATAAATTTATGAAGCCTGCGTTTTGAAGCCTTGTGGGTTCATACTCTGCCACCTCCACAGATCTTCACCTTCAGAAATTTATTTAAATATTCAAATTTTATCTCCAAATGTAAAAGATTTTTAGAACTTTTAGAAGTTTATATAAAGCTGAAGAGCTTGATAATTTCCACTAAAGAATTTCAATACCACATTTAATGGTATGAAAATAATTGTATAGGGCTTACACATTTCATCCAATCCTCGTTGAGCTTTCCAACCTAGTTTATTGAAGGCCAATGAGGCTTCAGCATACATCGATGCAACGTCACCTTCTCTCCTTTCAACTAACGAGTACGGAATCTGTTGACCCATTTTTGATGTGTTTGATTATAACTCAAAAAATTGAGACATTATTAGTTTTTTTTCCATAAATTTAATACTCAAATAAACTTAATCAACATTAATGGTTCTAACTCATTATTCTCAAAACAACGCGTAAAAATATTCATGTTAATAAATCTGAATAACCTTTTTATTTGAAGCCTTTTCAAACGCTTTGACCATTTCTAGCACTGAGTAACCAATCCCTGTTCCTAGATTATACACCTGCAATCAATAAAAAAGTGTATTATAAATAAAAACCAATGTATTTAAATCATTCAAATCACATTCAAAACCGTGATAGTTGAGCAACAAGCATAATCATATCATGTTACTCATATGGACACGAAATTTCATTAATAGTCTTTAAAAAACAATGAACTTTTATATAAAATAGCTATGAATAAGGAACCTCCAACTCCTACTAACTGAGAATTGATGATACTATATATAATACGCCCTATATTTTATGCAAAACAAAACTAGCTCACCTCACAGCCTGTTTCTCCATTGAGCTGCTTGAGGGCAGCAATGTGGCCCAGAACCAAGTCCACCACATGTATGTAATCACGCACTCCTGCATTGTTGTTTATTAAACTATTATATTATATTGGAGCTGCATATAAAAACATTGTATGTGTATCTCACAATATAATAGAAGAGTAGAGTACAATACTGATGTGTTATGATAAGGTTTAAATTATGTAATGTGATGGGGTATTTATAAAACGCTTTTTCCTATAAATCAAAGCACTTGCTAAAAATTTAATGTAGCAAAAACACACTGTGCAACAGGTGCTAATTGTCAGCCCACGTGGGATCGAACCTGGTAACTTTAGCTAATTAGCCTAAGGCTCAACCTCTGAGCTATACGAGCCAACTTATTGTAAATTCTAGGTTTTGTGCTAAAAAACAGACGTAATTGAAACTTTCTCATTTGATGTACAAAATCAAAAACATGTAACTGTTATATTATAGCGTAGTTTATAATAATATTAAGGTAATATTAATATCAAATAACTCTGGAACAAAGTAGGCTAAAGTGAGAAAAAATAAAATCTACACATTAACTAATTTTTAAAATCTATTTTTCATTATCGATTCTATTGATATGGGTTGTGACTATATAATAACAAGACTGCAACACTGACCTGTACCATCAGGAGTGTCATAATCACTGCCAAACACTTTCAGTTCAGGTCTCCTACCTACAGCTACCTATGATAAATTCGATATTTAGTTTTTTAGAGATATTATATAACAATCACAAAAAAAATGACATAAAAGTAATCAAAAACACTAAGCCATATTGCAATGATCTAATTTTGCACAAACACCACAAAACAACAAAAAAACTTCAATCCTTCATAAAACCTTTCACACACAAACCATAAAGAAACAACCTGCTATACAGACCTGAGCAATGAAAGGTGAGAGGTTGTTGGGAGGGCCCTGAGGATCCTCACCTATGAGTCCTGACTTATGAGCTCCCACTGGGTTGAAATATCTCAACAGCACTGCATTCCATTTCTGGATCAGTTTGAACCAATATAAATATTTGGAAATTACTTAAGATTATGTTGAGATAAAACATTAAATTCAATATCAATTGAATTTAGTATATAAACTAAATAATAACATAAATATTTTTAACTTCAGCTTTATAAATATAAATTATTGAACAAAAAAAATTCATATAAATATAAATAATATGCATCCAACCTTATCAGAAACACACAGGTCTTTAATGATAACTTCTATCATGTATTTAGTCTGACCATAAGGGTTGGTGCAGCCTCCTACAGGCTGTGTCTCATCTATTGGAAGGACTTTAGGATTGCCATAAACAGTGGCAGATGATGAGAATATAATATTGTATACATCAAACTGTTTCATCACCTGTTTAAATATATTTTTATATTTATATAAGTATATTGTAAGCTATAATCAAGAATTTCTTAGTAGTATTAAATATTGAGATAATGAATAGAATTAATACTAGACATTTCAATATAGTTCACCTCAAGCAAACAAATGGACCCTTGGATATTGTTCTTATAATAAGCTAAAGGAATAATACAAGATTCTCCTACAGCCTTCAAACCAGCAAAATGCATTACTGCATGAAATGTGTGCTGAAAACATATGATACACTTATTAGCAGTTCATTTGATTGAAATTATAGGAATTGAAGTGTTATTTAAACCTTTTGAAAAATTTCTATCATTTTGGGTTTGTCAAGCAAATCAACCTGTTGGTGGTTAAAAAAGACCAAAAGAGAGTAATAATATATGTGAACGGCATTAAGAAAATCTGATAGGTTTTTTCCAAAAATAAGTTTCACCTCATAAAAAGGAATTTGTTTGTTTACTATTTGTTCAACTCTTTTGACACATTCTAGAAAAAAGTGCATTATTCTCTATAAATTTCACCATGAATTCCCTGTAAATATAATGTAACTAACCGATACTTGAGTTACACAAATTATCCACAATGACTACGTCGTAACCAGCTGCAACCAGTTCCACCACTGCATGACTTCCTATGTAACCTGCCCCACCTGTAACTAGTATACACTTTCCGATCATTTTCTTAATAAACTAACTATTTTATTTTGTTATTATTTGGTTTTTTAATTTTCAAACAATTTTCCCAAACCCTAACGAAACTAAAATTTTAAATGTATTTAAAGTCACAAGGGACACGTTGTTTACTCAGGTCGATGAGTCAAAGGCTTGGACTTATTAAGTTGAAATATAAATTTAACTTTTATTTTTAAAAGCATAAGATATGCTTAAAAATATAATATTCAATTTTTTTAATTTCATAAAATGAGTTATATGTTTAAAAAGCCAAATTTTACCATAAAATTTGTTGTCAAAAAAGTAGTTTTATAATAAAAAAAATTTAAACCAATCTACCATTCATGAAAATAATTTAACTGGTCGATTCGAAATTGCAATTGAGACTAGAAATATAGCCCTGCTAGTGAAGCAATGAGTGGATAAAATCTAGGTACTGTACTTTCAATAGAGAAATGCACGTTTAAGAAAAAACAGTAGAGAATTAGAAGCACTGATTTACTTTTTCAAATAAAAATGGACATTGAAAAAAATTATTGATGAAATGTAAAAGTTTAAAACAGTAATAGAAATAATAGGTGTGGATAGGCAAAATTAAAAATTCAAGTTTTCATAATATCATCAGTAATAGACGCAGGCATTAAAAAATAGACAAAATATCTCATTTCATAGTTTCAGCGATTAACGATGAAAGTTTACATGATTCAAAATAGTTTTATAATGGTACGGTTAAAAGAAAAAGCATAAATCAAGTTAAAACTAGCATATCAAAAATAAACAATAAATCAGGTGAAATGCAACAAGCTTAACATGATCAAAACACAAAGCAAAAAGATTGTTTAAAATAATTTTTAAATATCAAAAAGTGGCTAAGTTTTGATTGGTTGAATGTCGTACAACAACACCTCCTGCTCTCGATCCGTCTTTTGATGTCAATGACAGCTCCCTAATGTCATGGTCAACTTCTGTGGTTCCTTCAAATGATACACTGCCAATGAATTCATCAAAAAAGGCTTTCTTGTGCCACACCTGTTCAATCATGAAACGTTAACATTTTTTTAAAGTAATTCTATACGATTGAATTTAGCTGAAATAGTAGTATGTTTTTCGAATAACCTCAACGAAAATAGGGTTTTCGCTTGAATATCTGCGGTGAAAAAGAGCTGAAAGATTGAATTCAGGATTCGATGAATTCTTCACCACAAGACTCCTCACCTTAGAGGATAAAAGAGCATATAGCAATTTCACATTTAAATCTTTAAACAATTTATAAATCTTGTTTTATATGCGAAATGGAAAAATATTTAAAAATCTTTTATGAAAATATTAACTAATTCAAAACTACTTCATCTCTTTCATTCTTCAATATAACATAGGCATCAGTAGATTCTGTAAAAATATTTTATAATATCTAAAAAAGTTTGCTTAAAGAAAGTTTTTAATACAACTACTAAGGAAGTTTGTGAGTTTTTGAAGCGCTGAAAAAATATATATTCGAAGGCATAACCACTAACCCGCGTTTGACATGTCTTTCCTGACCAAATTCACACCCCTCACTACACATACCTGATTTATACACGTTTTATTTAGTACTAACTCATTTAAAATACAAACTGCCAAACTATTCTCATTTCTACTAAACCTAAAATAATATGTATTCAATTTTAATCAACTAACAAAATACAACTTATAAAAATCTAAAAAAAAACATTTGATTTTACTTAAATGGCACCGAGTATCCAATAAATTCTTAAATGATAACTATTTAAATAATATACAACAAACTCCAATGAGTTCAAGCCATACTTGAGTGACAAGAGTTGGCAGTTGGTGGTATGGCAGGCATGACAAACACCCCTCAGTAGGCTCATCCTGCTCCAGGAGTCTGATGGTTAGAGAAGGCATTATAGGTTGCAAGATTTAAACATGTGTGAAAATGGTTTGAAGTGTTCAAGTCGATTTAACAACATTCATTGTTTAATCTATAAAGACAAATTAAAAACCATAATAATATGCTGAAAAATTAACAAAATCATCATTTGTATGAAGGATAAAACACTAACACAGCTTTTTCTCGGCATCTCAGGTAAACCCTGATCAGAAAGGGTCCAACTTCACCACTCCTGAACTTGCAAGCCACCACCACATACCTCCCTTTGCTTACCTGCTTCCTCAACAATACACTGCGTCTGTTCAAGTGTAGTTATAAGCTTTTGCTAAAGCTTTTCAGCTTAATATTAAATTTTTCATTAAAGGTTATATTTTTTAAACTTGTTTGAATTTTTCCATTAAAATTCAATTTAATACATTTAGCTCAATTTTTCAAAGTAATGAACATTATTTTTAGACATTTTTATTTGAAAACTTCCACAATTAACCTGTTGATGAACTCCGAAGAGAAAGCCTCCCTTGGCAGCCTATGCAGACGATACTGTCTATTGTCTTCTACCTACGTATGAGTTTCAATGCTAATGAGCACTCATTTTCATAACGAAAAGTAAATTTTGAGATGATTTAAATGAAATAATTAACCTTATTACTAGCTTTCCGGCTTTAGTACTATAATATTGCCACACCCATTATTTGAAAATTAACATATTCAAGAAAGGAGGCAAATGCTAATTAAAAGTTTATCAAATTTATCGAAATTATATAAAATACCTTTTCAGATTCTTTACAAACTTAAATCTTTTAGTTTGCAATAAATTTCATGACCTCTTGTGTTTAACTAACATATTTCATTGTACAGTCTTATTTATTATTAACTGAAAAATCAAAAATGAAAACAAACGTGTTTTGAAAAATTTTTCATACTTCTGAATAAAATTTAACAAAAATGCAAATAATAATAACTAATGACTTTGAGGACAGTGAAACCAATTGCAGTGAGTGTGTCTCCTTGCTCCTTCACGTTCTTCTGTGTCAGCACTATTATTACCTCGCCTTTCTCTTCTGTCATACTGAACGCAAACTGTAATAATTCAAGCTATTATATAGAATAATAGTTAAAATTCAAGCATTTATGGTGTAACTGAGACATATTAACAATCGAAAATCAATTAATTTTAAAAATAAATATACATGTTTGCAAGAGCAACAATTTTGAGAAGTTGGAACATATATATAAGATGTGCAGAAGTTCATTCCTTTGCTTCAATTGTTTAGGCCTCATTTATTAAAATTATTTCAACATACAAGATTTAAAAATATGCAGCCGGGTGTTTAAAATCAACTTTTATTTTAAATCTTCAAGTTATACAGCACAATGAATCAATATTGTTAACAACTAATCTATAATTCATTTTATTAGACTTTCAAACCCTAAAAATTACCATCAAACACTAGACAATTCGCATCATTCAATACATACAAGCAACACCAATGGTTCAAACCTGTGGATTGTTCAGAAAAGTCTCTCTATTGTTGATGCACCCACCACATCGGTCAGGCCCCTTCCACTCACTTGACAGTTCAGATAAGTACCTGGAGGTGGCCATCATGGCGTAGTTATATGAAATGTTCAGTTTATTGAACCAAATAATTAACAAAGCTTTTCGTTACTAGAGTAGCATTACCACTATTTGAGAAGTATATTAATGCTTCTCCCTACCATTAAACACTAGTGATTGACATTCTTTCAATATTCTTTATAACCAACCATCTGTTGAGACTGAAGCAGCTGACATTGAGGCGGTGACAAACAGCCAAATGTTGGAAGTTGGTGCAGAAGTCATCAAACGTCATCCTGTAGGTTTGCATGTATATTTGTTATTTAGTTGATTAATGTAGGTTTCCCCATATCATTGTTATTTGGTTGATTTAAGGAGGTTTTGCATATATCCTTATGATAGTTTTGAGGAATGTAGGTCTCCATATATCATTGGGGTCTTGTTGAGAGATGTATGCTTTATACAATTTTTTGACTTAGAAGTTCAAATAAAAAAAATTTATCAACTAAAGAAAATAAAATTTTTTGTTTAAGTTTGTTAATTATAAAAATATTATAAGATTTGTAATCTAACTAACAGTAAAATTTAATATCATACAGAGCAGAAATTGATTAATCTTGAAAAACTCACCAAAACTCGCCATCATCATCAAACGTCAGTCCAATCTTGCTTCGAGCTGAAGATGTGATCTTGTTCCATTCGGCAGATCTGATGCAAAAAATTATTTCAATGTGTTTTTCTGTTGTTAGTATATTTGAGCCTGTAATATATAATAAATACTTATGGCTATTACACTGTTTTCATGTCCTATTCTATAAAAAACATCGAAATGAAAAAATGAAATATTGAATTCAATAAATTGAATCGTCCGTTTATTATTTAAATTATCCAACTTCCATTAAAACAATCCATCTATCTATCCCTTGGAGCATTTATCTACCGACCCAACATTAATACCACAAGCACACCACAACTATTAATACAAACACACCATCATCATCATCATTCTCCTCCTGTTTAGAGTCCATTTTCCTTAGCAGAGAGGAAGGCAACCACAGCAATATAAAACATTTAGCTATCCCTTAAAGCATCATTCAACCGATTCAATTGAAAGACAATCTTTGAAAAGGACACCACAAACACCAACACACCCATCACTGAAAGCACCCTTCCACTCAGCTCCTCCCCAAGGATTCCTCAGCCGTATCATCGGCAACTTCTCTCTGTTGATAAAACTGAACAGACCCGTTCCCTTGAGATAAATCTGTGATTTTTTAATTGCGTGATTATATGTATAAAAATCAATAATAAAAAATTTACGACGAGTATTATGTTGAATATTTTTATTTTAGACTTATCGTAAGGTTATTAATAACAGATAAAAATTATTTTCAAGTGCAGTTTGTTATACATTAATTCTAAATTAAATTGAACAGAGCTTATTAATATTTATAACATGTATTGTATGAACTGAATCCTAGAGGTCATCAACCGATAGGATCTAACCCTTTTAATGGCGGTGATAGAGTAGGCATGCCCTATAACCAAACCCATGTCTGTTCGTTTCTCCATGTCGTCTTGGTTGTTCGACTGTTTGTTTTGTAAAATCTTACAAGCACGCTTCATGTCACAGTAGAAATAAATAATATGCTTGTTAAAGCGTAATATATAAAAAATGAAGGTTTTATTTTATAAATATTCACAACCGTATTGATAAAGAAAAACTATGTCAGTTTTGACATGAAATTAAATATTACTTTAAACATTTGAAACTATTTTATGAATAGAAAACTACAGTTTCTGAATGGCATTGATAAGCAGTGCACGAACCGGAATAGAGGCAGCCATCAGGGAATGTTCCCTGAAGTGGCGTTTAACAGTCATGAAAAACTCCTCCCTCGACTCTGCATTCTCTAACGATTCATCCTTGTGCAGGTATGTTATCTCTGAAACACCTGTTTCGATATTAAGATTATTCAATCAAATAATTAATCCCTCGAATAATCAATCAATTATTTAAATATCTATTCATTCTATTACAAAGCTAATCATTTATTGAGTCTTTCATATTCTTTTTGATTCTACTTTAATAAGAGTGTGGCTTGTTATCTAATGAAACATAAGATGATTTAGACTTAGATAGGAAGGATTTATAGTGATTTAATGGTTTAAACCAAAAACTTTCTATGACTTTTTCAACCCCCATTTGTTCGCCTAGACAAAAAACGTACCTTTTCTTCCTCATCGTCATTTAAACACTTCTCGAAATATTTATAAATTTTCTTGAAATAGTTTTAATTCCATAATATTTTGCCCATACAATTTTTAAATATTTTTCTAGTATAAATATTTTAAAATTTTTTATAATAAAACATTTTTTTGACTATTTGTATAATTTTTACAATAAAAATTGAAAAAATTTTATTGATGAATCATGCTTTAATCAATATAGTATTTGTGATTGCTTTGTTTGATTTATGAGATTGAACGCTAAATAATGTTATCAAATCTTCATGATAACATTAATATTCTAATATTTATACCAGTATTATTATATATAATGAAACTCACTCGAACATAAAATTTCTATGTGTTATAGATTTATTTGACTAAATAAGAAATTTTATTACTTAAATGAAGTTTTTAAAACTAAATGAATACCTAAAAGTAACCATTAATATTTGATTTTGATAGTTTTCAAAACTATTTTAAATAGAGGCACTATTTTAGACAGATAAAAAGATAGATGGTTATATGGGAAATGGAATATTACAAAAGAAGGTTTATAACTCCCTTGTGTAATGATTTTCATTCGATTCTAACTGGTGCCTCGGTAATAATCTTATAAAAAACACTAATGATACAGGATGCAAGCAAATAAAAACTCTGAAAAAAATTTTTTTAAATAGATAACTTTTTTATTCAGATGAATAAGCTTTAAATTACAAAGGAAGCTTTCATACAATTAAGTTATTTGATGAATATATCAAAATTTTAAAAAATAAAATAACTATTCACTATAATAAGCACTATATTTTTGGGTAGGTTTGAAATTTATTATTGATTTAAAAAAGATGAATCAGCCGAAAAAATCAATGTTGCATTGAAAAGAGTCTTTTCAAGGTAATGTACTATTTATTCGTCATTGACGTGACTAATATATCATCAATCCATTTTTAATATCTCATTCAATGGAAAGGCTGACTTCGAGATAGAACTTTCAAAAAGCTCAACCCTTGGTAAAAAAAACGGGCTATAAAAAGGATTTGATTGATTCAAGCTTATTGCTCATGCATTTCCATTTCATTTCATATTTTACTATTGAAAATAATTAATCCCTTTACACTAGGAAAATATTTTACTATGAAAATTGATTCTGATTGAAACAAAATCAATTCATTATAAAAAATTTTCAAAATAACATATTTTATGATTTTTCGTAATTTGATATTTCAACCTCAAATGCCAAAAGACAAATACGTTAATGAACAGGGATGTTATTAATTAATAAATAAGGTTTTCCATGTAAGTCCCACAACTAAATCTTACTTTGAAATCATAAAAATATATCCTTCTTTAATAAATATATCAAAATTTCTCAAATATGAAGTATCAATTAAATGAAACAATCATACATGGGTAAGCCGACCCAAGCTGTCACTGCCTGCATATTTTCTCAAGCGTTTAAATTAAATTTTCATGTTAAATGATGTACATTATATTTTTGTTAGTTCTTCTCATATTATATAATCTTGTATTTATTCTTAAATATATCTATACTATCAAAACGTTTGAAAACAAGTTCAGTAATAACCATATATGCTTGTGAAATGAGGTTTTTAAAGATACTTTCATCATAAAAAAATAAAATTTTCGACATACTCAACTTGGCCATAATTCATTAGATACTAATGAATTATGGCAAAGTTGAATATTTGGAAAATTTTAGTTTTTTTTATGATAAAAGTATCTTTAAAAAACCTCATTTTGTGAAGCATAAAAACGAAAATTATAAAATACAAGATACTTATGATGTCTCTAAAAGAATAAACAACAAAACGAATGCTTCATTAAAATATAATCTTCCAACCCACAAGACTCAAAAGATGTTTAAACGTTCTCGTTAAAATGCACCCAGGATAATGTATAGAATAGAACATTAAACCAAGACATGATAACAACATCAGAATATTGAAGCCATTAAAAGTCATTTCACCGTCTGTGTGTTATTTCAACGGCCCATCACTACATAAGTGGATTTTTCGTCTTTTAAAAATAGTTTCTTTGTTTTATGCATTCATATATTCACGGGTTTATTTTCATATCAATAGAAAGTTGTTTTTAACTTCACCGTCAATTGCATCAATATATGCTGTTTTCGTTTAAAAATGATGAAAATTTATAAATTTTATGGGTTTTGAAAGCATTATTGAATTTCCCTCAAATTCAATATTATTTGTATTATTCTCCTAAATTTGAAAAATAAACATTATTTTGAACACCTAATTCAACCAATTTGAGAAGACATTTATGATGATAATGATATATGCTTTGACATTGAAAACGATAGTTAGTACCACATAATGACACATTCTAAACAACATCTCACCTCCAGTAAAATCCTCTAAAGCCACAGCCAATTCCCCACCATCCAATGCTTCATAACTGCCATACAATCTGTATATTATGAGAATGAATAAAACAAATAAAAACACATGTTAAAGTTATTTGAAACTATGCTAAGCTTACTTGGCATATGCTTTTTCAAGAAGAGCACTCCAAAACTCATTTTTAGAAACTGAGTGCAAAAATATGAGTTCCCTGCCTCTACATGGCAACAAATCATCAATGACAACATCTGTCCACATTCCATATCTGAAATATAAAAGTAATATATGTAATTGAACTAATAAAAACTAATTAGATAATGATGAATTAAGCATTATATTTATTTAAAAATTTATAAGTGTAAATTCCAAAAGTTGAACATAATAGTTTGTTTGAATATTACTCAAACTACCTCCAAAATCTGAAATGGAAAATTCCAGGATGTTTATTATTAGGATTATATTCTTGTGAAGCCAAATCTGGTACAACCTGATACAATGAAAAAAAATAGAAAAATCACAATTTTGATGATTTTTGCTCAAATTATTTCAATATTTGCCTTAAAACTTGAAAACATATAAAAATATTACCTTTGACCAATTTTCTTTGTCTGTAGCAAGACAAGAACAAGCAGCCACTAGCCAACAATTTCCTAATTCTCCTTGTATAAGATCATGACTACTCACTCCATCAACTACCAAACGGGGATCTGAGCAAATTTCCTTTAAAACAAATGTTTGAGATTTCATCTAAATTGTTAATATTTTATACAAATAGTTATAAAAACTCTTATACTATAGTTAATACTTACACTCGGTCGTTTCCATTCAACGTATCCAAGACTCTTATTTGAAACACTTTGGTTTATAGCAGGAAACTCATTATCAACAAATAACTCTCCACTATCTTCAGCAGCTTTTCTAAGTTTATGGTAATCTTGATTTTTAAATAAAATATCGTCGGAACCAAAAATACCCATTGAATTTATCTAATTAAAATACTTGACAACAAAACAACGAATAGTGTTCAAACTTTTAAAAGCAATCATACATGCCTAATTATTTTTTAAATATAAACGTGTTTCAATTTTTTTCAAAAATTATTTGAATTTTTATTTTTATTTCATAATTTTTTTTTTAAATTCTAAAAACTCAATTAATAGTTAAGGTTTTACTTTTAAGTTCAAAAAGTTGAGTTAGGTTAAAAATGAGCTCAGAAATTAAAAAATGGTTGGATTCGGTTTTAAAAGAAGTTGGATGGAATTATGAAGATTTAAAAAGTTCAGATGAAGAAGGTAATAATTTTTCATCACATAAGGATAAATTTTCTTTGAGTGCTTCTGATGAAACTGATTTGGACAATGATAGTAGTCGATTCTATTATGAATCTTCACAAAGTGTCGTTCAGTTGAAATTATCAGATCAAGAGTTGCAGAAGATATTGAAAAATAATGTTGTTACAACAAAATCACATTTGGATCCACAAGCACAGTTGAAAGTTTATGATTTTTGTGTAGAAAAGGCCAAAAGAGAAAGGAAAAAAGTATCTCAAAATGATTTCAATGAAAAGATGCTTCCAGATGATTGCAAAAATTTTCAAGAACCAAATAAAAGTTTTATTTCATCAGAATTAGAAATGAAAATCAAAGAAAGAGAATTGAAAAGAAGAAGGCAAACTTATAAAAACAAAAACATTTATTCAAAAAACAAAAATTATAAAGATGTACTCAAAAATTTAATAGAAAACCAAATGGAATATTTAAAAGATGAAATGAAAAATAAATCATGACACTGGTTTTCATTTTATTATAGTCAGCATCTTTCCCTTTTCTAAGGTGTGCTTGACTTTTCCTTATTTCTACTCTTCTTCTCCATTTCATCTTTTTATAGGCATTTTTGTATTTATACCAAAGTCTATGACAAATGTTTTTCATCATACCTTTCCAAACTAACCTTGGCCTTTCTCTGCTACCATCAATTTCAAAATTTTATGCCTGCTTCATAAAATCATCATTTTTTCACAGCATCACTTCTCATTTCTAATTTTAGAAAAAAATTTTGAAATTTATTAAATAAAATGGTTTTCAAAACGCATGCATGTTTACTAGTTTACACTTAATCTAGTTTTTGTACAAATTGTAATTTTATTCAATTTTAAAATTATTTTTGTCAGACTGATTGTAAGAAAAATGGATTGCTAAATGCCAAGATTTAAAATCATGTTTTTTACTGAGAAAGTTTTAAACCTGCTTATCTACTTTGTTGATCTGTATAGCTTAATTGTTTAGTCATTAGACATTTTAGCTAAAGTAACCAGGTTCGATTTTGTGTGGGCCAACAGTTAACATCTGTTCCACAGTGTGTTTTCACTACATTCAATTTGTAGCAGATGCTTTGATCTATAAGGAAAAATGCTTTATAAATACCTTATAACATTAAGTTACGTTTCAATAAAATTTTACATAATTTTATCAATAGAATCTCAGTTTTAGGTGGATAAAATTATAGATAATCAACTAATATACCATTCTTAAAGTGAAGAATGCATTTTTACATCTTGAGTTTTTCTCTTGTTTCGAGGGTAAATTGTCTTGAGACACAAGTATTCATCTTTATCTAATAATATATTGTTATTACATGTTATGCATCTAGCTTGTTAAACTCAAACCTAGAGTGATAAGCTGATCGACTACCTATAAATTATTTTTCAACTTAACTTGCCCATGGTAGGAGCGCAAGATATATCAATTATAACTATATCAATGTAATAAAAAATTTATAAAGCAACCCTTAGCATCTTTGAGAGGCGCTCTGTGATAAATTTTTTAAATAATAGTTTTAAATAATTAGTTTACAAGTTAGATAGATAATTTAAGTTGAAGAGATAGTGTTTCTTAAACAAAACCAGAAAAAGAAAAACAAATTTAGCATAAGAATGAAAAAACATGGAACGAAATAATTATTATATTATATGCATCTTTTCACCTGAATTATTCAATTGTCCTTCGTGAGGTAGGAAACAAATTGAAAAAACATTCATCCAATAGTGTGATAGCCCTCATAGCATCTGAGTGAGTTCTTAAAGCTCATTCTTTCAATTAGAATTTATCATCATAATTAATTATTCATCATCAACTAATTATTTATTTATAATTAATTATAATGGTTTAATAAATTATAATTAATTAAAACCGAGTATTTTAATATATATAATGCATACTGCCCCACAGATTCAAGCACAGACACTAAAACGACGTCTTTCCCCATCAACTAGCCCACCTCTCCACATTATAAATTGTGGTCGACGTTACCGCTCACAACTCTACGTCAATTTTTATCATTATATCATTACAAATTATCTGCTTTTCCACCTAAAAAAGACGCCAAAAATTCACCAATCTCAACTTGTGCCAGAAACATCGCGAATCACTCCACGTCGATCAGTAAAAACGTGTAAAACGCCTCTAATTGCTATTTTAATCTGCATTTATTCCATCTGAACAAACTATTTAAAAAATTAGAACACGCTTACAAAAGTTTACTCAGTATTAAAAAATGGTATAATTTCAAACAAATAAAAAATTTGATATCTTACGGTAACGATATCCTCAATGAAACCCCTTGAATTATCGTTTGACTTTCCATTTGTCTTTTTTTAAATCATTTGAACACGTTTGAAACTTCATATTAGAGATTAAAATCATTTTTTGAGTTTGAAATGAATTTGATAATAGAAAAAAACATTTGAGTGATAATTAAAAAACGAAGTTTTCTTTTGTTACAAGCTATAAATTAAACAGTGGAACACGCCTACAGCCCATTACTCCCTGAAATGCAGCGTCAAGTCTCTTTATTTTTTCTTTCAGAATTTCTTGACTGTACGCTACTTCAGAATCATCGTTTTCGTTATATGGTCATGTAAAACGCTTATTCATGGGTACCAAATACGTTCTTGAACTTTTTTTGGCTGCAGGTCGTTCTCGGGGAAGACCGGCGAAATCCTGGTTGAGGTGTGTCGAAAGGGATATAGAATCCTGTGGTTTGAAAAATATAGCACCAATCAATAGAGTTGAATGGAGGAGATATATAAGTTGGCTTCCGTCTAGCTCAGCTAAGAGGACGCCTACAGCATATAATCTAATATGAAATTTAGCGTGCTCACTGGTTGACGTTGCTTTGTTCATTGACTGTTTGAAAAATTCAAAGCTTGTTGGTTAATTGGGAAAATTTTTGTTCATTAAAACATAGTGATGACATAACAAGCAGTGTTATTTTCAAAATTTAGATGAGATCACTAGGGTTTCAGCGTCTCAGAAGGGTATATTTGAAGCCCCCAGCTTCATAAAAGCTAGCTTAGTGCCAATGCTAAAGTGCTGGTTTTAAAATTTTTTTCGTTGTCAAATAAAAAAAATATTAATTTCTTCAAATAGGAATGAGTTCTATAACTGAAAGTTTAAATTTTTTAACGTGGCAGCTTAACTCGTTTTTTTAAAATAGTTGACAATCTAGTTTTTAATGTATGTAGGATTGGTAAATCAATCTATTTACGGGACAAATTAAAAATCTTGAAGCTGAAAAAAAAATTTGAAAAAATATTATATGGCATCATCTTAATGAAGCAATTCGATATAAACAAACTTTTGTTCTGAAACTTACCAGGTATTCAGTCTCAAATAGAACTGAAAACCTTTCAAGTACTAAAGAATGCCAGTGTTTTAGCCCAACCATCATCAGATATGTTAAGTATAAATATATAGAAAACAAGTCACCAAAAGTTGAAACTAGAAATATTTTTCAAAAAATTTCAACTAAGCGCATGGAAACTTTGCCGCTAAACACTGTCGCAAAAATTGGTTTCAAGCTAGAAATTTGAAAGAAACTCAAAATTTTGAAGCCAAGCAAATATAAATTTTCAACTCAACAGTTTTTATGTCTTTCAGAATCAAAATGTAAATGAAGAAATACGTAAATTAGGGATAAATGCTTTGATTAAATAATTTTCCATATAGTAGGCTTTCATACATACATTTATAACAAAAAGATGGAAATAGATGTTTTTTCTTCTTTTTGGACAAAATTGAAATCAAAAAAAATATTCTCAAATCATTACGAAATTTGACTATAAATCATCAATTTGAAATAAAAAAGTCAGTAAGCTAATACAAACATAATTGAAATGGGTTCCGCACGTAAATATTTGACACCAAATTATCTAGAAAGCTTTACCCATCTGAGTCAAACTTAAAATTTATTTTAAACTATTCAAATTATAATTTGACTAATTAGAATTTACTAATATTTATATAAAAATATATATCATTCACTTTTAAATTAGTTCGTAATATTTTGGAAGCGCCGAGTTCACTCATTTATATCTTTTAATTAGATTCCGTGTTGTCATAACAAACTTTGTTGTCTTTGGCTACAGTTTTATCTTTTTATTGTATGCCGATTAAGTTTTGACTTTTTTTAATAATGTTTCGAAATACGTTTCAAAGTGGATTTTTGTCAATATTGTATAGTATTGGAAGTAAACCGTTACAAATATGGGATAGAAAGGTTTTAATTCATTTTTAAGTCTTTTAATTTAATATGTTTTTTACTACGATTGGTTTTCAATTTTCAAGGTTCGTAACGGTCATATAAAACGTATAACGGACAATGATATACAATCTCTGGTTCTAGAAATCATAGGTACAAATGTTAGTACCACGTACATATCTTGTCCTTGTGACCCTAAAAAGACTCTAGCTATCAAACTACCTTTCCTCATAATGATTATCAAAAATCTCAAAAAATATTTCACATTTGAAGTTGAGGCAAGCATTGTTTTTATATTTTACTCACGTTTTTTGGTTTTGTAGATTTTAAAATATTTTATATAATTTCAAGGTTTTAGATGATAAAAACATGAGAAGGAGATTCAGAGCAAGTAATTATCAAAGTACAACTCGAGTGCAGCCTTTCATTTGTACAATGCCCATGAGGCTTGATGATGGATGGAACCAAATCCAATTCAATTTATCTGATTTCACCAGAAGAGCTTATGGAACCAACTACATTGAGACTCTACATGTACATGTAAGCTTGGGGTTTATTTCATTTAGTCTATTGTTGATTTTAACTAGTTGTTACTGATTGGTATTTCAATTTATTTCATAGATCCATGCTAATTGCCGAATTAGAAGAATATATTTTTCTGATCGCCTTTATTCTGAAGAAGAATTACCAGCAGAATTCAAGTTATATCTACCAGTGCAAGGAAAAAAAATGTGATGAAAAGTAGTTTAAAAAAAACAAAATTATATATCCAAGACTGTAAAAATAGTTGCTAGTTTTCTTGTTTATGATGTTTTCCTAAAGAATTTTTTAATTTTTGTTTCATGTTTTAGAAAAATAAATATTTTTATTTACTTAAAAAATTAATTGAAAAATAAATATATAATTTTCACACCAAAAACAAATTTTTCTAAAGTCACTTTTCAAATGAATGTTTTCAATTTTAAAATGTTGATATATGAAATAGTTTTTTTGTCAATAAAAATACATTTGTATACAGAAATTTACTAAGTGATGTTTTCTCTCAGATTAAAAACTGATCCATCCATTATTTTTTCTCCAAATCCTTTCTCGTGCGAGAAGGCATATCCCGATCTTGGTCGTGATCTTGTCGATAATCTAGAACGGCTAGAAACAGGTCTGGTTGATTTTCTTGGTGTACATACCGCCGTTGAAGGAGTCTTAGCCCTATCTTCCGTTTCATCATAGACTTCCTTCCCAAATGCAGCTTCTATTTTTTTAACATCATCTATTGGAACAACTTTATTGTTTATTCTTCTTTCGTCAATTACTTGCAAAAGCATAACAGGTATTATTAAAATAGCTGTTGACAGAAAAATGCCGGCCCAGTAATTGACCTTGGCAACTTCAGAAAAAAATACTCCAGCATAGGTTTTATAAATAGCCGGAAGGTATGCTATTAAATGAAAAAGGATAAAAACTAAAACACTGCCCCAAGTAACTAAATGGTTTATCCATGTCCAGTAAGATGTTTGTATGGCACACTGGAGGTTGAATTACGAAATAATGATTATTTGAATAAAAATTTAGAAATAAATTAAAGTTGAAAATGTTTGCCAACACTTACTCGAATGGTTACAACAACCACCAAACAGCTGGCCACGCTGTAAGATTCTTCTTGAAGATCTCGCAATGATGAAGTTGTAATAAATGCACTAACGTAAAAAACCACTAAAGATGTAATGAAACCTGTTGAAAAAAAGATTCTTTGTTATTTATTTATTTTAGAAGTATTTTTATAAGTCAACAGAAGTAAAACAACCTTCAAAAAGAGATAGAGAAAATAATACAGAGTTGAAGAGAACGTGGTTGGGACCCAGTAAGTAAAAAAATGGTCTTGATAAACTAGCCTTGACATTCATGTCCTTCATAGTAAAGATCAACATTAGCTTATTTCAAAAGTATAACTCTAAGTTTAGCTATAGTAACGTCAATTATAACTTATAATATAATATAACTTAAAATGGATTGAAATACGACAACCAAACGCTAAAAACTCAAATATAATGTTTTTTCAAAACGTGAAGCTCTAAACATTAATAAAAAAAAGCTTCAAATTAAATACTTGGTCTAAAACTGCAAGAGCAATAATAGGAAGAGAGGTATAAACCAAGTTGAAACAGGTAACAAAAAGTGGGTCGTAAATGGTCTGTAGAGGTTTGCGTGTGACTATAATTTTTTGGTTCAAAAATTTCAGCTTTTTTTAAAATTCAACCAAAATTTTTCTAAAATTACTTTAGCTGAAAAGGCAGAATGGAAGGCGAACCAGAATTGGATCAAAGTGAAAGCAAAGTTTTTATAGAAAAAATATCTGGATAATAAAATTAAATAAAAATTTTAGCTTATTTTTTTAAAGAAACTACAATAGTGATAAGAAATCGTGAGCCTTACTTTAAAAACTTGGCCATGCGAAAATAGGACCACCTTCCATGGACGAACAACAATCTTTCAAGAAACCTAATAATTTTTGTTTTATGATTAATAATATTTTTTAACATTTTGATTGACGAACAACTAACAATTGAAAGCCATCTTTACTTATCAGTTCATTGTTGAGTTAAAAAAAGAAGGAAGATATAAATAAATTAGAAATGACGACTCTATACAGAACACATGATGAAAAACCAATTTTGGTATGAATTTATCTAAAAAACACTGTATGTAAAACATAACTTATAAATTTCAATGACGGACAGCGAAAAATACCAAAAAATTAGTTATTTTTAGATTATTTTTTCAATCAATACCCAATAAAAATTTAAATACAAAGAAACACTCATAAATAATATTGTATAGAAGATGGACCTGAATTGGCCAAAGGAGAAATCACTAGCGAGAACTGCCTGCATTCCTTCTTGTCCCTTTATTCCTACCCCTACATGCGCTTCTGATTCAATGCATGAATAATAATACTAAATAGTTTTTGTGGAAATTATTTTCATTTAAAAAAATTTTTTAAAGTATAAATAATTAGAAGCATTTCATACTAATTTATTTATAATCTCTACAAATTTTTTTTTAACTTTTAATCATGCTGACGTCATTGGCCCCATCTCCAATAGCCAAAGTGATCTTCTTCTTGTGCTTCTTAACGAGGGCCACTACACTGGCCTTCTGCAGAGGTGTCACCCTGCAACACAAAACTGATACACAAATGGTTGCCACTTTTATGAACAGATCTTCTGTGTCTCTACTCAAAGCAAACACCTTCACAAATATACAAAAATATATTCTGAGGTGAAGTTACAAAAATATATTCAGAGTTAAGTCTTTAAAAATATATTATAAGATAATTGGAAAAAAATTGTTTTGGAAATCATTAAAATTTCAAAAGACTATGTGCAAGTTGAGCTTGCATTTTCAAGTGATGTATTTTAAGTGTTATGTAATTTTATTCATTAAAACAAACAAATAACGAATTTTATTACAGTGGCATGGAATAAACTTACCAAACTATCTCCGTTAATGACGAGAGCATATTGAGAAGAATCAACAAAGCTAACTTGCTTCGGCATAGCAGAACTTTTTTTAGTTGAACTTTGGTTATCTTTATTTTTGAAAATGAAGTTTTTAATGTTTAGCATCAAATTATTTCCTTCATTGTGTTGTTTATCAGGTTTGTTTGTTAAAAGAGATGAACCATCGAGGTTTTTTTCCATTTCTTTCCAGGCTTCTTCAAGTTGTGTTTTTACTGTCTGTTCATCGTTTCCATCCACAATAATAAGATCTTCTAACTCATCAGTCAACAACTTGCAACTGTATCCAATGTTTATTGCAGTTTCTGTTTTTTCAGTCATTTAGATTCGATTTTGTTTTTAAAATCATTGTTTGTTGTTGGGAGTTTTTTAAGGATAAATTTACCTTAGATATTATTCATTTTTCTGACTACCTTAGAAAGATAAATATCATTAGTTTAAAAGCTCATTTGACCTTGTTTGTCGCCTGTCAAGACCCACACTTTCATGCCACCCTTTCTCAGCTGCTCAATGACTCTTTCGACGCCATCTTGTAGCTTATCTTCCACTGCGGTAGCCCTTCGTGCCAAATATATATAATATTAATGTCAATTTCATGGAAATAATGGAATGAAGTAAGTCGCAAAAATTGAAGTTTTCATCAATTCATTGTAGAATACATGAAACATCCTTATTACCCGATGACGTATAAATCTTTCTCAAGTGTTTCATATAATTTTGAAACTTTTTCATCTCTGTTTTCTAGGCTGTTGCTATTGATAAAAATTTAAAGTTGAAAAGTAATACCATTACAACACCTAACATTGATGGCCTCACTTGGCATCCTTGAAGTTTTCCCACCACTCCTCCCATTCATTCTTCTGTAGCTCCCTCCGAGCCAGTACTAAAGTTCTTAAACCGTCTGCTGCAAATACCTGAAGTTTTATAAAATAATTGGTTTCTAAAAGAATTTCAAATAAAAACATATTCAACTGCTAAAACGTATTTCTTTATCAAAAAGCAAGATTTTGATAGATGATTAATTAAAAAAATTATATGCTTTTTCATATTAAAGATAGCCTGTACTTGTTGCGACTCACTTCAAGATGTTCGGAAATCTCTCCCAAGACACAGTCGTTAGCCATTCGTTCCATCACCTTTGAATCAGCCCCTTTGCATAATAATTCTATTGTCCCTTCTCTTTCTACTACTACCTAACAATTTTATGAAATTATTGATAAAAAACATACATATAATCAACTAGCCTATTAAGAATTAAATAGAAAATTTTAAAATGTGTATAAAGTTGGAAATTTTGTTAAAAATTTATCCCAATTTTTGGAACTAACCGACATCCGTTTACGATCATTGTCAAAATCAAGGATACATAAGAGGATGTATTCTTCCACTTGATCTTTCACTTTTATGGATAGATTTTTTTGGGTTCTTTGCTGAAAAAAGCAGTTTATGAGTTTCAAAAAATGATTGCAATATTTCCATAACAAAAGGTATAAACTAAGTTAAAAAAAATTTCTTCTAAAAATAAAATTGCATACCCATTTATCAAAAATTTTTCATTTAATCTCAAAACTTTTTTTTATCAGACATTACCCGTTTTTTTTTTCAAATTTAACATAAAACCGATAATAAAATGATTTTTCGAAAGATAACACCACACCAGTCTCAAACCAATCTGCAAAACCACACCAGTCTCAAACCAACCTGCAAAACCACACCAGTCTCAAACCAACCTGCAATACCACACCAGGCTCAAACTAATCTGCAAAACCACACCAGTCTCAAACCAATCTGCAACACCACACCAGTCTCAAACCAACCTGCAACACCACACTAGTCTCAAACCAATCTGCAAAACCACACCACTCTCAAACCAATCTGCAAAACCACACCAGCCTCAAACCAATCTGCAAAACCACACCAGCTTCAAACCAATCTGCAAAACCACACCAGTCTCAAACCAATCTGCAAAACCACACCAGTCTCAAACCAACCTGCAAAACCACACCAAGCTCATTAGAGGCCTGTACCAGAGCAGCTTCATCGGGAGATTGGGCCTGGTACGCTACTACGCCTGTATTTGTATGGATGTAATGTTTATAGTTTATTCAATTAGGAATGTAAAATACTTCCACTTTAAAAAACGTAGATTAAAAAAAATAATATTTTGTTAAAAAATTTTTTTATTGTTATGTTGAATTATATTAATGTGTCTATCAAATAACTTTCTCTTTATATAACTTACATAATTTATTTAATAACTTTTTTTCTAGAACTAATATAACTTCATTTTATCTTACGGCAGCCCCTATAGCTCAGACGTAGAGCATTAAACTAATTAACTAAAGTTACCTGGTTCGATCCCGTAAATACCCCATTACATTACGTCTCGTCAAAAAAAATATTTATTCACCATTTTTGTTAGAAACCAACACAGTATGACAAAGTGTGATCAGTCTCAAAACGTTTAAAATCTCACCACCATCTTCGTTCTTCAACGCATCTTCCATTTTCTTTAAACAACAGATAAAATGTTATTCAAGCTGTTAAATTTAAACGTATTAAGCTTACTAATGTAGTTGAATTTATTAAGATTATAATATGAAATTTTTACTTTGTAATAGAAACAAACACTATGGTTTATTGAAAAATTAATACACAAAGCTTTTCGTAAGAGTATCTTACATTATCAACTTAAAACACTTGATAATGTAAGATACTCTTACGAAAGCTTCGTGTATTAAGTTTATCACTAAAACATAGTGTTTGTTTCTATTATATTGATTTCCGGCCATTTTACGTCAAAACTCTTACTTTTTCATTTTCTTGTTCAACTTCCCCGCCAACAACATAAATTGTATCATTTATTGAAAATTTTTTCAATACCATTTTGTTCTGTTTTAAATGATTACCCCAGATTACTATATTGAATATTTTATCAACTGCACTACATTATGGTGTGATAATCATAATCAGTAGATATGAATAAGTAGATGTTTTATAATCAGATATTAAATAATTGATTAGAAGCCAAAATATAATGAGACACAGAACTGAACCTGCGTAAGGGTACCTGTTTTATCAGAAAACACATAACTAATCTGTAGGTTTCATAGCTTCGTTCATATGATTCCAATGAGTTAAAGAAATTCATAATCTTTTTATGTAACAAATAAAAAAGTGGTGTTAAAATGGTAAGTGACATTGATTATGAAAAAGGGTTCAATCGATTTTATGATACTTCCAATTATTTTTATAAATGTTCCGAAAGAAATAAATTAACGATGTGAATTTTCCATTTCTCCCCAATGTCTAATCAAGCTTTAAAAATTACTAAAAATTTTCCAAATGAACAAAATTCTACTATGATATCTAAAAACCTCCATTACCTGCCCTAGTTCCTCACTTATCCCAGTGTTATGTGCACTGGCACACAAGCCATTATAAGTCATATCTGCATCCCAATTTATCCATCGGCTTTGCACGAATCGAATTATTTCTACACTTTGAAAATATCATATATAAGAATTCAAATATTTCTTGAAACGGTTTAAAAGTTTTAAATATGTTTAGCTGAAATTTATTTCAGTGGTTGTTGTTTTCAGCTAAAAAAATATTGATTAACAATAACTCTTAATTCTAACCTAACATAAAGGGAAATCGGAACCAAAGTATTGAAGAGAATTGCATAAGAAAAAAAAGCTAGAAGCGCCGAAAGAGCTGCCCCAGAAACCTGAAATTCATTGAAAGAATTATAAAAAATAAGATGTTAAAAAATTTAAATATAAGATAAAAAAGCAACAAAGACGTTGAGGTCGTCATTAAAGTGGCGATAAAAAGCCCGAAGCACAAACCTATGAATTTGATTCATATATTGAACACACTTAATTATTTGGCCGTAAAATAAACAGTAGCCAGTTTATAAAAATGTTTATTTTTCAATAAGGCATATAAAAGTTAAATGGTCAAACTTTATTGTCGTTGGATGTTTGGTTTCCATTGAGAACGCTTGAGGGAATGTATGAAGGAAGAGGCTGTATGGATTGGAATTCAAAACCATCTCCTATTTCTCTCAAGAAGTTTCCAAGTGCACACAAAAAACATAAAAGCACCAACAGAATCACGATCTTTAAGTATTTTCAAATAAACTTTGTTTTTTTTATTATAAAAATTCTTTACTATTTTTTAAACTAAACTCTATTATGTTATTTAACTTTCACTCACTGCAATGATAAACTTGTTTATAAGCTTGTCAACGTGAGTCCTTTTGTGAAGAGAGGGTCCACAATTTAGCATGAGCTTGCTCTGCTTGCCTGCATACACCACAACACCAATCACCCAATCAACATCTCTCAACACACAGCCACGCAGCAAGACGTTATCATTATTTAATGGAATCCACTGAGGTTTTTGTTCTTTTTTCGTTTCAGTTGTAGAAATTGTATTGAATCTTTGTTCAATTTTTTCATTATTTGATAAATCCTTGTTATCTGATATTCTCAATTTTCCCTGGAACTTGCCCAATACATTATTTGGAGCGTCACATTCTAATGTGGCTGTAGAAAAAAAGACTATAAGTTTTGAATTTTTTCTAAATGAGTTTTTCTATTTTTCAATATTAAAATTAAAAACTAAAAACTACTCATCGTTTGAGTTTTTAATTTAAACATTTAGTTGAAAGATTCACCATCGATATATGAAAGGAATGATAGGTTGTTTTTGAGGGGTTGAGTCTGTATTACAGATTGCCTTGATTTCAAGTTGGTTTCTCTAAGGAAAAGAATTTTATATCAACTTCAGTTTTAAAAACTATCATTATATAATGGTTTATTTTAGTTTTTTAGCTTTAAAATCGTTTCAACCCATCTAAGTCAGCAGTCTCAATATATGCCAGACCCCCCTCATCACTAGAACATAAAATCACTAAGTCCGCCTAGATGAAAACAAAAAAAATATAAATTCTATTTTCATGGAGTCCATAGATTGAAAATTTACTTTTTTAATTGAAAATCGCAAAACTACCGGGATGGCTTGAGAGTTTTTGACCATTAATAGATCCCCTACTAAAACATCCTTCCATTTTGTTTGAACCACTTCGCCCTTCATTCCTTTCCCTAACACGCTGCATCTTTTGTTGTTTATCAGTCGGTCACTTCTGTGTCGTTTCTAGTGGGTTATTAGGGTTTTTGAATTAGTATATAACTTTTTAATAATTCTTTTCTTCAAAATGAAAATTTTTTTGAATACATTTTTTTTCAGTACGGTTAAACTATCCTTTTCAATATGTTCAATCTTATATGTAGCTTTAATTCTATTCAGTTTTTAATATAAAAAATATATAAATTCGTTATTTTGGAAATCACATTTCATCAACAATTGATCACTTATTAGTAGCTAAAACCAATAAAACAAATTTAAGATCTCACTAAATAAAGAGTGAAAATTACTTACAACATCATCATAGAGGTCTTTGAGAGCAACAAAGGCTAGCACAGTTATAAGGGGTACTACCGTCGTGACAAATGTGAGCGAAGAAATCTGAGGAATCAACTGCGGAAACATAAATAGTATTAATGCTTTAAACCCTTCCAAGTTTATTCCATAAAGCTAAGTTTATTATTCTCATATTTTTTCAAAGTGAATATTCTTAATGCTAAGTTTAACGCAAGGAAAGCCATTAAGATCTGGGCACCTGAAGGATCAGAAGGGCTATGAAGTAAATGTTTGCGACTCTTTTAAGTTGTTCAAAGAGGTTTTTTGGCAAGAAGGTTATGATGTTATACTTTGAAGTTGATATATAATTGTTCTGTGGTTTTTTGAATCAGCATTTAATGCTTATGGAAGTTTATGATATTCATCCCTCTCAACACCAAAGAATTGCTTAAAATCAATTGATTTGCACTAAAACTCACCGTGTGAAATTTGTTAGACTCATCTCTTTTTGTTTCAACGACTCTTTTTTCTTCTGTTGTAAAATTTTCAAAAAACTTTATATTCATAAAGATAAATAATATGCATTTTTTTTAATTATTTAAGTCATTTTTAGGTTAGATATAATGGGGCAAACCTTTTTCTTTGTTTCCACAACAAAACATTGTCCCAATTAAAATATTTTATTGTTTATTTTGTTAATATAGAATCATTAATCTTTTTAATAGTAGAAGTTTTTTTGTAAGGTTTCAAGACAAAACTGTAATTTACAGCGCATGAGTTTTCCAACTGTTTCAAAAAAGATTCTACTCAACATTCTCTTTTTATTATTCATAAAATATATATCCTTCTTCTTATTATTTTGCTAAAATATTTTATGTTCTTCATACTATTTATTCTAATTTTCATGTTTCAGTCTATTTGTTGCTCCGTCTCTTTGACAACCAATTGATTGTTTCTTTTCATTTGCTCACATTCAATTTCAGCTAATAAATAATGTTTCATGTCTATATTTATTGAATATAAACACAAAATATTAATTATTTAGGTCAGTTATTTTTTTAAAAATCAATCAAGAGACGAGTATAATGACATAAATGAAATAAACTAAAAGTAAACTCGCCAAAGAACGGTAGAAGGTTACTAAAAATGTCAAGTAATTACAAACACTCACTCTACAAAAACATACAGGTAAAAGAATTAAAAAGTTCTATTCATAATTTCACATAGATTTTTTGAAAGAATAAAGTAGCTTTATACATTGTATTAGTTACTATTAAACGCCACGCCTAGTATCACTGAAGCAAGCATAACGAAGCATATATATGAAAAGACACACATGCAAACTCCCACAAGGCACCCTAAACAACGACATACAGCATTTGATGGGAATCAGTTGAAAAAATTCGAAGATTATATCAGTATTTCAACTACATCGATTGAACAAAATTTTAAATAATATTAAATTTAATCAAAAAAACTTTGTTCTTACTGATAGAAGAAAAAAGCAGGGTTCAATTATTTAGTCGTTAAAGAACGAAGCTTTTTGGTTTTCACAGTCATGGTTTGATGATGATTTTACAGAAATTAGAAAATTCCGTACTATGAAATAAATATTTAGACCTTGCGTATTCTCATTCCTCAATGTATATTGGCCTTATTCATTGCAATGTTCGCACAAGATAATTTTTGTTTCCGATGATTATCAGATCAATAAATAGATTTGAAATTAAAAAGTATTTGATTATATTTATAACAGTTTTACCATCTTTGAACGCAAACAGTCACCCATAAAAGATCGTGGTTCTTACGAATACAACTATGTATTGTGTATACTGGTTCAAATCACTGCTCCAGAAACAATGTCACACTAAATGGCCTCTATCGTCATTTTTGTTGGAAGAAAATATTTCATTTTTTCTTACCTTCATCAATGATCCGGTTTTGTAGTTGTAAGGGGGTTCTGAAAAGTTTCAAATAACTAGAAAGTTCTTATGTAATTTTGACTGTTAATGGTGACACAAGGTATGTAGTCTAAGTTGAAACTGAAGTCTTGATTAATTAATAATTACTTTTTCAATACCTTTAATAGAGTTTTTAAGATGTAGGAACTGTGAAGTGGACAACGATCTACTTCCCCGGTTGTCAGTGTTGTTGACGTGGTTTTTGTTGATGTTGTATATTTCATTGTTTACTTCGTTATCGTGGGGATAGTAAAAGCTGTTGTTGATGGGCAGATCATTTGGAAGATAAGGATTGTTTGTGATTCTCAACTGTAGATTATAATTGATGTGGTTTTTAGTTGTATAAAAACAAAAAAATTTCAAAAGCTAAGGTTTTAACTAAATTAATACTCACCTTAGAATGGAATTTATGCTTTTTTTTAAATTTATATTATAATAAGACATTTGCTCAAAAAGTTTAACTGTAATCTTTGACAAATTTAGTCTTATCATAATGAGAGTTAGCTAAAAATTTAGGGTAGAAAGGCAGGAATTACAGTAGCAGCGTTGAGAAGGGAGTTGGTTGGTGTGTAGTTGAGTTGGCATCGTCTCAATTGTTCTGCGTATGTTAGTTCTTCCGATGTGGTACATTCTATAAAAAACGACAATAATTCAGTTTTGAAAAAATTTTATTGAAAGATAAATAAAAGTAAAATTATGCGTTTATTCATTTAAATCAAACAAAGATACCTCGACACGAGGTATCACTCCTATCGTCGAACGAACGTCCATACTTTGGGTACTGTTTGAATAATGTTGAACTATCACGGTACTATAACTAAGAATATTGATTATAACTATGAGTTTCAGAAAAATATTTATATGAGTATCGATTCAACTATTTAGTTTTTTGATCAAGGTGAATGAATTCAAATAAATAATTGAAAACTAATGTTAAAAAATGCCTTTATCACGCAATTCTGGTTTAAGAAATTAAAATGAGTTATTTACTGTTGGAAAAGTGGTTTCTGAATAAGTGGTATTATTTTGGAAGCTATTTTCATGACAGCTGTTAGTATAAGCATTAGAATGATAATGAACAGATCGGTTTGGTTTGAAGTTGATGACATCATCGACCAAAGAAGGCAAGCCAATAAGGTCAAGAGTTGTAGCGTTGGAGTGGTTAACAGGGCTGGACTGCTTTGATAGCTGCTGTTTGTGCTTCTCGTTTTGTTGATCTTGTTTGATTTTCAGCACCTCGTTATCTTTTTGGTGTTTCAAGGATGTTTTATCACAATGAGAAAATGCAATCGCGTTCAACAAAAGTTTTAAAAGTAAAGTTTCTAATTTTTGGGCCGTCACTATAGAAGTTCCAAGCTGCAAAAAGCTGTTTTAAATTGAACCAATCATAGGCTTTGAAAAATGTTAGTTTTGTTTTTCTTGAAAATATTCATGTATCATAATGTTTAAATATTGACAGCTTGTACAAAAAGCTTTGTTAGTTGATAAATGTTAGTTTTTTTTATAAAACTTCTAAAAATGATTATTTCAGTACTTTCACAATTTTTTTTGAGTTCTATGATTGGTTCATCAACTAGCCTAAAGCTATTCAATGGTTTTTTCGCTAGTGCGAAGTGCCTGTGACCGACACGGGATCAAAAACGTAAACTTTAAATAATTGGCCTAATTTTCTACTGACTGAGTTATTCGGCCCAAAAAATCATGTTAACAAAATATAAAACCTTTTAATGTTTCAAATTTTTTTTCAAAGTTTAGTTTGAAGTTAATTCACTGTTTTCAATGTTCTAACCTTCTTTTAAAGAGTGTTTGGTTCTTTTTTTCAGGGTGCAGTATATGAAGGAAACAAACACCAGAAACAGAACCAGACCGAAGACTGCTGCTAAAGTGATTGTATAATCCAGGAATCCATTTATATGGCTTGGATGGGTGGCAACAGCTGCAAGCATTTGATCAGAAAATTAAAACTAAATTCAGATTTAATTCGAAAAAATTTTTTTTTAATAAATTAAAATTCATTGTTTGATGATTTTGTGTTCCAATACATTTTTGCTTAAAACTAAATATTTTAACTAATATGATAACTTATATTTTGCTCACCAGAAGTCGCTATAACAACTTTTTTCTCCTCACTCAATCCATACTTGTTAAATGCAATTATGCTCACAATGTATCTGCTTGATGCTTCTAAATCTGTATTTATATAACCACATTCACTATTGCTATTCAAATGTTTTAATCAATTTGTCGTTCAGCATGATGATTATGAAATAAAACAAACCTGTGATGATGAAATTGTAATCTCCCTTTTGGAAAGATGAGATCAATGTCTCACTCACATAATCAGTCAAATTGAAAACTTTTTCATCTTTTAATATACCCTTTCTATCAAAATCCGTAGTTTGCTGAGACAACTGGGATTTTTGGCTGTGAGGCTGAGTATTTGACGGGAAGTAGTCAGAAAACAGGGTGACTTTGAAACTTTGAGGAGAGCCTCCATTGAAGGGAACTAGCCAAGAGAGAGACACGGAAGTTGATGTTGCATTGGTCACTCGTATGTTTCTCACTGCCTGGGGAGGTCCTGCAGGTTGCGATGGTTTGGGCTGATGTTTGATATATGAATTTGTTTTTTATTGTTATTCTTTCCGTTTTTCTATAATTGTTATTCAAAAAATCTATTAATTGGATGCTAATAGTTGCACTTGCTCTCAAATTGATATAATGATGATAAAACGGAACGATCGCCAAGTGTCGGTTTTAAAAGTTCGATAAGTTGAAGAAAACAAGCTTGTTTTAATAAAACTTAAGATAAGCTAAAAATATATGTTTCATTAAACTAAGTGATTGAAATTTTTTATTTGAAGTTTTTTGCACTAAAAAATAAAATAAACCATTAAAATATTCTGTATGACGTGGTAACAAAATAAAATGCACAAAGAATTTTCTTCCTAGAAAATTGGTGTGATTTTGTAACAGAAAAGGCATATATATAGACTATTTCATCTTGTAACCTGCGAGCCTCAAAACGCTTAACACTCTATTCTTCTACTCATTTTCTGTTTATTTGTTTTCCAAAATAGATTCAGTTCATTTCTGTATTTATTTATTGCTGAAAACTTATCTATGAACTAAGTTTGAAAAGTTGAAAAAGTCTTTGTAGTTTCGTAAAATTTTACTTCAATGTATAGAATTTCTGGTTGATGAACTTTTTTTAAAAGAAATTATGCCAAAATTTTCAAAAAGTACAGTCTTATCATAGTTCACAGTGATAAATAATTGCTTTTGTAATTTTTCCAAAACCAATAGAATCAATTGAACTAAGTTGTGAAATTAACCTGATTTTATTTTTAAAATTTTAATTCAAGAGTTATTTCGTAAAGTGCAATCTTCATCAATAATTGATCAATTTTCTTCAAAAAATATGGCTATTTGTCTAATCTAAGGTTCAATTTTTAAAGTTAAAATTAAAACCAGATCTCTTTGTTATAGGCTCTTAGTGTAAATTTACATGGATAAATCTCTATTGAGATTAAACTTATATCACCTGTTAGTTACCTAATGATGATATAGAAAATATATCTAAAAGCTTTTTCTAGTTGAAAAGTTTAAGGTTTTATCAATTTCTATAATTCAATCATATTACCTGGTTTTTGAAGAGTTACAATGAAGTCAGTACTCGAATGTTTGTTGGAGGCCTTGCAGTTGTATGATGCATAATCACTTTCTTTAATTGACTTTATTTCTAGAACAGATTCCATCGTTGAGTTGTATTTAGTTAAAAAGCTTGGGAAGTGTGTGTGAGGCAATGAAGATGATTCGTGAGCATCTGATGACGATGGAAACTCCGAACTTTCGATAACTTCCGGATAAATAATTTTAAGGTTTGTTCTCTTTGAAGGAAGCCGATTAGAAGTGAGCTGTGTGGAGTAATAAAGATACTAAAACATGTTGACACATTTATATTTAGACAAAACATGAAGATAGAAACATTGCTAAACATTATGCACACCACCTTGCTCCACGATATGTTGGTGGCCCCATGAGCAGCACACCTCAACACCACAGTGCCCCTCACTTCAGATGAAGTGACGTTGTTCAACTCTTTGTTCAAGATCTCTGGTGTATCTTTAATAATCATTCAATATTAAATGCTAAAAAAAATTATAATAAGCAAAATATTTTGAAATCTGTACTAACAAATAACGTTGAAATGGATAGATGTTGATATGACGTTGGTTTGCCTGCCTATGAGCATGCATCGATACAACCCAATGTTGTTTCTATTGACACGATCAAACTTCAAAACAGCTTTCCCATTTTCTCGATTGGTCAACGAAACTGTAGCATCATTGTCAGATACTACTTTGTTGTTTCTGTACCAAATAGCTCTTGCTGGAGGTGGGTTGCTAAGGAAGGAGCATTCAATAGTGGCCGGATACCCTTCTCTGATAATTAAGCCTTCGCTCACTTCCGTTATTTGCGGCTCGTCTGAAAATAGTTTGAAAGAGTATTATGAACTCTTAAAATAAAGTTTTGAAAAATGAATAATTTAATCGGGTTCAGTGTTAAAAATGAAGTGTTTACAGTAGACAGTAAGATGAGTTTCCAAGGTGGTAGAGGCAACATCGTTGATAGCTTCAACAACGTACTTTCCTGCGTCAGAAGCTATGACTTTGGAAATGTTCAAATATACTTGTTGGTAACTTCCTGTAAAAAATGCATCAGTCATGCTAATATTTCTCAACACTTCAAGGATAAAAATAGAATTATTTAAAATAGTGTATTAAATGAGTCAAGCTTTACGATTGATAACCATATAAAAAATAAAAATAAAATTTGAGAAATAACCATTTTTGTCAGAAACCTTTCTCATTCCAACCAGCACACGAGAGTTCTTTATTACAAAAGAACCCGTTTTATAAATAGGTCCCAACTTCGACTCATCTTTGATTTTCCAATAGAAGCTTTGTACTTCAGGATTTGCTTTAACTGTCAATGTCATTGAAAAAGAAGTATTTTCATCAGCTGTGAAGTTTTTTGGAATTGAAAAATACGGCTTATCTGTATGAAAAGTTGTGAGGGTGTAAAAATTAATAAACTATTCAATTCTTTGAAATAAATTTAAGTTTTCATCAACTTTTAATAGTTTATTTATTTAACAAACAAGACAAACATTTGATATCAAGCTCTACAACATCTTGCACAGAACTGCCTGTCACTTGGTTGGTCGCCCTGCAAATCACCTTCCCAGAATGATCTCGAAAAGATGGCTTAAAAGTCACGTGACTGCTGGTTTGATAAGCATAACCTTTGCCATTGAAGAGTTTGATGGTGCTTTGAACAGAGTTCGGTAAGGTTGTTTCAATAACAGAATTAGGTGTTTTATTATCATTATGGTAGGAATAATAATCCTTTCTGCCGTTGTGATAATAATACATATCTGAGCTTGTGTGTACGTTGTTTTGGTATAGCTCGTTGAGAGAGTTTTCTCTGACAATGAACCATGAAATGTTGGCAGGAGGGACCGAAGGGTGTGTTTGGCATTTTATACCTAACGATGTGTTCTCCACTCCTTCAATTGTCTTCTTGTCAAAAACAGAGAGGATAGTGGCTTTTGTTGGTGGATCTGAATTATTTCGAAAATTAAAATATTGAATTAAATTTTGATATTTTAAAAACTATGTTGAGCATTTTTTTTTGAAGATAACTATGGTGCAACTCACAGGCAACAATAAGCTTGTGACTAGCATTCACTGACCAAGAATCCCCAGAGAACGCCTCACATATGATCTCAATACCATTATCTTCTTTCGATATGTTGAAAACCACTTGAGAAGTAACAGTTTCTTTGGAAACAACTTGGCGTGTGTTGGTCAGTAACTGGTGCTCTGTTGCAAAATAAATTCAATTTCATTTACACTGAGCCAAAGTGAGCTGCGAAACACTAAAAAATAACATTATAAAATTGTATTAAAACGAGAGCAACCTTTAGTCCATTGAATTTGAGGCAGAGGGTTGCCTCCGACAGAAATGCATTTGAACACAGCCGTCTTGTTGGCCACTAAAGGCTGGCTGTTAGCTTGCACAATTTCAATTTTTTCAGGATGAACTGAGATTGATTAATGCCATAAAATGAAATCATCTTTGAAATGTTTATTATCAAGAATAAATTTCGAAATATTATTTATTTTTTCTTGTTAGAGAAATAAATTATCGATATAACAAGCAAAGATATGTTATGAATATGTGACTATTATCACTGACTCATCGCAGATGGGGCTTATTATTGGATCTTATATATTAAATTTCCCACTCTATAACACATGATTGTTCGCAAACTACTTCCATGAAATTATCAGAATCTGAGGAATTCAAACCCAGAACTTGTATAAAACACGTCTAGAAACAAAACTTATAATAATTTTTATAGATATTTCAATTTTTATGGGGTGCTTATAACACTTGCAAACATTTATAGCGTTTGATAACTTGAAGGTTGCCCCATGCTAATTGTTTTGCTATTGGCAGAGCTTACGTGCATTTCCAATTTAATTTACAGGTTATTTTTTAAAGTTATTTTAAAAATTGTTTCAACGAAAAAAATTTAATATCTAGAAAAACGAGAAGCTAAGAGCAAAGCCTTTAACAAGCTGAAAAAGAATATCAAAATTTATGTGTAATAAAATTTTGCAGAATGTTAAGTAATAAAAGTTTAAAAGGATTATTAAAAGTGTTGAATAGTCCTATTATGATTTTTGAAGTATAGAACTGCCGTTATATTTTGGAAAATAACATAAAAGTAATTCAGAGAGACTGTTCAATTAAAGCTTGAAACATGAACAAGTGTTTTATTAATTGATTGATGCTTGCGCTGAATGATTTTGGAGATACAAAACAAAAACATGCTAGAAAAAAAACAGCAATCAAATTGAAAGACAATTTCATGAAAAAAATCAAAATAAATCAAGGTTTCTTTTTTTTTTAATTGTGCCAATACCAATTGAGAGAACTAAAATAAAAGAAAAAATAAAAAAAGACAAAACAATAGAGAGCAGATAAAAAAAGAATGGTTTTAGAGAAAACAATGGCCCTCATATGCAAACAAGCAACAAACAATTAAAAACACATCTGTAAAGCTTTTCTTGGTATGGAAATATCCTTAAGTATTAAAATCATTTTAATATGATTCAAGAAAACCAACAATAAAAATTATTAGAAGTTTACTGAATAAATAAATAATATGAAAATTAACAGAGATAATCTAAGAGAAAACCTAGAAAGATTCTTAGCTGAAATAGAGTAAAGGAAATCATCAAAGATTCGTTATTAATTGCATTGACCTCGCTTGAACGCGCTCACATTCTCACATTCAAGTGTTAATGTTGATGCTTTAAAAAACCTTTTTTATGTTTAATTTTCTAATCATCTAGTCATTTATCAGCTCAGGGTTGGTGGTTTTTTTAGAGAAATCTTCCATCTATTCTTTGATTCTTTTATCGACCCACTTAACGCATCATCCATCTATCAAGCTAGGATTCTCTCAAGTCAACGCTTGATGTAGCTTCAATAAAACAATTTAACCTTCACAATATCACTTTTATCCATTTTTAACACTAATATGATTAATATTCAATTAAAAAACACAAATTTAAAAATATTATTTCTTGATTTTTTTGTTAATTTTCCAATATAAAGAATATAATACAAAGTGAATGATAAAAATAAGTAACATGATAAAAGTGAATATTGTAAAATAACAGAATTTTAATTTGAAATTTTTTCTGTGCAAACCAACTGAGGTTAGGTTTATTTAAAAGAGCAATATTATGAACCGAAAGAAAACAATCAGAAGAACCTCAGACGTCAAGAATGCTTGGTACTACATTCACTTTTATCTCACAACTTGAATAAATATCAAAAATTCTCATCAACTTTACAAGACAAGTTTTAATTTGAAAAATCTACAGAAATAATCTAAATGAGATATTTAACTTTTTAGTATAAAGTAATTTTTTCTAAAGTTTCTCCTTTTTTAAAATCCCTGATACATGTTTACACTTCAAATTTTATCATGTGTCAAAAATCTTTAAGCCCAACTAAAGCATAAAGTAATGAACTCAAATAAAAAACCTTCCTAATAAACCTTAAACTCCCACTTTCGATACATATAGCAAGCAGTATCTAGGCAATAGATAACTGTCTCAAATAAATCAAAACCCCATCACATTTTGAATCTTATCAATATTTTTTGTTTTGAAGACTTTATGTCTTTTTTATCGTTATAAAAATAGACTTGATAAAAAATTACAGTGACCTTGTGGAACATATTTTACGTGTAAAAAAGGAAATTTTTAAGAATTGTAAAACAATTTATAGATCTATAGTATCTCTAAAACACTTGGAAATTATAATTCTCAATAATTACTAAACAATTAAGAAAACTAAGATTAATAGCAAAACGTAATTGTTTAAACAAATTCACTTCAAAATTATTTTAGATAGCCTATTTAAGAGTAATGAAAACGTCAAAATGGTATGGTGAAAAGATAAAACTACAATAATAACTTAACAGTGTTTAAGAGATTCATGCCCATATCAATAAAGAACCGAACTCAGTGTTTACTATTTTAATATCAATTACTTATCGAATGCCTTGATAAAAGCATTTAAAATGTACTAACACAGCAGTTTGAGTGTGGTGGATACGATGATGGGCCGTTTATCAAAATGGACCACCAGGCATGATATAACAGAGTTATGGTACATTTGTGTTAGATGGAATGTCAATCTAGATTCTGTACTGCTCAGCCGCGGATCTTGACCAGTTTCGAATGTTTGTCTAGAGAGTGTGGTTCGTGTATGTAATTATGTTATATATGGTTGTAGGTTTGTAGGCAAGGGTGTGTGTGATTAAAGGCGATGTATGTTTGGGTGTGATTGTGAAGCTTGATATTATGTTTGTGGATAGAGTAGAATGATCGTGTGCGGTAATATTGTTTGTTTGAAAGTTGTTTTGAAACTAAACATGAAATACTTGGTTCGCAGAAAACATTCTTGACACGGTTTTATTCATTTTTCAAATGTTTTTTTGATCATCAATCAAAAACAAAAAAAACTTAAGAAGGCAACAACTCGCAGACAACTAAACACCTAATAAACATAGTTGCAAACCTTATGGACGCAGCGTCAAATTCTTTGCCATTCTTATACCACAAGATAGATGACCGTGGCTTAGAAAAATCTGAGCGGCAAAAAAGAGTTAAACTAGAAGTGGCACTGCTGTAGATAATTTCAGTGTTGTTTGCAATAATGTTGTGGTTCTCATGCTGCTTTTCAGATGTTTTATCAAACAACGTTACACTTTTGGGAGGAACTGAAACAAATAAATCTCATCATTAATCTAGGGTAGGAAATTTAATAGTAGAAAAAATTATTTAAAATTTTTGTGCCGTTAATACTAAATGAAAAAACTGAATAATTCAAAGAAATTTCTCGTACTGAATATTATGATAAATCAAACGCCTCACATTAAGTAATGATTTATGACCTGTAACTTTTGGTATATCTAATATATCTACTTATGCATGAAAAAAATTGTTTAAAAACTTTAAATTCAACGCCGATGGTTTCCTCGCCCCACCTACCGACGACTTGCAGATAAGTGACTTTTTGTAGTTGGGGGTGATCTCCATAGCTGCTCACTTGGCATTTATAAATTCCCTCGTCAGCTAAGCTCACGTTTTCAATAAGTAAGTCATAAACTTCTTCTGTTAATCCAATCAATGAGTATCGAGGAAAAGGACCCAGTTTTCGATCGTTTTGCTTCCCCAACAATTGGGAATCTCGCGACCACGCCAACACTCCTGCTTTGTTAATGACATGACACGGCAACACAACATCCTCTCCTTCAAACACAGTGATGTTTTTCGGGGAGTTTTTGAATCGTTGCAGAGAATGGTCGTAAACGAAGCAAGCTGTGGTATGAAATTATTTTTAAAATTACAAAATAATGTTAAAATTTTTTTTAGATTTCCATAATCTCAATTATTATCAATTCAAACAAATGTTTAAGTTCTCATCAGCCTACATAAACATCATCACGCCCATATATTTCCTACAGTTTCTTCCCCTCCACCCAGATCTTCTGTGTCAATACCTATTTTATTTTTTCTATCTTTTCACAGCCTCCAGATTTTTATTCTACTAATAAATTATTTTTGACAATATAAATTTTTTTTATAATACATCGTCTGATTTCTACAAACAGCTCATTACATTACATAACTTCAGTTTCTGCTTATACCTCTTGTAAGTTAAAACACAACCGATTTTATTCATAAATTTAAAGATACTTTTGAAAACTGCGTAAAGTTTTTAAAGAAAAATAGATTTTTATATTAAAATTTTACATCTTTTAACTTTTTGGAATAATAAGGGTGATGCTATTATATGCGCAACATTTATTAGAATGCACTTAAATTTTATTTTTTTTGATCCAAAATAATTATTTCAAAGATTTTTGAATCAAATTTAATGATATTAGACAATGATTAAAAAATTAATTTTGTTTGAATTTGCTTTTTGTTTCATCTTTTGCATCCAGCTAAACTCAATAAAACACGAAGAAATTTACTCATTATGCAAACATGATAATTTCGTTGGAAATAGTGTAATTAAATTTCAAAACAAACCTTTGATGTCTCCATATGAGACAACCACGCACAAAAACACACCTCCACATACTCCAGCATACAAACACTACAAAGTTTTGTTTCTATTTTTGCCATGCTAATCTATTCTACGTCAAATTCATTTCTCATGTCTCAAGATAAATTTATATCAAATATTTCAAGTAAAAATAACTTTTTCAACTTTGTTTCAAACATGGTACGAGGGGTATTTACACAGTTTATGAAAGATAAGCATGTAAATCTTGTATGCATGCAAACAACATCACAAAACTACAAAGATATGCTTTAAGACGTCAAGCTCCGGTTTACTACATTAAGTATGCCACTGAAAGCTCACATGTGAAACTTTGTTTGCATACATACACACATAAACACATTCGACCGAATGCTATTTCAGAATTGTAGTTTTATCTGTTTGCCCTGCAAAAAATTATATCTTGATAACGACATATAAAATCATTGAAACGTTTAAGGGCTTTTATGGAAGGTTACTCATAAAAAATCAGGGTTTTGTATTGGAGTTGATCAATCGTGGGATAGCATAAGCCTAATTATATCAACTCGTCATCATCAGGGTGTCTTTAAGGATTTTATTTCGTTTCCACAATGATTTTAGTTGCTTTGAAAAATTTTCAATTGAACTTTATTGAATAAAACACAGACTTTCAGTGTTGTTCTTTATTTACTGCAAATTATCGAAGTTTTATCTTAATGTCATATAAATCATAATTATCAAGGCTACACTACTGGTATATTTTCTCCATGATTTGTACATTTTTGAGTTCCAAAAAAAATCTAAATTCTTAAAAACTTCAGCATACATAAAAAAAAAAACTTTTGTCAAGCTGGTTATTATTCAAAAGTTTGGAAGCTTTTTTGATAAAGCTTAAGCATTCAATAGTTTATGGTGTGTTTGTGAGAAAGCAACGATTTATTGTTCTGTATATTTCTTCACTTTGAAGGCCACACAAAATGCTTTTGCTTAAATATAACGTCGGGTTTAAATTCATGAATAAAAAATTTTTTTAGTATACAGTAATCACACATTTTGACACGGAAACAAAAAAACACTGAAAAAAGCATTCTTTAAATTATATTTTCTAGCACTTCAAAAAAAATTGAATTAAGGATAAAAAGACTTTACATACAAAAATTTTGATTTTCATAAAAAACATACTCAAGAAAGACTTGCAAAAAATGATGTAGAAATTACATGGTTTTAATGTTGAGATGTTTTGAAAGACGTTAACTTTTCTATCTCGTTCGTACTCGCTTGTTTGATGTGATCTCAAAAAAATTTTAGATACATTTTTTTTTTAAATTTGATGTTTGCTTTTTCAGTTCAAAAAAAGCAAAAATATTTTAAAATAAATTTTAATATATAGTTATATTCCATTGCATTATGCTAATAAGGACTGAATGTTAGCCAAGTAATGCTGGCTACTTCATGTTAGCTTAACCACAATACAATAGAAGCAGACATTTGAACAGACTAGATGGAAGCATTTTGAATAAGTTTCTAAATGGTTTTGGAGAGAGAATATATTTCTTAAAAGATTTAAATTAATATTCAGTTGAAAATGCTGGTTAAAAACCATTATTTTTAATTATTTGAAAAAAACGTCTAGAGCTTAATTAAATTAAAATTTGTTAATAGCGTAATATCGTTAAGTTCTTAACGGATAGGAAAGTAAACTTGAATAGCAGACATTATAACTCACAAGGAAGCATATATTTGAAAGCACATAAACACATTTAAAAGAACAATTAAGTATTTAGCAAAAGCAAACTAAATAAACAATGAATAGTAACTCTTCATTAAAACTTAAAGCTTTTCTCTGAACTTATTCGAATTTTCTTAAGATAGATTTCTCTCAAAGGTTAAAATATAAGTATTCAGTAAATAACTCGGAGAGGGAAACTGCATGGTGGTAAAAACACTTGTTATACAAATTACTGAACGTATTATTACAGTAGTGGACCAGCGTGCAAAAGTTACAATGAGCAATGTAGATAAAGAATTTGCAATTAAATTATATCGTTTATTTACGACTGAAATTTATGATTTTACATTAAAAACCTATAACTACTTAAAATCCGACTCGATAACAATTGTTTAATTTTAAGCTATTAAATATGTTTGAAATTAATAATTTTTAAACTATTTAAATCTTTATAGGATAAATTCTGTTAAAATTATGAAATTAATAAACTGCAGCATAAATGATAAGCAGATATGCATGAATGGTTATTAATACTGAATTCCCAGAACATGATTAACTATAGGCTTTCATCAGCAAACTTGCATGCACCTTTTCAATCCAAACATCAATATCCTATCAACGCAGCATGAATTATATTCATATTATGACTTGAAAGTTTCAAAATTTTGAAAGAAACTGGAAACTCTATACAATTTCAGTGAAGTTCATTTAACTTCAAAATCATTGATAAAAGAATGCACAACAAGAAACAAAGAAGATAAAAGGGACGAAGAAGAGGACGAATTATGATTGATGTTAGTTGCTACAAAGAGTTGAATGAGTACAGTGTTAAGATAACTTCAAATGGAAAAGGCCATATGAGGGTACTTAAGCTTATATTCTTATTAAGGAGTCCTAGGCTTCTGTATGGCGTTAGTTTTAAATTTACTATTTTTGTGTATTTGATTTGCTGTATAATAAAAAACACAATGGCATTTTATAGTGAATTTTTAAAGATTTTTATCTATAGTTTTTATATAGGAATATTTTAATGACTCAAATATGAAAAGCAAAAATAAATTCTACTTCAATGGAATCTACAATAGAATTTTTAATTAATAATATCAAACCATTAAAATGAAATATAGTGAAAAAGAATTTTTTCTATGAAATTAAAACCAATACAAGGGAGAATAAATTGCGTAAAAATCTCAAAATTTTTAGTCTTGTAAGGTACTTTGAAACAATGTGGAGTGCTCCTATTTACAATCTTTTTTCATAAGTATTTTGTCTTTATTTTATAGATGCTGTGGGTTGATTAGTGTTTTCCTTGTTTGCAATTGTTTTGGTAAGGGCTTTTTAATCTATGTTTTCGTAAACTTTTTACGAGCCTCAAAAAATCGTTAGTACCCGCTAGATTTTCACCAAAATTTCAATCATTAAATAAGCATTAATATGCGGTAACTACGCAGTAAAAACAACACTGACAATATAAAACCCCTAGAAAACATAAAATTACTAGGATTTTATGGCGCCGAAGATTATATTAACAATTTTCTTTGGTCTAAGACTTTTTTATCATTTTTTATTATTCCATCATTTCGCGTTTTATTAGTACTATTATTGATTACCCATCAGATTTTACTAATTTAAGATATAATTCGAATCAATTCATAATTGAATTAATTATTTTCTATTTGTTACGTTTTAATAAAAATTTGTTGTCACTTTTAAGCATAGTTTTTAGCATAAAAAGACTTCTCCCTCGTAAAAGTTTCTTTAAACGTTTCTCTTAATGTTGCGTGCGTTAGAACACATCGGTCGGGTTTTGATGATGTATGATTATACTACATTATTTTGTTTTTGAATCATCACTTTTACGCAAAAACTGAAGAATAGGTTTTTCAAATGATAATTGTTAAACTTTGAAATATCTTTTTAGCGGGAAAATTTCTTTATTGATCAAAAATGTTTTACAAAAATGTCATTTCCATGTTTTTGTTCTTTTGAACTTCCAAATATCTCATCAATCATACTTCTTCCAAATTATTCAATAATTTTTTCTTTAGATATTACTCAATCCTGGTCCATGGCTCGTGAAGAATTTTTTAATTAAATAAACATATTCTGAGAAATTGAAAGATAAGTGAAAATCATGTATATAAGAGATATTAAATTAAACTCGATTCACAATCAAATTTGATTTGCCAGACAGATTCAAGTTTCAACTATGCGAACGAGTAAAAAACACGGCCTAAGTTATGGAGCCCCCACACAACCATTAATCTTCTCTTGATAGATTTTGATTATAATTAATTTATGTTGATAAAAAATATTAATTAAATTTGATGTAATCATCTCACTTGAACAGCCGAAGCACAACAGAATCGTAAGAGAAAGGAGGACGATATACATTCTGGTTCAAAATATGTCTGAGAGTTAATCATAGAAATTAGTTTTAAAACATAAAAGTTTAAGATTTATTCAAAGTTCTAATGTTATTTTAATTCTTTGTTGTCCGGTAATTCTTGTATTTATGTATTGTTCTAATTATCCAATCTCCTATTGTTATAGAAAGATGGTCCTACAATTACTATGCATGATTTATTATTATTACTGTTTTTTTTATTTTAACGTTTAGAATTTTCAGGTGAATGTTAATATTCTTTGAGTCTCAGTCTCATAATGTTGTGCTCTTGTGATAAACACTCAATCAGGGCATTATAAAATATCCTTTAATATATCCAACGATTAATATGGACTTTTGTTCTAAAAAGGGCTAGAAAATATTCTATAAACTTGCAAAATTAAATCAAATATATTTTTTGAAAATTATTTAAGTATTATAAATAAATCCGTAACAATACTGGAATGACCTTAACTCTAAAACAATGGCGACCTCGGAATAAATGGGAGTTCTAATTAAGGGGGCCTGTTTCGTGCCTTAGTGGTTTGAGTGGTGTTATCAACTTTAGAGCTTTTTATTTAATTAAAGATTTATTATTTTGAGTGAACAAAAACCTTATAATGATTTTTAAATATATTTTTTCAAATGGTTTATATAAGGAACAAGAGTAGGGAAGTAGAAAGAGAAAGAACATAATAGTTACCATTTTGGTATCAGCTTTAAAAAATTTTTCGATGAATAATCAGGATTTTAAATTTCATATATATATATATATCCTTATAAAGAAAACTTCTAATGAAAATTTTTAAATTATTAAGGCGAATAATTAATATTTGTAAACTGAATAATAATTGAATCTGTTCTATTACTTCAGTATATGATTAATGGAAATTCTAAATCGAGTCTTTAATATATATTCACAATAAGATGTTGGAAAAGCTTTAATTAAAAACTGTTTCTAGTTAAAATATCAATCGAGATGCGATAACAATATCTATTTAATAAAATATTTATATAAGTCTATTTTTAACACTATTTCATTATTTCGATAATTCTTATCATTTTATGTATTTTATTGGTTCTTTGCTTTTTTGTTTAAAATAATTAAAAATTTCAGTTTTTTTAATAAAACTTCAAGCTTGATATTAAATTTTTTTATTTGGTTTAAAATTTAAAAATCACCTTTAAGATTTATCGAAGGATATCCATATCGGAGTATTAAGTTTTCATTATCCCGACTTAATGTTCAATAACCAAACTCAGAAAATTGAACTATTGTCTCTTTAGTATTTATAATCAATACTTTACACAAACGTCAAAACATTTACAGAACACCTTTCAAACCAATTAAATCTACCATTCAACTTCTTTATATACGACTTCACTTTCTTCCTATATACGAGTTTCTTCTTATAGTGGTTTCTCCGGTATGAGTTTGATATATAACCACACGTTACACATTCAGTTTCTTGATGAATTAAACATTATTCAATGGTTGTTAAAGGCATTTTTTCTTTATCAACTTTAGGCCAGTGTCTAATTATAAGATTTTCCATCAAGTAATAGTTATGTAAATCTTTTTGGCACATAATTGTTTTGAAAGATATTAATGAGCTGACAAACACTTTGAAAAACACCTAAGGCCTAAAGACTCTAACAAATGTTTCCACTACATTAAAGTTTAATTTAAATAACTAACTAACTTTTCATGCTGATTTGATCGTGCGATAAAGAACAATATACAAGATGAGGAATCGTACTAAAAACTCATATAAAAGTAACTTAAATTTCAAACACAAGCAAGACAAATGACACTAATAACAATAATAATTCTAAGATAAGGTTCTTTTTCAAGCATCTTTATCTCGCCATATTTGCTAAAACTCTTATTGCCTAAAACGCCTAACAACTTAATTACTGAAACCAAGCTTTTATCTTTGAACGATATACATTCATGCATACAACCAGCTCACATTTGTCCCATGATTCACAAAATAACCCAATGGATTCATTGTTTTCATCGTAAAAGTTATTGTTCCAATATACTTTTATAGCCTCCTTCTAACTACGAAGTTTAACCTTTGGCTTGAAGCTATCGTCAAAACCAACTGGTTTTCAGCAAGATTTTATCTCACCTATTTAAACGAATATCGATAAATGACCTCTCGAAGCTGATGAAAATAAAGATACTTCTTTATGTTATATAATCATATAGAAATAAATATTTCAAATTTCAGAATAATAATAACTTTCAAAACAATATCAAATTAAAATTAGTTAACTTTCGTTTGTGTTTAATTTTAATGTATTTACACGCGCATGCAGTGATTTCTTAAGTGCAATGGTCACTTGATAAAGAGACTGATAAGTGCTGACATGAAGCAAATGCTTGAAATTTTCCCACTATATATGATATGCTTTTATCAATCAAATTAAGGCAAATACATTAGTTTAAAAAATAAACAAGAGTTTTTAAAACCTATAAGTTAAATTGTTATGGCTAGCCTGATGTTTTTCGTCAAAAAAGCTACGATACAATCATTTTGAATGGATACTTACATTAATTTGTTCAGTCCATTTTTAATTAACTTCAACAAAAGTTTTTTATCATGAGATTCGGTTAAAATTTTGATAATATTCAATATTGAAGTTTAATTTTAAAATTTTAATTCAAACAAGTAATATTATTCCGAAATAAATCTATGAATTTATTGTTGAGCACTACAAATCGATAAGGAGGTATATAATGGCAACTGTGAATTTTCAGCTTTCAAAAAAACCTCAAGTTAAGAATTAATCAAAAACTATGTCAGATGTTATAAAAAAAGGTACCATTTCTAATTCAAAGGTTGTAACAAATAAAATTGTGTAATCATCATTAAGGATGCTCAAAGAAAGATTAGCTGAAAATACCTTTTGAAACACCTTTAATAGTCGAAAATCAATTATTTTAATATTATTTGAACTAATGAAAAACGTGTAAAACCTTTGGGTTTAATTATAAGAGGTATTTTTTTAAAAATGGAAATTAAATTTTAATATTGAATAAGTTTTGATATGTTTAGAAACTGATCTCGCTTCAAAATAAAGTATTAAATCATATTTAGAAACACAAAACTCAAAAAACAAATACATTTTTGTGCTTCAAATTTTAAGACGTTAAACGATCAAATAAACTTTTTGAGGTTCAATCTTTATGTAAATATTATTTAAAACTGTTTTATTTTGATATTTTTTTGAAAACTCATTTGAATTCACTTAACTTAATTCAGTTATATATATATATATATATATATATATATATTATCATTCCACTAAAGGTCTTGAATCAAACTAGCTTTTTCAACGCGTTACTGTATTTTTATAATTTTCATTAAATTTGGAACACTTTATAACCTTCTGATTCTTCCCACAAAGTGTTTTTAATAGGAAATGTTGACATTTAAATTTTGATTAAGTTCAAACAGAATCTTATCAGGGTGTTTGAAGTAAAACATATTTAAGTCATTTTCATATTGCCATTTTTACACTATCTATGAAGGCCTTCAATAAATGTTATCACCAACTGTTGTCGGCAGTTAAATCCAATCTACTTGGATAAAGAACAAGACTTGGGTTTATTAATTTGAGGTGTTTGTAAAAGATAAAAATTTAAGCTTTTATTGAAATTAAATTACTGAAAGTACTTATATGATGTAACGAAATACAACTGATATAAAAAAATGATTTTGATTAAACCACGTTTGAAACAACCTCGGATAAATCTCTCCACACATGCATCTGACTCGATAATCAAGTTAACAGTGCCATAAGTTTATCACAACTCCATTCAAAAACGCTTTTAGAATTTTATTGGAAAAATTGAAAATTTCATTTTATAATACTTGGAAGAGTTTTATGGAAATAGAAAATTTAAAAAAATTTAACTTTCGAATGAGCCATGGAAACGAAGTGAAACCCTTAAATGAAATTCAAATAAACATAAATTTGAAAAAGTGAAAACTATAAATATATCCAGTTAAAATAATAAGGTCAATTATTAAGACTGTACAAAGGTCCATCTTCAATGTCGCCATTAAAACTGGTGCAAACGACCACCGGCAACCATATTACTGTCATTTATCACCAGAATAGTCCATTTCTTCACTGCCACTCTACAAATATGTAATGTAATGTAATGCGGTATTTATAAAACGCTTTTTTTTATAGATCAAAACGCTAACTACAAATTTAATGTAGCGAAAACACACTGTGGAACAGATGCTAATTGTCGCCCCCACGGATTGAAGCAGGTAACTTTAGATTAATCTAATGACCAACCAGTTGAGATATACGGGCCAAAAATATTTATCAATAGTGAGAAAAAAATTTATAAATAGAAAAGTAAGTTTGAAAAATAAACAACAGTAAGAGATTGGAAAAAAGTTGAGATAGGTACCCTTGGAGGGGGTCTTGAGGGCTTAGCGAACTTACCATTCGTTGACACTGGCGACATTTTCTGAAAAATTTATTTGAACATTATTGTGAATAAGTAAAAATAAATAAAATGCATGAAACTTACATTGAAGTATGAAACAGAAGAAATAGATGAATTGGGAGAAATGCTGGTTCTGATGGCTCCTGAAATATTAAATTAAGGTTAATGAAAACATTTAAGAAAAACTTTTATGTTTAGAAATTGGAAGCTAAATGAGTCTATGATACCCTTGTTTTTGTAATAACCATTGTTAAAAACATATAATATCATAAATGAAAGTTATATAATTTCTAACAGCTAGAAAACTAAACAATTTATGTATTAAAAATCAAAGCTGAAATAATTGTCTACATGAACCTAAAAAAACACCAAAAAAAAATCTATAAACCTGGTGAAATGATGGAGGTCAAAGGCAACGAAGCCGCGATGTTGGAACTGACAGTGCTAGGAGACTTATTCCATTGGTTAGACAGTCCTCTGCCAGTCACTCCCTTATGTAACCTAATGTCTTGGTGCTTCGACATCTCATTGAAGTGCCTGTGTAGAGAAGGTTTTAGAGATTTATATGTTGGAGTCTAATTAATTCTAGCATGAGAGTTTATTTAAACTTTTTACCAAGATTTAAGTTTAGAGTACAACAAAATTTTTGATAATTTTATAAAACTTGAAAAAAATGACTAATAAACAGAAGCACCTCTCATCATCCATCTCCAGAGATGACTCCCCCTCTGAGAGATGCCTGCACAATTGTTCCCTTCTCTCTATCTCCATCTGCAACTTCCTCTGTAGCCTAACATCAAAGATAACATTTCAAGCAATTAAACAGAAATTATCTGTTTGAAATCTGTTTTGACAAGGGTGATTAGAAAGAACTGTGAAGAAATAGTTTAAAACGATTCTAATATGCTTAACCAAAAAGGAAAATATACTAAAAGCAATACTCAAGAATATAATTCTGATAAAACATGCTTCTGATATTGAATATAAAAATTTTGTATTAAACCTTAAATTTTCTTCTTTTATATGCCTTTCTTCTTCAGCGAATTGATCTACCTTTTCTTTATCTGTGCATTTTTTTAATTTTATGAACCAAATACTTCAGAAATGCTTTATGAATCTATTATATGTTCATAAATGAATTTATGAACATATAATAGATTCATGGCGGATGCAATGTTCTTTCTGAAGATACTGTTTAAAATATACATACAAGACTTATGCACACGAAGAAAAGAAATTGAGCTGCATCTTTATTGACATGCAATAAAAATGCAGCTCTTGACCCAATTCTAATAACTCTGGTTATATATGATAAAGGTCTGTCTGGTTGAGTGTTTCATCAATAATGGAAAGAGATACACAAACAGTAGTAAGACTGAAACGATATGTATTTTAAAACTGGGTTGATCATAACAAACAAGACAACAGTTGAGATGGCAGAAATGAGAAACAAAAAATTGAAAATTTCATAAAAACCGGAGACATATTAGCTTGAGATTTTTAGGCACGCAATTAAAAGAAAAGGTTTTAAAGGTAGAATGAAGTTGAAAATAAGTTTCAAAAAAGATAGAAGACCAAAATGTAATTATATTATATAAGATTATATGAGAACAAGTGGTGGTAAAAAATAAAAATATTGGAAAAAACCTACTTTTCTGATCCCACTAAATAAGAAGAGCGCAAAAACGATTAAAAAAAATCGCGATAAGCAATTTAATGCACATACCCAATCCACCAATATAAAAACTAAAATCAATTTTCAAGCATTTGTTTCATAAAAGCACCCATAAATACTACCACATACGTTCCGACTGTGCATTCTTGAGTTGGTTCTGCAACCTGGAGACCTCAGCTTTGAGTGACTGTATGTTTTGTGATAGATTCTCTGCAGTGTCACTGTTCACCACCATCTTGTGGGCGTCCCTTGGCGATGAAGGCGCTGATATTGGCTGGTCTAACTTCTGTTGTAACATTCTGTTTCAAAGATTAAAAAGTATTTAATTTATATATGGATGTTTTAGTTGTTGTATTTACAAGTTTTGTCATCAAAATTTGACGAAATTATATAAATAATTAAAGCATGAAGAAAAATAAATAATTTAAAATAAAATACAGCTTTAAAACAGTAGAAAAAAATATTTTAGAAAAATAATATTTTTTTATATCGAGTTTCAGTCATATTGGGGTTTCGTTAGCTCAACAGATGTTTCATAGGGCGCTACTCCTTGTGTATATAATTGTCGGCCCGCGCAGGATTGAACCCTGTTACTTTAAATAACTATTCTAACGCTCTACCAGCTGAGCTATGCGGCCGACTAAAATGATATAAAAAAACTGAAAAAATGCAAAACTAGTGACGCAGCAGCACAAGGAACCTTTTTTCAGTCTCAAGTTTGTCCATCCTCTTCCACAACTTGTTCACCAGAGCTTCTTGTTCTTGCTCCAGCTGGTTCTCCAACTCCACCTTGTCCTTCTTCAACTGCAATAACATCACATTTTAATTGATCTCTTACTGTAATGAAAATATAGTTTATATATATTGAAGTTTACATAATTAGATTGAAATTCTATTTTAGTTACAACGAAATATAAATTAAATTTAGAACCAAACTGATCAACTTTGACAAAAAGCTTATGTATCAGAACCTATTTGAAATTCTTAGCATACAATATGACTCAACAAAAAGAAATCTCTGCAATTAATTAATTCCAGAAAACTTTTATTTTTAAACATTGATAGTTGCTTGCAGTTTAATGACTTATCAAGAGAAACAATAATCAATTATGAGCAACCTGTTCAAGATTGGCTTGTTTGTTCACAACATCAGCCTGCAGTTTCTCTATCTTCCTCATGAGCTTGTTCACCTGGTACTCCTGCTCTTTCTCCAAAGTCACCTCCAGCTCACACTTCTCTTGTCGCAACTACAAATTTATAAATGCTTCAAGTAACAAATGAGCAATGCATAAATTACATTGGAATTTTACTGACAACTTTTTCAAGAAGGTAATAGTGCTACCAAAAGAAGAGGTTGTACAAGAGCCTCAATTAACACTATATGACAAAAGCTGGAACTATGAAAAACCTTAGAAAAAGGTTTTCAAAAAAAATATAGAATTTACATGAAAATTCAATGAGCTAAATTTGAAACCCATAGGTAAGTCTTTATTAAAAAGATTTTTGTAAAGGAGACTTGTTGAAATCACACAGGATTAGGATCATATGATGCTTTCCAAGTTTGAACAAGACTACTCAGACATAGTAACATGATGATGTTAATTGAAAAAAGGTTAACAGAAAAAAAAATAGTTTCAGATCATAAACCTAAATTTACTCAAAAATGTAAGGGATAAAGAGACATTACTAACCCATGCTTACATAGAAATGACAAGGAAACAATTTATGTTTTCATAATTATAATACTAGTTCTAGTATAATGTTTTGAAAAAAGACCAAAAAAAAATTCAACAAAACTTTTTGATAGGAATCTCTAAAATGAATACTTGAGATGGTGCGACTAGATTATCATGAAGGGAATAAAATTTTTTTTAAAAATTCAAGAACTACAGAAGTATAATCTTTATAAATAATATAATATATATAACTTTGAAATTCATTATAAGTTTGTATCCAAATAACTGAAAAAGACAGCAGCAAGCCAGGTTATCCTCTCTACAAAACTCTATTAAGCCATTTTAATTTGATAATGATATAAAAAATTTTTTTTTCCATTTTTGTGTTTCAAATTTGACCTATTTGCTTTGCTATTTCAAACTAGAATTATTAAGTGAGTCAAATAAAATTATACTAAAATCATTTTTTTGTGAATAACTGTCATCCAGATTATAATGAGGAAAGCAATTTGTGAAAATAGTTTTTGATTTGTATGTAGCTTAATTTCATACTCAAGACAAGGATCTATGAAATTTTCTGTGCCATTAGAATTTTAAATTTTGAAAATATAAACCTGATAGAGTTTTCTAGAAAGATCATTAGTAAGAAATTCTTCTTCTTGTTCATAATTCCTAGCTAGTTGTTCTTTTTCATTTTTTAATGCTTGGATCTTTTTTAAAAGGGTGTTGCTTATATACTCTTCTTGCTGTTCTGCCATCAGTTGCTTCAGATTTGTTAATTATATTATTAATATGATGATTATATATGATTTTTAAAGTTATGTAAAAACAGCTCAAACATACAATTGTGACTCTTGCTTTCTTAAGTTCCTTGTTTTCATCTTCAAGACTTCTGCATTTATATCGATATGTGTCCAATTCCATTTTTAACACTCTATTTTCCTGCTGTAAAGATCCTAATCGTTTTTTCAGCTGAAAAATAAATGCAAAATAAATATATTAAAGTGTTTTTGGATAAAACGGAAAATTTTTTTTTTCTTGAACTTGATGACTTGAATACAATTTTTAGAAAAACATATTTATTTTGGATTCCAAGTAATATTTGAATACCAGTTCCTTTAAGTCTTTATTGAAGTTACATCATAATAAAAAGCTTAAAAAAACATTAAATAAAAATTTAAGCATTAATAAAAATAACATTTGAATGCTTTGTTCCTCTAAGATCGGCTGAACTTTCTACAGAGCTAGTATCGCTTTCTAAGTCACTGACACTTTCCGCCATGTTCAATTAAAAGTACCAAATTACCGAAAATAGTCAAGTTCCAAAAAATAATGTTTAAAAAATATAAGTTTAAGAAAATATAAATAAACTATATTTTATGTTGAGAAATTCTTTGACAACTCGCAAAACTCAAGACGTTTTCTCAGTCCACCACTAGTCTTTACGTAACTAAGTTAACTTTTATACTCTTTTGGCTTTCTATTTAAATTTTATAATTTTTTGTTCTACCACCCAAAAAACGCATTTAAAAAAAATAAAAATAAAAAATTTATTCAGTTTAATTTTCTATAAAAAAATATTTTATAGTTTATAACTTATATTGATTCTAACATAATGGAATGATACTTTGAACAGATAATTATGAATTAAATATAAAATGACAATTTAAATGATCATGAAAAAAATTATGTATGTTTTTGTACATAGATCAACAAAACCTTTTAAAACAAATTTGTTGTTACAGGGTATTTAAATTATATGTCTCAACCAATTTTAATTTTTCTACTCTTAGTTACTAAGTCAAATAGATATTTATTTTTCTGAACAACCATACAATATTTAGTTATCAATGTCACTTCCTGTACGCCATTTTTTCGTCTGTATCAGCTGGGTTGGAGCATATTTTTATCATTTACTGCTGTTCTTTTTTAAATAGTTTCTTTTCAGTCTAATAAAGTTTTTTAAATATTCAATTTAAAAAATTATTAAGCTTTTATAATTTATTCTAATGCATATTTCTAGATTAAGGTGGCATTTTTTCTGATAACATGTATCGTAACTCACATGGGGGCTGTAAATTGGAAGATTTCAATAGCAAAAAAAGGTTAGTTTTCAAAAAATATTTAAAAATACTATAACTGATTTCATATTTAACAGAGATGAAATACACAATAATCTTTACGACAATGATGGCATATCAAAAGGAAAAAGATTTTTCACTAAAAGAAAATGGACCAAAGAAGAAGTTTGAATAAGTTTCTCAAATTTTCATTCAATATGAAACATTTTTACAAATATATTTTTAAAAACGATATTTCAATCGAAAGGATTCAAAGATAATGACCTTGGTGAATTCCTGCAGCCATCCTGATTGGCCTCTTCTCGCCAGTCTTTTCCCAGACCGTTCCGTTGTGCAATGCCAGCAAAGATGGTACAAAGTTTTAAATCCTGATCTCATCAAAGGATCGTGGACTAAAGAGGTATTTATTGATATATTTTAATGTGTATTTAAATTTAAAAAAATTTTATGAAAACAGATAATAAAATGTTTATTTCAATCAATAATAGGAAGACAAAAAAGTACTAGAGTTAGTTTCAGAACATGGTCCTAAAAGGTGGACAATAATTTCAAAATACATCAAAGGAAGGACTGGTAAACAGTGTAGAGAAAGGTTATTTTATTTGACATGACAAAATTACAAGAATGTATCATGTGTAAATTATAATAATTACCACAAACTAGCTAGTACTTTTTATGAATTTTATATCTTTACTTTTAATAAAACTATAAAATGAAAAACACATGAATTAAAACATAATTTTTCATGTATGAATTTGTTGATTTCATAAATTTAGCCATAAAATTTGTCAAAATATTTGTCCACAATTTAATAATAAATATTCTCAACATTTACAACTCAGATGGCACAATCATTTGAATCCAGAGATAAAGAAAACTGCATGGACTGAAGATGAAGATCAGTTAATTTTTGAATTACATCAGAGTTATGGGAACAAATGGGCCAAGATTGCTAAATACCTGCCTGGCAGGTATAATATTTGAAATATTTCATCAACGTTTTTATGTACTAGTAAGTGTTTGAGAAAGTAATCTTGAGTCTGTTTTTTTTAAATGAACTATATGTTGATAAAATTATTCAGAACAGACAATGCCATAAAAAACCATTGGAATTCAACGATTCGTAGAAAATTTGAAATAGACGACGAAGGAAAATCGACGCATTATCCTTACCCAAGTTTATCTCGATCACATGAAAATACTCTCAAACGTAACAACACAACTAATAACAGTGTCAAACGATTACTAAATTTTTCAATGGCTGGCTTTTCTTCCGCTACCACTACCACTACTAACAACCATATAGTTTTAAACTATCACCGTAAAGTTTTCAGTGACACTACCGTTTTCAATAACAAAACCAACGGAATAAATATTACAAATAACTCGAATAAAAACACTGAAAACACGCGAAAAAATAAGAATTCTCTAATTTATTCTTTAAACAACTTCAATGATAATTTGGCTGGAGGAGACAATTCTTTCAACAATATTAAGAATAAAACTATAATAAATAACAACAAAGTTAATTTTAATTCTGGCTACAATGGCAAAATAGAGAATGAAATGAAGGACGTGGAAGTTTTCGATAGTGGAGACAATGACGCTGATAAAGATGTCCTCAGTATTTGCACTGGTTTCAAATCTCCCAAGAAATCCAAGTCCAAGCTATTACATGTTTGTCATTTCTTTCTTGTTTTATTAAATGAATTTTTATTTCATAATTATCATTAAACAATAGAATCCCATGTTGTCGGCAACAACAGAGAACCATGCAGTTCATAAGTCTTGTGTTTCAGGTAATGTTTTGTTTTGATGAATGTATAAAAGTATACTATTTTGTAGAAACGATTGGGTCTAAAACTATGACCTTTTCATTTAGAGTTAGATTCTATTCGCCAAATCTACCTCAATAATTTTTGAAAGATAACCATGGAATGAAACCATTTAAAATAAAAAAGGATTTAAAAACATTTCATTTTACAAAATAAAACATAAAAGCAAATAGGTCAATAGCGTAACATTCCTTTTTTTCAATTCAAAATTATTTAATAAACCAATGCATGAAAAATAAAGGCTATAAATGGGGTTTGCTCAATTAGTTCATCTTTCTGACAGTCAAATCTCAACCAATGCAGATTCATCCATGGTTACAATCCCAAGCTTCTTTAAACAACAGAAATCCGAATACCATTTACTGCAAAACAGTAAACTCAAACAAGCTCCATGTCCCACAAGTTCCATCTTCCTTCCATCCTCAGACGTTATTAATTTCAATGGTGCCAATGGCAATAACCAAGATACCTCCTACAATGCATTTGCCTTGAACACCGATGCTAATGCATTTGAAAGCAACAACAATCAAAATTTTGATCTTGAAATGTATAATGAAAATGTTATCGATCGAAACCTAAATGAATACGTCGATAATTTCGAGTCTTCTGTTAACTTTGACTTACTCAATAGTACCAACAATAATATTATCAATAATAACAACAACTTGTTAGATACTGCTTTTGTTAAAATTGAAAACAAGAAATCTGAAGTTGATAACCTATCATTTTCCAATTCTCTTGAACGAACTTGGTCCGCAAACAAAATGTTAGTTCTTCTGAATAATATTACACCGCTTTGAAGAACTAAAGTTCAGATGATTCGGTTTATATCTATTTGTTATTTTTAAAATATATTCAGTTGAATTTACATTTTTAACAAAGTTAACTATCATAGGGAAACTTCAGAAACGATCATTAACACTTTTAGTCATAACGTCATTTCTCCTCTTCCAAGTTTGTTCTTGAAGAGAATTTTTTTTTTTTTAATGCTTATTTTTCCCAACAGCCAGACAAAAAAAATGTCTTCCAAATATTTTGAAAAAAGCTAAAGTAATGAGAAAATTAAAGTCTAGCACTCTTAAGCACAAAAAAGCTCGAACCAAAAACCTTCAGCACGATACAAAGCTATTTGATTTTAGTAAAGACAAGGATGCCCTTGAGATGAATGCAAAGAAGGGAAAAGGAGAAAAAAAAAGCGTTGAAGTGTTTTGCAATTCTGGAAGTTTCTCCCCTTCACAGGTTTTTTTTTGTTGAGTAGGTTGACAACCAAATCTGGGTACGGTTGAACAGCTAAAAGGTCTCATATGACACTACTTCATGCGTACCAGAATGGCTGAATGATGAAATAAAAATATAACAATGAATAGCATTAATAATATAGCTTTAATTATAAATACAAGGTGTTAAACATTCGGTAATGTATAATGATCACTACTTAAAACAGAGTTTCAATATGTTATTTGAGTATATTTTATGATGGTTGGTAGATTTATGATTATCCGTAGTACATAGGGTGTTGTTCCAAAGTTGATAGAATCGTTATTTTATTTTTATAGAATATTTTGTAGAAAAAACTATTAAATGTAAATTACCTTATAAACTAGCCATGCGTTTTAACAATTTTAATAAATTCAATTATTTAAACTTTCACTTACATTTTGCAGTTTCTCAACAGCCCTATTTCTGATGAAGTCACTAACAATACTTATGACAACGATCAACCCAGTGGTAATCAGCAATTTAATAATGCAAGTTTCGATCTTCACATTATGGATAACTTTGACGATTGCAATCCAAGGTTGAAATTCAATACTAATGTAACTTCCAACCTTTAAAAACTTCTCAAGTTATTTTCTTTTAACTTATAGGCTCATAGACAAAGATGAGATTCACACAAAAGTGAAGAATGAATATATGTTACAAAGTGCCTCTCACAGCAGCATTCACAACAGGCAAGCCTCTATGGTTGATGCTCCTTACACTGACGTTACACCACTCATTGGGGATGATGGGTGTGCTGATGATGTTAAAGTGTGCTTAGACAGTTCAGATATGGGATATGTAGATGATACTGACGTTAATGCTCTCAACTGCCATAATGATGAAGATCCCAACTTGAAAGAAACAGTGATTAATGATTACGATGATAACCAAAACAGATTTAGTGTGTATCAGTATGATAATGAATATATAGATATTGAGAAAGTTGATAAACTATCGAACAAAGAAATAAAGTGTGACAATAATGAAGCGAACAACTACAATCAACTTAAAGAAAACACCGACGACTTCCACCGCGATAACAACTTCAACAGTGAAAACGTCCTTTTGGAGGCTGACATGGCTGATCTAGAGCAATTAAACGTAGCTTCATTTAGTTTTTTTTATGTTTTCACTACAATACAATAGCGAGTAAGATTGTTGTGTAGTCAACTTAAAAACTTTTCAGACAAGAATCAAAATTTTATAGGAATTTCAAGAACGAATTGATAATAAATTTAATTAATTTTCTTACTTTTATATCGAAAAATTATTTCGTTTCTATTTGAAAACATGAAACTTTTTGAAACGCCACAGCCGTCGTTCCTTGCACAGTCTTTCAAACAGTCGGATAAAGAAGAGGATGAAGAAGAACACAAGTGTAGTGGAAGTGAAAGGCAATCGAGAGAATATCAACATTACTGGATAATAGACCAAGACTCCGATCAGTTTCTCACTTGCCCTGAAACACCGGTACTTTTATGACAACTTGAATTTGAGAAATTTCATAATCTTACAATTGATAAATAAGGTGTGTTATAATCTCAAATTAATAATTTTCAATTCTAACTAGCAATTTTTTCCAGTAAGTATGACAGGTTACGAAGATCATTGTTTCTTAGAAAATTAAGTTCCTAATTTGATCTTGATCGCTCATGTGATAATTTCATACGATGTTCGTTATGAAAGGCAATCAGAACTGCTCTTTGCAGGCATGTCAGAGTTGAAAAAAATTAGAATATTAAAAATATTGAAAAATAAATGTTGAGATTTTATTTTAACTCATTCTTAAGGTTATGAAAATATAGATATTTGATATGATATATGTCCCACAAAGTTGTTAAAAAAATGTTCAGAAAAACAAATCTCATAAGTTATTAAAACAAACAAAATTTTATTGAAAAGCTTGTTATTAAAACTCAATAAACAAAGTTAAACTTGAGAATTTAAAAGCAAAGTTTAGAGAAAACTACATAAATAGATTCCTTCATTATTAGATTCTTGATAGTATATTCTTATGAAATATAAAGATACAATCAAAATTAGTTGCAAAATCATTCATGGATCAGCTCATTAAAGGAAGATGCTGACGAGGATAAGAACTGTCATTAACTATGAATTATTTTTTAAATAATACAATGATATTTCGTTTTTACAATTCCGCAAAAACATTGAAATGTTTAAAATATAAATTAATGTGCCATCTTTTTGACGTCTAAAAAGTCAAAACTGAACAAACTACCTCAACTTCAATAACTATACAGACTAAGGGCTTATCGTTGGAACGCTCAAGCGGGTGCCTGGCCCCATCCGATATAATGGATGAACATGATGACGTGATGGCCGAAGTGCTTGCCTCCGATGGGAGTGGTCGATGCGATGATGCTTTCATACCTCTCAGTCAAGGTAACCTCTTCTATGGCTCTTCCTACTGCCACGAATACCTGGTATATTTTGAAGAATGCTTTATTTGAATGCCTTTTATGACGTTAGTGCTTGAGATATACTTGTATTTTGTTGCATTAAAGCTGCTTGAATTAGCTAAATCAAAGTTTATTCAATTTAAAACTATTAAAAGTGTTAAAACAGAAAAAATTATTTGTGCTAAAGAAAATACACGTAAAATAAGAAAAAATTATAATCTTATTCAAATTCTTACATAAGAAAAGTGGTCTATGAAGAAGCAAAATTTTTAATAATATCTTACTCAGTATAAATAACTACAAAATATCAGTAATATAAAATTTTCAAATCTTTTTATAAATAATCCTTAGCCTACTAAACATGCACGCCTTTTGAGAGTAGGTAGATCATAGTAGCTAGCAATATCTTTATCTTTAAACCATGATAATAAAGGCTCATTTAAACGTGATGGACAGGTAAGTAGGGAGTATTTGAGAGTTGTATGTGGCATGACGAGTGCGGAAATGGGACTGATTTGGCAGGCGAAAAAACTCAAAGCTAGAAACTTTTTATAATTATTTATTTGATGCATGTGTGAATATTGAATTTACTATTAAATTATGCCAATAAAATTTCTTCAAAATTATATCTTAAATATTTAAATAATTTTTTGTGATTAGTTATTAGAATAAATGAAAATTTAAGAACGAAATTATGAATATTCTTAATATGAATTCACAATTATATGTTTTATAATAGATTTATTTTTATTTATGAATTTATTTTAATTTAATTGAACAAACATTAACCTTTGTAGATTCTGTATATGATTTATTAGTACAATAGTGTTTAAAAGCCACTTCAGATTGTAAATTTTTCGAAATTTTGAAGGAATGCAAATTGTTTAAAAGCTTTATGTAAGTTAATATGCTGAATGTATAATTGTAGCTTATGTTTTCATGTACCTATGGCCGTGATTTGTGAAGGCTTCATTACATTTCATGCTTATTGATTCTATAAATTATTCATTTTCAATCATTATTCATTTTATTACTTATTGAGTATTTTTTTTGCTTGATTATATTTTGTATGGAATGGGAATGAAAATTGCTTTGCTAATTTTTAAATATGCCACTTGAGATATTTAATGTTTCTGAGTTTCTATTACAAAAATGTTTCAAGAATGTTCTAGTCACGTCTTACTGATTTTACATTACTTTTTGCATTTCAAACTGTGATTTTTACAACTTTCAATTCAGCGGGGTTGCTTCCATTTTTTATTTATTGTCCTGTTTTTATGACTTTTCGTCAACTATTTCTTATCAACTGCAATTGATTTTTCATCATTTTTTTGTAATTTTTATCAAATACTCAAATGAATTCAATGTAAACTTGCTCTATTTGTAATCTTGAACATTTGATTTCAAAGAATTCAACGTTAGCTTTTCGAATATGATAATTGTTACGTTCGAAGACTAATTTCGTTGATTGCGCTTAATCTAATCTTTTAATTTCCTTATTGCTATAGCAACTGTAACACTTATAAATTCGTGTTCTTGGTTGCCGAAGTATGAATAGATTTGGTAAAAAAGTATAATTGATAAAATATTCAATCTTTACGAAATGTTTTTATGCAAAGTCTTTTAAATAAAATTTTGCCATTTTTATTAATTATTCATAAAAAAGTGGACACAACTAAAAAAATAGGAATCCGTTTTTCATTAAAAAAATTATAATATGAGTGAGAGAACGAGAAAGCTATGGTCCGACCTTCATTCAAACCAGTCCCTCCTTCTACGTAGCTCCATAATTTTGCCTCATAATCCATCCAATGACCTAGCTTCTTCTCATTTTCATAGTCAAAGATCACTTGATAATAGTTTATCTTCGCATGAACTATCTAGAATTGACATGCCTCACTTGTTTCTCAGGCCTAAGTCCCATATCATCCAAACGTACGTTTACGGATTCATGTCATAGACGTGACGTTGAAGTTTATAATTATTGCGTACCGACTTATTTCAGGAAAGACTCGAGCCCTCCAGCCACAGAAACAGAGTGGGTGATTATGAATGAAAGACAATGTTCTTCATCAAACAGAGAATGGATGAAAGCACGAAAGTTAAAAGATGAAGTGGTGCAGATCTTAAAAAATGTTGATGCGCAATGCAACCAACGCCAAAGAAGCAACACACACAAGCTCGGTTTATAGATATACTTCATAATTTTGAAAACATACAAAAAGGAATTTTTTAAACACAGAAAATAGAATAATAAATGTGATAGAATGGAAAAAAGAACTTTTGAAAGAAATTGAAAACATGAAAAGGAAAACCATTGAGCTTGAGGTGACTACTTGAATACTCGAGCATTTGAAACAAAAAACATTCAGACTAGATTAATTTCAAATTCTATCGCATTTGATTAATGTCACTTCTAAATAGCTTTATTGAGTACAGTATAAAAAAAATAAAAGTGATGAAAAATATTTCTAGGCTCATATAGAATATTTAGGGAAATTTTTACAAGACGCAGAACTGCCATTAAACGTTTCTAAAGCATGTCAAAAAGAAAGGAAGAAAAGAACAGGCGCTGATGCCATCAAAGATCGAGTTGAAATCAACCTTAACAAGGTTTTGTGGATACTTTTGAGATTGAATTATTAAATGTTAACAATTTTTCCACAATTCAAAAAATACTTCATTTAGAAACTTTTTAAAATACATTTTTGATAGGAAATTGAAATATTGAAAAACTGTCAAAGAAAAATAAAATCAATTATTCCAAAGGCTTTGGAACAAAAAAGGTTAAAGTTGATTCTTTAAAAAATTTAATTGAAATATTTATAAAAAATTACCTTGGGGCATTTAGAATAAACCAGTTGGCATTGGACGCTTGTGAGAGAGATTATGAGAATAAAAAAGATACAAAAATTATAGACAACAGAGCACTTTCACTTAAGCAGCACAATGAAAAGCTTAACAAAATCCCCATTGAAAACATTGGAATCAACCATCCGTATGATTTTTAATTGATAATATCAAACTTAGAATTTTGTATGAATTATTTGAAATAACTGATACTTTATGTTCATAATGAAAGAAAGATGAGCAAACCTTTGGCTTGGCGGAGATTCACACAAGAAAATATACAGCGAAGTAAACGGGAGAGGGAAAATACATCTAATATGTGCAATACCATAAAAGACTGCTTACGTTCTTGCAATTATGAAATCGCTTCTCAATATACAGTTGTCAGTGCTTCTTTCAAAAACAAGATATACAATTTGGAAGTATCAAAAAACAATCTTGTTGCTAATCTTATGCAAGTTAGTTATTAAACATTAGCTGTTTATGTGTTTTTAGGCTCTTGCTAATAATAATTATTTATTGATATTTTTATTTAAGCAAAGTCGAAAATGTCATTATTTTTTTTAGATTAAGAATCAAAGAAATGAACAAGAGAGATTGATTGATATAGTAAAACAAAAAATTGGCAACATGGAAAGCTCTTTGAAGCTTGTGATAACTAAGCTGTTGGAGAGACAGAAGCGAAACAACATTGAAATGTGCCAAGATGCCGCCACCAAAGGGTTAGTGCCAATTAGCCAACTAATTAAAAATGAACTTTATTCGAATCCAAACTCCATCATATAGACTTCAAATAGAAGTTGAGGAAAAGAAAGACGTCTTAAAGACAATGAACAAAAAATTATCTGCTCTTTTTCAATCAACTGAAAAACTTTACAAAATTCAATGTAAACTCGAGAACGAGATTGTAATCAAAGAAAACAGTCTAGACATAGATGCAAAGGTTTGTCCTACTTCATTATATTTTTATCACAAGTATTTCTTAGTAATAGTTTCAACTATTGGAAAGCTCTCCCAGAATTTGTTTTAAAAACTAGAAAGGATATTTATTGTAAGATTAAGAAACATGATTTTTATTTTTAATATAATTTTATAATGATGAAATGAAAATTAAAAAATATATTTTCAATTCTTTGTGTTGAAAATTAAAGAATTTTGAATAAGATATAGACACTGGATAATAACTTATAACAATTTTTTTCTTGAAGAATAAAAATGGTCAAAAATAAGAACGATCTTATAACTTACTACTTGTTTACTCGAATTGGCATTTTTCCTATAAGTTTCATAGCAGTTTGAAAATATTTAGTTTAACCGCGAATGTTGGACAAGTTTGCAAGAAATTGCTAATCAGTCGTTTCAACGTCGCAGGCTTATCATTTTAGCGTTCAAAATGTAATATCTTTCTTGGTTTTCTTTGTTAAGCCTTCAGCTTATTTCCAACCCGTTAGGGCTAAATAAACAGTGCAACCTAAACTTACGTTCTTTGGAGTCACTTGACAGTGTATTCAAGTCCTTTGAAAGAACATTTTGATTTGAAAGGATAGAGAGCCTAGATGCAAACATTAGTGGGGCGAGGAATCAGTATAAGGCGTTGAAAGAATGGAGAGAGGTTATTTTCATATCTATTGATTATTCTCACAGTATCTAAAAATACAATTGGACAACTTGAAGTGCTATTTGTTTTCATATACTTTTTTTCGAAAAGCGTCACACTGTATTTTTTTGGGCCTTCGATGTTTTGAGAAGGATATCTTTTTATTTGCCAAAAAATAGATTTAGACCTTAAAGATCTTTTTAAATCATACGACAAAATATGAGGTTGAGATGAAAATTGAACGATTTGATAAATGAAATCTCTAATCAATTCTATAATGAAATTCAACAAATTAAAAAAAAATCTCTTGAAATGTATATTTACAATTAATTTTAAATAAAATTCATTGCTTTTGTTGCAGGTATGTTTGCCATTGAGAGAAACAATCAAGAGTCACAAATCCAACTATCAAAACCTACTGAGTGAATACTTTCCGGACTTCGAAAAATAAACTTCCATATGAAAACACTCAATTTCAACCCGGTTTAAAAAATTTTAAACCTTTTTCATAGTATAAACGTTGTTTATTTCAATAACTTTAATTAAAAAACTTTGTGAAAAATTTTAAGTTTCAGATCAATAAATTCTCCCATAGTTAAACGTCAATAATTTGAAACATGAGACATATTTACAATTATATATTAAATATCGAAATTGTTCCAACTTGAAAACAATGTTCATATTTTCCTTCCTATTCTCCAAGCCCATTGAAATCTACCACTGAAACCTGAACATATGGAGTATAACTGTTCATCATCATTATCTAAATGGTGCTGTATTAAACTCAATGCTCAGTGGCCAGTGTTATAAATCCCAAAAAATAACGGTTATTCAGTCAACAAGTGTTTGTAAGCCATACAAATGATCTCTTTGCAGAATGCGTTTTGTGCGTTCAACAAAACATGCAGGTCCCTGGATGTCTCGTCATCCACTGTAGATGGCATCATTTACTTAATGAGGTGTAAATCTTAAAAAACATTATAACGAGTGTACAACCGTGTCAATTTGATATTGAATGTTTTAAAATGATGGCAATGTTACTAACGTGTTTCTTCAAACTCAAGCACATCCAGCACAACTTCTCGGTTCATGTCTATCACTGATTGTAGGAAGGCTTTCCTGGTCACTTTGCTATCTGAGAAGAATATATAGATATATATATATTTGAAATGTCATGCTATTGTTTATCATAACATTAATAATTTAAAATGTTGTGTATTTAAATATGTTATTAGTGGGAAATGCCTACAATAGGAAAATTAATGAAACCTTCACCGACCTATACTGTTGCAAATGCCTTCGATAATGCCAAGCACCCACGTTAATTGCTGATTCTGCTTCATACACACCTATCATTAATAGTTGATATTCAATTTAAATATCACTACATCTTTTAACGAGTTGTTTTAGTATATTTAATTGTTGCAATGAAATTTTTCATATCTAGTAAGCTAGAATTGTATTTAAACTAAATTAGTATATTTGAAAGAAAAATGACATTTAAATAAGCAATGTTAAAACAAATGACACAGGTAACGAACCAAACAAAAGGAAGTGACCATGTAAGACAGTTCAGAGATCTTGTCGTCAAGGGCCTTTCTTGTCAAGAAATTCAGTGTCAACTTCTCTCCACACAAGTACAACAATGATGCTATATTTTCTGATAACCACTCTTCAGGTTTGTCTGTTAGATTTGAAGTTGTTGTGAGTTTGTTATGCTTAAATAATGTGAAAGTTTGTTTTAAAACTCATTACAACTATTTATGAGAAAGTTTACTACAACAGTTCACTGTTCAAATCAGAAATTCATCTAATATTCATGTAATGCACTCATAAATAAAACAAAAACCTATTAGTTTTTCGATGATATTAATGACACAGTCTTCATTCCAGAGGAGAGGAAAATGATTATGAAGCAAAAGCAAAGCGTTAGAAATGTTTCCAAAGCATAGAAGTGTTTGGACTTCATTTGAAGGAGTGCTTTCACACACCTCCAACCATTGTATCCCATCTTGTTGGGCATTTTAACTTTATGATTTTGAGATTATAACACTATATACTGGAATCATTATGTATATTCAATGCACGCTTGATAGTCTTATCATTAAAAAACAATGCAACATAACCAGCAATACTGTTATGGCGTTAACTCGTTTCACGTCATTACAAAAAAGTTTAACATCATTTTATGAATGAATAGGTTTGAATTAAGAAATAAATCAAGAAAAAAATCAACAATGTGAACCTTTGCTCGAAGGGCCGAACAACATGTAGATGATGTGTGCTTGTTGAGGAGTAGGAAAAGGCTTCAAAATAAGGTCTAACCAAAACGCCTTTTCCGTTTTGTTATTGTTGTGCAAAAATACTCTTCTGAAAAACAATCTTACGTGTGTCTCTAGTTCTGAAAACGTTCCTGGTTTGAAACATTTTGAAAACTAATGTTAATTTGAACATAGTTTAGTATAAATGAATAAATCTAGATGATGACTTTTGGATGCTTATTACCTTCCTTCTTTTTCACTAAAAAATCTAGAAATTGTTTCATGTAAGAGGTTGAACAAACAGTGTCGAAAGCTTTGATGCATTCTTTATCATCCCATCCAGCTAATACTGTTTGAAGCACCATGCCATAACAATTTAATGCTATGCATTTTTGTACGGAAACGCAATCTTTGTTGAAATTGCATTGAAACTGATGGGATGCGGTTATATACCAAAATAAAATTTAATAAATTTTGCGAAACTCTATTAATTTATAAGTAAAAAGTTGTAAGAAATTCAATTAATTTAAGACTTTGTGAAGGAAAGAAAGAATAAGAACAAGTCTATCGCTAGTTGAGTACAAACAAGTGGATCTTTTTAGTAACAGACCTGTATTTAAAAAAGGAAAAGCTGGATGATTATATCAATATTTAAAATCAACGCATCAATTCATTTAAAAATTTTTACTAATATATTCTAACCAATATGCTTGAATTGCTGCATGTACAAAACTTCATCCATAGGCAGTTCTTGTGAATGTATAAAAGAAGAAGAGATGACATTGCGTTGCCCTGAATCAGTCTTTCGATACATCTCAACCAAATTTCTCATACATTTTGAAGTAATTGTCAGATAACTCAAATCTAAAGCTTGAAAATTAAAAAAAAATTATATCTTATCATGAAGGAAAATTATACCAAAGTTTACCATTTAAATTAGAAAATATCATGAATTTTAGTTCTGTTGGTAACATATCTAAATGTCCCAAAGGTTTTTCTTGTATTTCATCAGTATCTGGAACAATCTGGTCTAGAATATCTAGTTTTTTATTTCTGAGCACTCGATGAAGCTTTTTTCTTTGAGAATATTTATTTTTTTTGTTCATTTTTTAATTTGAAAAATATATAAATGTTTTAAAGGTTTTGTTTAAACTTTTTCAAACAAAAACGCAGACTACAAAAACCTAGTCGTCTGCATATAAACTTAAATTTTTTTTTAAGCCAAAGAGTACATGTTAAGTGGGAAATTTCAAATTTACTTCCTTGTCGTTTTTTTATAATATAAACAATTTCTTTACATTAATGCAACTTTGAAATTTTTTAATTACTATAATGAATTTTAAATATAAGAAAAACAATTTGAGTCCAAAAACTAGTCTCAAACATTTTTCTGCATCTCTTTATCATAAATTTTGCAACGTGATAATACGAGATGTATGGGAACAAATAGCTCTCAAAATACCTAACAGAGAAGGAACTGCTTTGAAATTCAGTTCTGACGATATAGGGTAAGATTGAAATATTACTTTGCAGATGGTTTATGGCTTAAATTGAAACATCAAGGATTTTCAAAAGAAGCCCAAAACCAGCTGAAGAGATGATGAATGCATGGAAAATGGACAATCCTTCTCTCGGTGATCTTTTGGCTATACTTAAAGAAGAAAATATTTTGAGAGGAGTAACTTTTATTGAAGAGAAGCTTTTTCAAGATTCACATGAAAGTTTTGAAAAAAATAACTCAAGTTCCACTTTCATTGATATAAATGAAAATTCTAAAAAATCAAATTCTAATGACACAAGTAGGTTATTTTATTATTTTTAAACATGTTTAACCTATAATTTTTAACAGGTATTTCTTTTAAAATTTTATCACTATGGACAAACAATTTCAATTCTAATCATATAAGTGAAGGTGGTAATTTTATAAATTCTGGAGGCTTTGCTGATGTCTACATAGGTGGTTTAAAAATTTTATAAATAACCTATTTTAATGTATTCATTCATATAATAAATAGCTATTATCTCAATTTAAAACCACATTTTAAGGTTTGCTAAATGAAAATAAATATGCTATAAAGAAGTTCAAAAACAAAAATTGTCAAAGCCAATTTGAAAATGAAGCAGTATTATTCAAGTAAAATTTTTTTCTCAATATATAATCCAAAAAGCAATAAATTTTAAAAATCCTAACAGTTGTGAGCACCCAAATCTGATAAAGTTATTTTATAAAAGTGATGATGGTCCTAGTTTGTGTTTGGTTTATGAATTTGTAGAAGGTGGATCTCTTCTTGATTATTTGTATACACCAGTAAGTCTCTGATGTATAACTTAATCATTGAAGTCATGACTAATATCTGTATATTTGATGTTATTAAAGACTTCAAGTTTACCTTCATTGTTGGTCCTCACTCTTGTGTTACTAATAAACTTAAAAAACAGTGATTCTGAATAATTAGCATTATGCCTTGGTCACTTCAAATAATAAAACCTCAACCAAGTTTTTCAATAGTTTTGATGCTTTGTATAACTTTTTGGTGCTCTGTTTGAAGCAATTAAGCTGATGAAAACATTCGCTTGCAAAGCTATAACACTCATTAGGCCTTTTCAGAAAAGAACGGAATGCTTGCTTATGTTTCTTGGAAAAATTTGATAAAAAGAGAAATATTTCGAAGAAAATAAATAGTATAGATAATAAAAATGGGTATATAATTTATTAAAAAAAATTTTCACATCCTTGAACATATAATAGGAGGCGATGAATGGCGTGGATAGGAAGATTAGAGTGAAGATAGCTCTCCAAACAGCCTCAGGTCTGCAATACCTCCACCAGAAGAACATAGTGCATCGAGACATTAAGAGGTTTTTGAATTATTTGAATAATTTTTTGCTTAATTTGAATCTTCGAATACTTATGCTTCAATGTTTTAAAATAGATCAACTTTACTACTATAGAAAATCTTGATTAATTTCAAATTTTATAATCACCAATGAAGTAAAATAGAGCTTTACCTTGATTGGGATGAAACTTTTCATTCGGGAAATTATAACTTAAAAACGTCAAAATTTGAGTTTTTTTCAATAAATCTTAAATGATAGTTGTAAATGTGTCAAATAGCGAAAAAAAGTGAGGATAATACACATTTCGATTGCTGAACTACATAAGTTGTAGGATAAATGCGCACTACAGCATATATCAGCATATTCTCATTTTATTTTGTATGCTCAGAAGTATTAACGTTTAATGTATCAAATAAAAATAAATTTTATATCTATTACAAAATCGTATGAAAAATTCCGAATTAAGTATAGATATGCAAGTAGTAGCAAAGGAAAATTCGATAGATATCGTGGAAATATGACAGAATGCAAGTACACAAAAGATTTGTTTTCAGAATAATTCTTAATAATGGAACTTAGTTTCACAGGATGAATTACATCGACACCTTCAAAAATCTTTTTTCTCAAAAATTTCCACGGTTTTTATGGGTTGTCCGACCATTCTAAGTAAATGTTTAGATTAGGCATACTCTCCAAGAACTCCATGCTCCTAAAGGCTGTTGGAATGGCGCTTTAAAAAAATACGTCATTACCTTGATGAAAAGCTATTGAGATTAAATTTGAAATCAAAAACGAAATGAAAACATCAATTTTTGACTTTGCTACTATTTACATAAGAAACCTTTTTGGTTATCAACTTTAAATCATAGCTAACGACATATTTAAAATTTTACTATTATAAGATATAACATTTCAGTTTTCTAGAAGTTTCATGAATTGAATTTTTTATGAGAGGTTTTGAAATATAATTTCATATATAAACAATAAAAACACTTTTTGGCTATAGCTTAAATATATTTTTTAAAACGACTTTTTTAAAAATAAATATTAATAACTTATTAAAAATCTCAATATTTCTGGGTTAATTTTAAATTTTATTGATATAAAGTAATAAAGATTGTTAATTTCAATATTATTCCTATCAGTGCAAATATCTTATTGACGTCGAATATGGATGCGAAAATTGGGGATTTTGGAATCAGTAAACTTGTAGAAACTCCAAACGAAGGTAAATTCGAAATCAAAAACTTCAATAAAATTGTCTTTTTTTAAATTGAAGACTTTTCAATAATAATTAATCAACTTTTTCAAACGTTAAATGAAAAAATAAAGAATATTCTTGAATATTCTCAGATTGCACCCATCTTTTGACGTCCACCCTTGTGGGTACTTTAGTGTACATGGCACCCGAGTACTTGTATAGCCATGAAGTTTCAAGCAAGATCGACATGTATAGCTTTGGCGTTGTATGTGATTTTGTCATGTCTTACATAGGAAATCTATTATAAGCAATTTTCAAAATTTTGGTGCTTGTTTTTGAGTTTTAATTCACCATTATATAGGTGCTATTGGAACTATTGTTTGGAGAACCTGCTTATTATGAAAAGAGAGAAAAAACTAATATTGTAATCTACTTTTTTATATAACTAATAACGAGTTCAACTTATCAAAAATGTAATATTATAAATTTAAAAAAAATGTATAGAGAACTACTAAATTAAAACAATATTTATTGTTTATGAAGTTTTTTTCTGAAAGTAATAATGGCTTTTCATAGCAAGAAGAGGGTATAACAAACGTTTCTTGAAGGGCTGTTAGTGTAGATCTGTAATATTTGCCGTAGCTCTTAATAGCATTCTTGAGAAAAATTAAATTCTTTGAAAATCTAAATTTATTCTAAAACCCTAAATCACGAGAAAAAATATTTAAATAGTTATCGTTTGAGTATTTTTAATTAAAAAACAATTTTTTTGATTCAATCGAGGTCCTCAAATTGATGATTATAGTTGATAAACACAGATTTTTGACAGTAAGAATGTTAAGTTTTCGTGGACTTCTGTGATGAAACATGGTGTTGTAGGTCATTTTCCAGTGCAGAATGCAATAACCACTGTTTATTCTAGTTTATTTGTCTTTGCGGTGTTGACTGACCACATCCGCAAACTTTTGGTTAGAAGAACGTTAAAAACATTGAACATTAAATGCTATCTTTTCATAGACCAATCGTGAAGTCGTTGATGAAAAAACAACGATTTTCTGCATTTATGTTTAGCCAATCATGGCGTGCTGACAAGAAATGGATAAAAATGGTTCATTAGAAAGTTTGATTAAGTTTATGAAACATAAAATTTTCCATCAATAAATTAAGACTATACTGCTGTACATGTCCCAGTAACTGGAGTTGACAGCAGTCAGCCCAGATTATTGATGTTATTTTTAATATTTAATTAAATAGGTCATTCATTTTGGAAACATTTTTATTAACTCCAGCCCGAGCTAACGTTTAATTTGAATTCAAGATCCGCCGTCCCCACATTTGGGCAGTCTGTCTTGCTGTTGTCAAAATAGGAAGGATCATCTTTCAAGCAAAATGAAAACGATATAAGAACCTCAGTTTGTCGATACATGCTAACGAAGTCTACTAATATCCAAGTTATAGACAAGAAACCTAAAATTGGAGATGCTAAGCTTGGTGCAATTTAACATCGTGCCGAGTACCAGGAAAGATTTTATAAAATAAATCATTTGAAATAGAAATTTTCATCATATGATTCTTCCAGAGTTGGTTTTATCTGAGGTCTACTACATTACCTAATGTATTGAGAGTTAATAATTGAACACAATTACAGGTTGAGATGTTTGAAGAAAATGCTCCAGTAGATCATTGTTGGACCACAAATAAAAATGACGATGAGTTCAATAAAAAAATTTTAGTTTTAATGAACAATTACTTGGTAAAACTTATTGCTAAAAAAAAGCATCTCCGACCAACTGCAGAGGAAAGCTACGAGCTGCTTTGTGTGTTGCAAGCAAAGTTGTTGAACTAATCATGCTGTTACATGAACTTTCCAGAAATTTTTTGTCAGTATTTATGTATTTATAGTTTTTCTGATATTCATTCTTTTTGAATTTTTTTTCCAATCTTGATTCATATTATAATTAACATTTTTCTACAGTTGTTCAAGTTATACGATAGTAAATAATAATTTGTAGTGATTTCAGATGGATCATAAAAATAACTGACATTGCCTTTTTTTGCTAAATAAGACTGATGATAATGAAATTTTTTGATTTCGAAAACGCTCAATAAAATGAATTTTCAAATATTCAAGTTAAAATTAAATTTAATATTATAGAGAAACGATTAATTAGTTTCAAAATTTTATACTTTTCAAATAAAACTTGTTTTTTTAAAAACATCATTTTGTAAAAACTCAAGAAAAGGTACAGAAATGCATGCATTAGCGAAGGAAAACTCGATTGATATCGGGGAAATATGACAGAATGCAAGTACATGAAAAATTTGTTTTTAGAATAATTTTTAATGCTGATTAGTTTCACAGGATGAATTACGTCGACACTTTCAAAAATTATTTTTTAAAATTTTTCACGGCTTGTATCGGTTATCCGACCATTCTAAGTGAATTTAGAGATTATGCATACTCTCCAAGCACTTCATGCTCCAAAACCTGTTAGAATAGCGATTTCAAAAAAATACGTCATTAACTTGAAAAAGAGTTACAGTTTTGAAAGAATTTGAAAAGTAACTGTTAAGCAAAAACAGTGTATCTACTATAGTTCCAAACTTTCTTGGCATATGTCAAGTGCTTTCTCATTTTTTGTTTCCTGGTCTGTGTGAGCGTCAAAATCTTCAAAGAGTTTATTTATATTTTTTTGTAGAGTGGCCATCATTTCCAAAAATGAGTAGGACCACAAGCTCCATTGTCACGGCTATCATCACACGATTCAAAAGCTTTTATTCGATAGATACCTTCCTCTCTGTACTAGATTGTATTAGTAGGATAGCTTATAACGTCGGTTTTTACAAAAAGATCATCTGCTATTGCAAATATATTATCGATATTCAAATTCATCATTATTACTTTCAAATAAAATTCTTAATGCTCTTTCTCTTGGTCTCTTAATTGAACATATGTGACAACATTAAGCCACGTTTTACAACTATGTTCTAGCAAGTGGAGCAACTATTGATTCTATCAAAACCAAAAATAAAAGGAAAAAGACCACATATCAGTCTACTCCCTACCATCAAGGATAATTTGAAACGTTTATCTCATCAATAGAAGAGGCAATCTAATTTGTAAAAAAATAAATCGCGGAAGTTCGATGTAAACCGTGCTTCGGCAATGAAAAAACTATTGAAATTTTTAAAGTTTTCTTTAAAAGTCACTTTTAAGTTTGTTTTAAACCTTAATCCATTTGTGCCCAAAATGCTAGTGGAAGCAATTTTTTATTGAAACTTCTGTTTCTACCTTAAAACAACTTCACGAAAACACAGAAAAAAAAACAGATTTTAATTTTGACAAAAAATCAGCGAAGTACAGGGTGATCTCATATGAGATCAATGGGCACATGTGTTAGCAAATGGGTTTTTAACCACTTAGCAATAAAGCGTAGTTTGAAGATTTTAATTCACTTTAATTTTATTTTCAAAACCAAAATATAAAATTATTTCAAATCTATATATTTATAAGTAATTAAAATTTTTCAAAAAATTAAAAAAAATTTTTTTTCTTCAAAATTATAATGATTTTTCACTGTTCTAATCTTCGAGTACCAAAAAACGAAATTTCACATATAATAACAGAAAAACTCATCAAGTTTTTAAAAATACAAATTTTCATTTTCATTTGAGATTATGCTATGAATAAATCCAAGCTACGCTCAATTTAACTGTGTATTTTTTTAAAATGTCCATGGTCTAGCGGTGCATGGCTTGTTTTGGCATCTTCTTTGTTCATTTCTAGTTGTTATAATATGTCCTTGAAGATTGAAACAAGTATCATTAAGATCTTGTGGAGACCTTGAACAGTTGTATCTTTCGATTATTTGTTGCCTAAATGTTTTTGAAGTAGGATCGGCTAATTGCTCTTCTAAATGTAAGCAGATCCGTTTTTGAGCTTGCGTATCTCTTTCCTCGTTTGACCAATAATAGAATATTTGAGAATTTATTAATTTCATATACAGTATTTTAGTAAATATTGGTCAATACAATTTTTAGTCTCTATTGTTGTGGCATATTTGCTTGCCCACCAATCGTGCTTATCCACTCCAAACATTTGAGCTTAATTTTTTGAATACATTAGGCCGTGGAACTAAACCTTTGATTATAATTCATTTCATCAACAAGTTACTTCATGAATAAGTTCAGCTGTATCATAGTGTGTTTTAGTGTTTGCCACAGTATTATCTAGCCACCCCACAATTAAAATTTCTTCATTGGTATCGAAACTTTAGCTGTGACCGCCTCTATTTTGCTTATTCATTGTTTTTTGTCAGTCAAAGAAACCTTTCTTAATTTTTTATTTTTTATATTTTCTGTTGTTTAAAAACCAAAACTTTTTAGATGAATCAATAAGGGGAAACTTGAAAAAGTTGTAAAAAAATGCAGTGTAAGGTTTGAGTTCTTCTACCGCACCCAATTATTCAAAAAAACTTGTGATCTTAGTTGTAGGTTTTTCTTTGATCTGATAAGTTTTAACCACAATACAGGCTAAATTTAGAGCCATAGCTTGAAAAACCGCACAATGCCCAAATTTTGTAGCCAAATCCTAATAAACTGTTTAAGGGCATAATATCCGAAGTATTTTATGAAATTTTGTATCACTCAATAATAAATATAAACTAATGTTTACAAAAAGTTATTTTTTCATTTTTTCGACTATTTCATTTATTTTTTGTAAAATTCCACTTTTTAAAATCGAAATTTCACTAATTATAATATATTTTATGTAAAACGCCCATTTGCTAACACTTGCGCCCATTGATCTCATATAAGATCAGCAACTTTTAATGTCTTTATTCTGTTCATTTAACATGTATCTGAAGTTTTAAAATTTTAAAATATTGATTAGAAATAAATTTAACATATTTCATTTTGTTTTATCATACTCATGAATTATTATGCCTTAATTGAACGTTTTTCAATAAACGTCCGTCAAAGTGAATTTTGGACAATTTTAAGCTTAAATATCATAAAATCAAAATCGAAAATTCAAATAAAATGAACTTAATATTGAAGATATAACTCTGGTTAATAGAAAAAGTTTATTGTATTTTGATAAATATTAACCAATAAATAGTAAAACTATTATATGTGAGTGATCTCATCTGAGAATTGGGTTAATGAATGCATGACCAAAAAAATACAGTAAAACTAGAATGCTTGAGATTCCTTCATGAAAAGAACAGCTTAAACAATTAAAAGAAAATAGATTGAAATCTTTGGGAAAAAATTTCATTCACAACAATAATTAAAATATTTTTGAATGGCATTTTTTTATGAATAACTTCTAGTCAAAACAGCATCTTTGAGCTCGATTTGAATATCCATCCTTTAAAAAACTTCAAACAGCTTCATTGAGGATTTATGATGAAGTTGAGCTGGAAAATTTAAATTAAAAAAAATAAATGCAGTTGGAGTTTTTCTTATTTTGAAAATTATAAAAACTCACTGGATTAGATTAAAGCTAAGGAAACCTTTCATAATGGAAAACGCTAGCCCAGTAGGTCTAGTAGAAAAAGCATCGTCGACTAATTTCAAGATACAAATTTCAATTTCAGGTCAGAATTAATTGAACCGAGAGGTGGTCAACGTGTGGCAATATAAATAGAAACCCTTAAAAGACAAAGCATCGTACAGGGTCCAACATTCAATGCAGCAATCAGTGCTAAAAATTCTGTTCTTTGACGCCCAAAGTATGCCAATAATAAATAACGTGAGAATTTATAACGCAAAACTTATTTCAGCAATTTGAATAAAGCGTTAAAATAGGCATCTGTATTATATTTATCCTGGATCATTCGAACTCCTACTTTTTAATTACTTCTCATAGAAAAAAAGACATTTCACGAATGAAGGCCAATATGACTTGTAAAAACAAATCAACAGATAGTTGTTCAAATAAACTGTTTTCGTCCCAGTTCAAGTTATTATAACTACAGAGGTTTTGCTGTTGCAAACTCCCGATTGTGCCCAAAATGCTAACGGCAGAACATTTCCCATGAAACTTTTGCTTTCCTTTGAAAAAAACTTATAAAAATATGAAAAGATCAAAATCATATTTGACAAAAAAAATCGATCCTCAAGGTGATCTCTTATGGGCTTCTGGAAAGATAACCTTTAAAAGACTGAATTAAAGACTCAAAATAACCGTAAATTTTTTAAAACCAAATTATCAATTTAAAAAAATATATATTTATAATCAAATTCTTTAAAAAAATATTGAAAATAAATCTATAAACCAAAATGAGTAACGTAAATTAATTTTTACTGTTTGACATAAAACTAACAGAAAAAAAAATTTCATATGGACGACCATAAAATGTATTAAATTCTTTGAAGATATATATTTCACATGAGCTCACTGACACAAACGACTTCAATAAAATCGTTAATTAGCCACATATACTTCTTTTATATCCGGGTTTCAAATAGACCAACAACTCGATATATACATTCATATAGTAATAATTTTTGATCAATTGAAAGTTTCGAACAGATTAGCATGGGTAAATGCGGTTTGTATCGTGTAGATAAGGCACAAGACAACCACAAAAGAAATTTAAAGCTTCAGGATTGCCTTTGTAAACAGAACTCAATTTAACCGGATGAACTAAAACCACACCTTCAAGTCTTTTTCGTTTCATGAATTTCCAGGGGCTATTTCTATTTACTGTCCAATCTGAGTAAATACTGTATTCCTGTATATTTTCTACATGTTCTATGCTTCTAACAGCTGTTGGGATAGCAATTTCTAGAAAGACATCATTTTTTCGAAGAAGATGTATAATTTTGGAGAAATTTGAAAAAAATCTTTCAGGCATATATAAAGAATCAGAAGAGCACCCAAATAATCTATGTTTCCCTTTCGTTACAACTTTCAATTGCTTTCTCATTTTTATAATATCTGGGTCTGTTTGAAGGTCAATTTCTTCAAAAAAGTTCATTATATTTTTTTTATAGATAGCCCACCAAATCCAATTTGTTGAAAAATTACATACACCATTTTTATGGCAGTCTTTCATAAGATCTAGGTCTTTGATGAAATATTTTTTCTCGCTCCGAAACCATATTTTGTCTGATGAAAAATCCAAAACATCGGTTTTAACAAAATTATCGTCTGCTATTGCAAATATACCATCGATATCCAAATTCATCATTATTACTTTTAAATAACATTCATAATGCATTCCCCCTGGATTTCCCTTTTGCTTATAAGTGACAAAATTCAATTTGTATGAAGTTAACTTTTCATCTTCGGGTACTCGATCAACACAATATACGATATTCGGATAAAAAGGTCGATACTGGATTTCTATTAAAGGTATTACATCAACAAACAGATTATTAAATACAACCATGAGAACGATGTTAGGTCTTTGGTACCAGGGAGCGACAAAGTCGGGTTTTGAATTGTTTGCTTTGGTGTAATTGGTACAAAGTGTTTCGTGTGATTTTTGAATGATTTCAAAATTCTCGTAAACTTTGTTCGGTTTTGGATGCCACATGGCTTCAGAACACTTTAAGTTGAGTTTGTTAGAGATACTTTGTTTGAATGTTACATTTTTTAGAAACTGTATCCATTTTGACAGTTTGATCACTGTTTGGTCATCAAAAACTTGGTTGATAACATCAATAAAACAAGTGTTGTTTTCATAAGTTTCACATCGGTCAATTATTTCGACAATTTCTTCACAAGACTCATGGGAAACATTGAAGGTGGATATTTTTTTTTCACTCCAATGCACAGAAACACTACATCCAGTTCGCCACATTAGATGTTGAACCAGGCAATTGTATTTTATTTTTTCTTTTGCTTCTAGTTCATCGAAATCGATAAAAGGAATATAAAGAAAAGAACACGTTCCATATATAGAAGTGTAGAAAGTTATCGGAACTAAATGATTTTGTGGCATAACAATATCAGGCATGTTAGAATCACATAATGAGTCTTGTCCAGTATTTACCAAAGATACTGGTGTTGATAAACCTGAAAATTCAATTTTCTGGCACAAGTTGAATCGTGTATGATTTTTGATTAAATCGGGGTTTGTTTCTGTACTGCATCCGTAGTATAAACTAGCATTAAAAGAATCTTTTGTTCCGATGTAGTGAACTGAACTTTGAGTATTCATGTGTTTGAGTCTGTGAACCATGTTTTCTGATAATTCATCATTATGCAAGTAAATTATTTTTGCCTGCATCTGTGGAAAAAAAAGTTTTTGAATATTCAAAGAATAATATTTTAACTTAATGCTTCAAGTTTAATTTTTTTTGTAAAAATTTTCATCATTATGAATAGAATATAAAAATATACCTTGATTGCCATTGCAAAGAAAATAATAGGGGAAGAAAAGGTATCAAGATTGAATTGAAGTCTTGCGTCTATTATATCTGTTTTCTGGATCTTTATCAAATTTTCGTAACTGTAAATGTTTCATTAATATTTAATTGAAGACTTATGTGAATCGTAAAGTGTTTGAATTTGCTTGTGTCTGCTGTATAAATGTATGCTCCATTCAGTACTTATGCTTCTTATGAACTTCGAAGTCGAAAACTCTCAGACTTTATCAATAGGACCTTTCAAACTTACTTTTATTCAAATAAATGTTTTCATACAAAAAGTTATTTAATAAGTTCAAGTTTTAAAGATTTGTTATTGGACCTTTCTTTGTTATCTTCTCTACTTTCCATCTCTCTCGTCTTATTGGACCTTTTTTTTTTTCAATCAGCTTTTAGCTACGACACCTACAGCTTTTCCTCTTTTCTTTTTTTTCGTGCTTGAAAAAAATTTTTTTCTTAATCGTACAAACTTAGCAAATCTTTGGTTCTAAACTGAACCCTTCCAAATTCTCTTCTATCTATCTCTTCGTCTGAATCTCTCTTATAGCAGTTTTTTTTTTGACTTTAATATTCATTCTTTTTCTACAAATCGATAGGTTAGCTTATTTTTCACTTTTATCTCAAACGTTTTTTGTTTTTTTCTTTTGATTCTAACACCTCTGTCGTATCAGATAGATCTGTTCTTATCTTGATGATGCTTCTATCGAAACTATTGTTTGCTCTTTTGTTCTTATTTTTTTTGGCTACTTTTTGTTACTATAATCATCTTTACTTTAACCATCCCATATCTACTCTCTATCAACTTACTAAAGCTTTCTTTTCTGCTGTTCTCCGGGTGTACCTTCTCACCAAAAACTCATATTTCGAATCGACTGCATTCGACAGATCTTTTCTTCACTTGATGATGCTCATACCAAAATTGTTGTTTTCTTTCATTTTTTGACTTTTTCTTTTCACCAAAACCATTTTCACTAGAATCATGCTAAATTTACTTTTCATCTTTTCAATACAGGTTTCAACTCTGCTGATCGCCTGGTCTTCCTACTCATAATTACCCTCGTAGCTCACCATCTCTTATTAACTTTCTCTGATTTTTTCTTCAATATTTTTCTTCAAATAAAATTTTTTTTTTATAAAACCTTTCTATCTCATTCTTTTTTTCAGTTTTCTGACCTTATAAGCCTTTTAGCCTACAATTTTCTACTCACTGTCAAATTTTCACTATCTCTCATTATTATTTTTTTCTTTTCTGGTTCATTACTTCCAAAACACTCTTCTTTCATAACTTAACTTTTTTGCTACCTTATTTCTACTGAGAACCTCAAAGCTGTCTTATTTAAGCCGTTCATAGAAGTATGCATCTAAACGGTGCAATGGGGCGCTATAAAAGCTCTTTATTACAACAAATTAAAATCTGTAATCTTAATTTTTGTAAATTGCAATTTTGATTTCATTTTTTTCTATAGTTATGAAAGTCAAAAAATAACACAACATTATTAGGATCATTTGCTTCTCTTTAATGTAAATCAAATTTAGAAAAACCTCTTTACCACGTTTATTGATGAAATTATCTTTTTATTATAATAAATTGCACATAACACAAAAATGTTGCTGGGACCCTTCAAATATAAAAAGAATCCAAAAAGAAAAAACGTTGCTAATATGTTGATAGTATAGCAGCATCATAAACTATATCATAATCTTGATCTTCATCGATTAGCTTTAATGATTATTTTACATGGCCACTGCATATGCTCATTTGTACACGAGTTCATATTAACCATTTTCTCCACTTTAAAAAGTTCTCATTTATGAATTTTGCTTTTGATATCACATTTCTTCCCATTGAAAAATTCAGTTATTGAGTTTTTAGTTACGTTTTTTTTAAGAAAAACTACAACACCAAATCTTGTGAAATCCCATGAAACATTATATGAAACTATGAAAAACACATTTTTCATCTTTCTCAATAGATTGGCATGTCTATACATTTTCGATTATTCTCTTATATTTCAATAAGATTTGATATTCAAATTCAAATTTAAGCACTTTAATTACGATTTACTATATATAATTAAGCCCTTTTTAGTCTGCTATATTGATCATTAGACGCAAAGATATACCTACATTTAAAAACATCTAGAAAAGCTAACTTATTTGTATAAATATAGCTAAAACTAACATTTTTTTCAAAGTAGTGAATTAATATTTTATAAGTTGACTTAGTTATGTGATAACTAAATCTCACTTCTCGTTTGGATATGCAGTCTCAGCAATACACATGATATTCCAGTTTGTTAGTCTTCTAGCTATTTCCACACATTTATATGCATTGTAACTTTTTTTGATCAACCACGCAAAGCTATTATTCAAAGTTTTGAAGTTTTTAACAGGAGCATGTACTGTAGTAAAAGTTTCTATACTTTTAGTGGTCGTTTCGTCTTCACTTTGTAGATTATAAACCTAAAATTTAAAAATTAATTTCTTAAAAAGCTACTTCTAATTAGAGTACTTACTAACCTTCAGCAGAAACTGTGGTTTGCTTTCTTGGAATATGTAGCTGATGGGAAAATAAATGAAAAGAAAAAATATCAAGCAAAAAGCCAATTTCCAATTTTTATAACTTTTAAAATTTTTTGGTAACTGTTCCATTTTCAAAAAATAAGCTTTAGCAAATCATTTATACCTTGAACTACATAAATGGCAATATGTATGCCCTTTTAATATATACTACGGTGAACAAATTAGGTAGCTTATGATGAAATTAAAATTTTGATCTTTTTGCCGAAACAAATGTTATTTTTAAAACTCAAATAAATTAAATTAAGCTTCGTGCTATGCTTAAAAAGACCAATCAAAGTTTTGAGACTTGATGTAGTGAGCAGCAGATTGACCATAAAAGGGGTGCGGTATTGAAAGAAAATTTCATTTATGATGAGAAAGTTTTCAAACAAAAATTAAAACAAGCTATAGAATAGTTATTCAGCTCCAACCAACTAAAAATAAACCTTTAAAAATTTTCTTCACCACGACTCAATTTTTTTTAAGTGGGTTGAAACATTGAAGATCAAATTGGCTGATAAATGAGAACGTGCCACATGAAATGAAAATATTGAAAACATCGAGCAAAAACTAGCGGACCATCAAAGACCAACAGGAACAAGCTATCTTTGCCTCTAAGACCCAAGTTGAAAAATGAACAATCCAACACCAGACAACCTTCTCATAACCACGAAGTAGAAAAAGATCTTTAAATAGACTGCAACAAACCAGCAATGAAGGAAAAAGTGCAGCCATCAAGAAAATTATGAAAAGAAAGACAACGTATCTGGACGGAATTTCAGCAGAAGTTTTTGAGGAAGATGCAGTATTGATTCCAGAAATGTAACCATTATTTCGAAAGATTTCTCCGATTTCTGTTGTGAAAATACTGGTATTTAATTAAGCCACAATATACTTTTTCATTTCAGTAAACCTTATTTTGGGCTTATGCATCCAGAAACTATTTTTACATCAGGGTCTGAACTGGTTGCCTAATAGAGGAACTCTTGAGAAACACTATTATTTCCATTAAGAAAATAGTGCAAAAATACTTCTATTTATCGGTCGAAATGGTTTGAAAATCTAATTGTGATTTTTCAAGCTTTTAATACTTTGAAATGATACTTAGTTAACGAAAAGCTTTGTATATCAATATAATTTATTTGTGTTTCAAATATATACCGTTTGATGGTGGCTAGTGTAAAATCATTACGCTTTTAAGTTTTCTGGTGTATTCAGGAATTTCTGTGAAAAATACTTTCCAAAATCAAATGAACTGTTTTTAAAGTTTTTCGACTCTTGCCAAAGTTACTATCTCTAATTAAAAAATTTTTTTTTGTGGCATTATTTAAAAAAAATTTATATAATATTTTTGTTAATGCAACTTTTGTATCTTTCATAGCTTTATTTTAACCTATTTTAACATTGTTATAGATTTATTTAAAACCATTGCTTTATCAATAGCTACATTACTCTAGAACAACAACAGGTGATATTTTTATTTTCTAAAAATCCTATAATAGCGGTTTGAAGCTTTAATGAGAACTATATTGACTTGGTTTAGTTTTTTATATAATTTTAACCAAAATCTGATCAAAATGACATTTCGGTTCAATTTTTTTGTGAATTATTAGCCTCGAAATGTGAATTTGAAAACATAATTAGTTTTAATGATACAAAACTTTTCAGTTTTTAAGTATATTAAATTCTTTTTTGCTCTAACTTTTACAAGCATTGTGCTTTTAAAGCTATTCTTGTTTAACTTAGACTACCATATAAAATAATATTAGAATTTTTAGTTTAATTTAAAAATAAAATTTCATTTTTAAATCTTTTCTTTTTCACCAATGAAATTTTTTGAATTGATCAATATTCAAAAAAAATTTTTTTTTAAGATTGGATGTCTGTGATTAATTGATTGATATAATTTTCATAAATGATTTTTTTGCTTTTGTTGTCTACCGCTACTGAATACATTTCGTCCAATTCTTCTTGAGAAAATGGCTCTCCTGGTTTAAAAAAACACGAGTTAAAAATATAAATTTTTGATATATATGGAATCATTGCAAATTCCATGATAATGTTCACCTTCTTCCATCATGAGCGTCTGCAAATGTTCTGGGTCAATTGTTCCATTGGCTTCAAGTTCACTGTTTTCTATTAACTTGAAAGCTGCCAAAAGGTGTTCTCGAGAATACGGAGCATACCTTACGCGAAAGTCATAGTTGAGGGCGTATGATTACAAAAAAGTATTTATGTGGGTTGATAATATGAAATTTGCTGTGAGCTAGAGTTTAGATGTTGATTTATATTATTTTTAACTTTTTAGAGACATCTCAAAATTTTCAAATATTTTTATTAATATTTTTCAGAGACATTTCATGTATCTTTTTATTTTCCATAGTTTTTCATTTATTTCTTAAAAAATGAAAGTTTTATAGATATAATTTAATTTAAAAACTATAACTTTCAAATATTTAAATAAATTGAAGAAATAAACGAGAAACAATTTTCATAATTAGTTTTCATTTTTATGAAAATTCATCAAAAATTAAATATTTGTGAAGTACATTAAAAAATAAAAAAGATATATTTTTCCTGTATATAGGTTACCAATATATCAATATTCATGATTAAAGTACTAGCCTACGTACAAATGCTGAAAATAAACCCAGTAGTTAATATTTATCAGCTAACATGGATTTTCGATGTAGTGAGAGTTTATCAGATCTACTAACATTTTTTATCAATTATAGAAACTTTGTGAAGTAATATATTTTGTAACCTTTGTGTTTTATTCTCATTAACTAAATGTTTAATAAAAAATTGTAGAATAAAGCTGGAAAATTTTGTTAAGTTGCTTTTGGAAATTTAAACACTTTATTCCATATATATTTTGTATATATTTACAAAACAATACTTAAAATAAATTACTCGAAATTTCCTCATGCTACCACAAAAAAACATACCCTAACATCTTTTCTGAGTTCAAAATGAGGTGTAATTAACAATAAAAACATTTCAGCAATTAGTTTTTACAATGTAATCAACTCACTTATCTTCTAAGAGAATCTTTGCTAAATACTCCACAAACCTGTCATGCTCTATCATACCTAAAATATGCAATATGACATGCGAAATAATTACCATGAAATTACAGTTAATTAGTGGGAAAAAAATTTTCATTTAAAAAACGATCAAGTATGAGAAAAAAAGTAATAGAAAAATTTTTTTAATAAAAATCTAAAAATAGTGAAATTTTCGAAAAATTTAATTTAGCTCCAGGCCTTTTGATATACTAATATAATTCAATCTGGTGTGATATAATTTTAAAAAAAACATCGTGACAAGCTTAACAGAATGTAAGCGTTAAATTCAATTTGACTTGAATAGAATAAAGTAAACTTTAAATTGAAATAATAAAATTAATTTTATTTGAGTAACTCTAAAATTAAACTAATAAAAATATAAAATTGTATTACTAATACTAAAAAGTCTAACTTTATTGATCTGCATTATGAAGAAAGTATTTTTAGCCTTTATGGCCTACGTCAGGTGATAATCCTTTATAAGTTTTGTGTCAATGACGATCAAAGGACCATTCTCTATAACATGACATGTAGAGGAATCATGTAAAGATATTTAGCTGGTTCAAGCTTCCCGTTTCTTTATTTGTGCTCACTCTGACGCTCGTTTCTGGGCATTTTTCTAAAAAAGCTTTCCTTGCAGCTTCAAACACCTTTGTGGATTTTATATCAATCAACCAAATTCTTTTTATAGCTCGTTTTCTTTTTACCAAGGATTGGGTTTTTTGAAAATTCTATCTTGAAGTCGGCCTTTCCATTCAGAGCGATCAAGTTGATCCGCACAAACCATGTCAGCTTTCTTTTACCATTCAATATGCGCCCGTTCCAAGTCTTTTTGTGCCTACCAGGCTTCTTGCAAGTATCTAAATCTAACTTTAGCACCTGAGAGATTCAACCCATGTTTTCAATCTGCTTTTATTATATGAAGATTTGATCTTGCATCAAACAATGAAGAAAGCGCCAGATTCATCTTCGGTGTATTAAAACTTCTTATTTGGTAAAGACAAACGTTTTGATAGTCAGCATCAGTTTATTAGGAAATAATTTTCACTTAATTTGTGCCTTTTCAGTTGATAATCTCATTTTAAAATGAATTTTCGAAATTTAAAGAAGGTCTTAGATGTAAATGTTCTTTATATTTTTAAATAATACATTTGTTCAAACAAGTAGAATTATAGCTTTTGCAAAATAAAAGTCAGTTTTCTTGTATGTCCAGCTGAAAGCCAGACTTGAATCGAATTGATAACTTTATGTAATAGACAGAAGCGGTTTACAAAAAAAAAGCCGTATTGTGCATTCAAGAAGTATGAAACGACATTATTTGTGTATTGAAGGGTATGCCTCAAAGTTATGTCATACCCCTGTTAGAGTCAGTGCCTAATCTATTCCTTACAGTTATGAAGAGCCGGAGTAAATAAATATAAATTTTGTTTTAAAATTGCTCCTAATTCAAAAATAAATCGATTTTTGGCTGTATAAAATACGCACGGCTCGTTTTGAGCAGATAATTTAACTTCGATTTTATGAAAGAATAATAAAAAAAATATACTATTTTGTAATGTTATAGTTCCATAAATAATTCAATTTATTAGCCTAAATTATTTTTAAAGATATGATTGATAAATTACTGTTTCATGAACATTTTAAATGTATATTTATAGCTTTCAAGGCGTTTAACGTACTCAGTCATACCTTGCTTGCATCTAAGTAGCAAGTGTTGCCTCGTATTATATCGAAATTCTAGACAATTTAAAAAATTTGTTTGCTAAATCGCAGAGTTTTTGTTCCTATATTTTTCATAAAAGATTTTTCAATCATATTTTTTGTAAATAATTCCTTTTTTTACTTTTGAAAAGTGTTTATTACTTTTGGTTTTTGTAAGCGCGTTAAATTCAATAAAACTTACTTTTATTTTTTTCAAAAAACTCTGATATCTTAAAACCCATTGAAGAATTTTTGAAGAAGTTTAGTTCATTCAAACTAAAAGTTATTCAAAGTTAGCAGATATACATTTTAATAATAATTTATTAAATACTTCAGAACGAAACAAATGGGATCCAAATTTTTGCTTTTTTTTCTAGTATCATTTTGATTCTCAATGAAATACAATACATTCATGTCAGTTTCGAAACTATAGACTATAAACCTCTTTTCAACATGAAACTTTCAAAATTTGGAAACAATGGACTTGAAATTATTGATTAAAACTTTTCTAAAAAGCATGAAGTACTCAGTTTTATGAAAAAGATTTCTAAAATTAAAAATACCTTAAACTAGCTGGAATTTTATTCTTAAAAAAAATTTAAATACCTGGAAAAGCATCAGTTTCCAGCTTTAAAAAGGAAACTTGATTAATTATCGGTCAACAGAATTATTCAGTACTTTTTATTTAAATACACTCAACCTCATTGCACAATTCTTGCACGTCCATTTCGCTAGGGAAACGATTTAGAGATCTAACAATGGTTCCAACATCTCTGAAAATTTCAATTACTCAAGATAATTTATTTGAAATTTCATAATATATATAATATATATTATATATATTTCATTATATATAAATTATTTTATAAGTGAAGTCATTAAAAAAGAAAATGAAATTTTCACCTTATATCTACAAAGTTTTTATTATCTTTGTCAAAAAGACGGAATGCATCAGATAGCTTTTTTTTAATCTCTAAATATTTGATATCTGAAATAGTAGAACGATTTTTTTCAGACTTTGTATTTATGGTATCCATGAGAACAGATTTGAGTTTGATCTGACTACTATACAAAGATGTTTAAAATATATGATTAAATATAATGAAAATATAGAAATCATTTTTATGTTAAAATTTTAAAAAACTCTTTGAAGTAAACAAAATATCAAATCAAGTTTAGTTGATTGTCTAAATTACTCACTCATTTTCCGGAAACTTTTGAACAACTTATTTTGTTATTATCAAAAGCTTCTCAAAATTTTCTTTAGAAAAGCCCAATAAATTAATCTAAATAATTATCAAAAAAGATCTGTTTGAAGTTTAAAGTTGAAAACTACATTTTTATTAAATTTTATTCAAAAATTTTTAGAAAATGAATTGAAATGTTTATCGATAAAAAACAACCTTCAAACGCGCTGATTAGTTGAATTCAAAAAAACTAACGTTTGACAAGAAATTTGGAAAAATTTTGTTAAAAAATAATTACAAAAATACACTTCAATTTACTGGAAAACAATAGCCAAATATCAAGTTGCACAAGTATTTTCACAATGTTAAAAAGAAAATTTTTCATGTTTTCAAATGCTCAATTCAAAATTTCTGCTTTAATATTTCAAAAATATATTATCAAAATAGAGTCTATTTTTTTGGCCTTTCAAATTTCAGTTTGGCAAATATTCGGGCTATGGGCAATTTACAAGTCATTGTGTTTTTATGAATGGCTTTTTCCTCTTTCTTGTTTCCTTCAAGTTCATCTCCTTCATTCACAGGTTTCACATCATGCATCATATTCAGCTTCTTAGAGCTACTCGTTTTCATTTTTTTCCTTTCTTCATATTTTAATTGATTAACTTTAGAAAGGTTTTTCACTTCTTGACTAGTATATGTTGATTTTCGTAGAGTGTTCGATTTATTATAGGTTTTTTTGTAGCTTTGTTCTGGGTTGTGGTTGAAAGCATCAAAAAGTTGGTGTACCGTCATTTTTTGATGGTTCTCTGAAGCTCTATTTTTAACATCAGTCTGAGGAACATATTCATCCAAAGAATAGCTTTTCTTTTTTTGGTAAGCCATTTCTTTTCTTTTTTCTGCACAAGATACTTTCAAATTATTCCCATCAGATTCATTTTCTTTGCATGAAACGCTCTTTTGTTGGCTAAAAATCAAACGTTTATTACCTTTCTCGTTTTTCTGGAAGTTTGTACGTTTATCTACTACCCATGATTTGTTTTTCATCATGAAACGTTCAAATTTTTCGTAAGCTTCTATGGAACTGATTTCAGGCATTTTTCTTCGCCACCTCACAATGCCATCTGAAACTTCTTTCTCAGGAATAACGTTCGCTTTTTCAACCTTTTCTATTTTTCTTTTTGAATCTTCAACTGTTTTTTTATTTGAGCTTGAAAGAACAAATTATATATTTTAAGAAATATCTAAATTTAAAATTATTTATTTTATTAACAAAAAGTTACCTTTTCATAAATTCTCTATCTTGTAGCGAGTTTTTATATTGAATGTACGGTTGTTGAACTACTTCACTACTTTTTTTTAAATTTTCGGTTTTGAAAAAATATTTATTTGTATCAGAAACTCTCGGAACATCAGTTTGTTTAACATTTATCTTTACAAGGGTTTTATTACCACGAGAAGAACCTTGATTCCCTAATGATGTTTCATCCTTCTGATTTGGAATTTGAAAAGATTTTATTGAAGAAGTTTTCTCCTCGTCAGATTTAATTACGTCAGGAGCGTCTTTGCTAGAATTTGATGAATCTTTTTCGTAGATTGGTTCCACTTCAATGTCGGACTTGGCAAATTGTCGTAAAAGACGTGGGTAGCCTAACAAATTTTTGATTTCTCTTGGAGAAGTTTTTATAGGATTGTTTGTAGGAACATACAAAGTGTTGTTGTTTTCACATGATTGAGATTTTTGATATGAAAAATTACTACGCTTGTTCAAAAGGTTGGATGTTGAGCAGGGGTGTCTTATAAGAATTTTTGATGGTTCGTTGAAATGACATTGGAAGTCTTTCATTTCATTTAAATTCAAATAATCTCGTTTTGAAAAAGATGAATTTGTTAGAGCTTGTTCACTCACTGAAGGCCTATTCATATCTACAGAAGCTCTGTTACTTGTTTCACAAGATTGACTTCGTTGAGTACAATAAACTTTTCTCTTGTTGGAAAACGAAAACCTAGGACTATTATAACAACTATTTGGAGAATACAATCTTTCGATAGAAGGCTGTTGAACCATTTGAAGCTGCAAAGGATGGAAAGATCGTGGTACATGTTCTCTGTAATAAGGAGTTTGTAAAGTGAATTGAGGGTATAACTGCGGTGAACGAGTTAGTTTAGTTGAACCAGTGTAATCATGGATGAACTTATTTTTCGGTATCGTTGAATTAAAAGACCCAACTGTTGGTTCAGATTGTTTTCTGAGAGGTATGTCTGTTTTGGGTTGCATGCTTGGAACGTCATAAGAAAAACTCTTCTGTTGAGAAAAAGTTGATCTTTTGCTGTCCGATATCAAAGCATTCCTAGTTCTAGGAGATAAAATGATTCTATTTTGTTTAAGGTTTGCTTCAGGGCTTTTTTCTTTTAGACGCATGTTTTTAATTTCTTCATTACTAATTCTCAATCGTTCCGATGTTTCTCTTGATAATACATCAGCTGGACGTAAAGGTCGTTTATCTCGATGTTTTGAGATTTGATTATAGGCATGGAAAAGATGACCGGGAGAAGGCAAAAGATCCTTCCTTTCAAGTGATCTGTCTACTTGTTGTACAAATCGTCTTCTTCTCTCTGATCCACTAAGCATCATTTGCTTGCTGGAGTAATGGGATTTGTACGCTGCTTGATTAAGTGAAGGACCCGATAAAGCAGTAGATATGTTAATTCTGTTATTGTGATCATCAAAACTGGAGTCGAAGGAATGACTTTTCATGTTGTGCATCGTCCAAGATTCACGGTTCCTTTTATGATCAGAAAAGGGTTTTCTAGGACAATGGTCATGATACCTAGGACTGAGTAATTGATTATTCTCATACATAGGGTTATAAAATGGTGACAAGCGATCAGTATTGTATTTTTGTGGTTGGTGCAGTTGAGCTGGGTAGTTCATAGGATGGTATGGAAAAGTGGAGGTTGAATTTGTTTGACAGAATGAATTTTGTGATTTAGTTTTTTCAACAGGAATTTTGTTAGACTCGTGATGCTCCGTGGATTCGTACGATGACCCACTGTCCATTTGGAAGAAAGCTGGAAGTTTCATTTTATTGCGATCTTCTTGAAAATTGTGCTTCTTAGAGGATGTCACAATTATTAACACCCTATTTTTTTCTTCTACTGGACTCCACATCCCAGTATTCCACGAAAGGTCGGAAGATTTGCTTCTTTGTTTTTGCCAATGTTGTCTACGGGTGCGCCATTCATGGTTGTTTTCAGCTGTGTGTTCAATAGACTTTAAAGTGATTTCAAAAATTCTTTTATGCATTAAAAATTCAATTTCAAATCAAATTATGTATGCTAGTGATTTTTTTTAAATTTAGGAAAAGGAAATTTTGTACAAAAATGGTACTTAATGAGTGTTTATATTCAAAATTTTCGAATGAAGCTGAATAAAGATTGATCTTAAAGACGAAATGTTAATGCTTTATGAAAACTGACATCTATTTTTTCCTTCTAAAACCGCTTTTATTGAGTAATAAAACAACAAAAAACCTTAAAATTGGACAATAAAGCTGACTTATTAAGAACATATATTATTTTCAAGAAGAAAACAATCTTTTTAGTTTTTGTGAAAACGTGATTTTGATAATTATATTTAATTGCGTATGTATTTAATGAAAGAAAACTGGATTATTGAATTCAAAACATTTAGAAAATTTTTTTATAACTTTTCATTTAAAAGACAAATATTATATCAATGGCTCAAAAAGTAAAATCGAATTAGAAATTTTAGCAAAGAAAAGAACAAAATAATCACCCTCATTCATCATTCTTTTACTTTTTTTCTCATTATATACATGCTCTTTGTAATACGCTTGTCGTTTTGAAAACGAACATGAAAACTGTTTCGATTTGGCAGGGAAGTTATGTAATTGATATGGATTTGGCGAAATTTTCCCTTGTGGAGTGAAGTAGAGGTTATCATTGTTTTGACATTCTTCTAAGAGGTCTTCGTCCTTTTTTTGGCCCTTCAGCCATTCTTCCTCGTGATCTGAAGGGGATAGATCACCGCAAGAGTAACTTCTCTGTTGCATGAATGACACTCTTTTTGTCTCCTTACCTGTTTGGTGATTATCAACTTTATGTGTTTCAGTCTTCAAAAGAGCTTATAAATTTCAAAATACAAATTCAGCAATTAATTTTAAACTTTTTAGTTTAAAACTGAAAATTTTCATTTTTTTCTAATTTTTTTTGACATAGTCTTACAAAGTTTATCTCGGTTTTTAAATCTTGGTGGATATGAATAATTCGAAATCAAATTTTCTATTGCAATTAACTCTCTCAAGTAAATATCAAAAAAAACTCAAAAGATGAATATGAAAATTAGGTAGAGATTCAAAGTCTTTTGTAACCCATTAAAAGTCTTTCTTCAAAGCCTAGTTCTAATGCACGAATTTGAAGCTGTAATTCAGTTGGATACTAAAAAAAGATGAAAATTTTTCGTTTTCAGTAATTATTATTGAAATTTCAAACTATTTTCAAAAAAAAACAGCATGAAAAATACTGAAAAGAAAAACGCAGATGTACAGAGTTTCACATTTTTCATAATTTATTCATTGTATGGTTGTGTTTTTAGAAATCTTCGTCGTTTAAAAACTTGTGTAATGCATGGTAAGTTTGGATATAAGCATTCAAACTAATTGACACAGCGTTCCACGTATGTTTGTATAAGACATAATTATAACTAATTGCTTTTGCATTTTATGCTTTTCTTTATAAAATCATAAATTTCCATTTGATTTTGTTTGCTGTATCTGGTCTCAGCTAAGATGTAAAAAATCTTGAATATTCACCAATTTGCAAATAGTTACCGAAAATTTTTAAGAAAATAGTGGAATTTTTCAACATTAACTTTTCAAAAACCGTAAGATAAATGTTTTTGCTCGAAAAAGAAGTGGAAAGCATTTGAAAAGTGACTAGTAGTAAACTAATTTTTCCTAAAAGACATATTCTTCTATTCTTCACTTTTAGTATATCAGTAAATTGTTTTAAAATCCACGAAAATTTCTCAAACAAATTGGTAATAGAATTGACATTTGAGCTTTTGTGTTGTTTCCACTATTGTTGTTTGGCAGGAATTTGTTGCAAAAAATATTTGCATGCAATTACTGTAATATGTTTGAATTAGTGGTTTTGATTCAAAGGAAATTTCATTATTGTGATTTGTTAATAAATATGCATGAATTGAAGCAGACAATAAACCCTTTCGCACTTATCCGCCTTAATATCTTTTCCAATATATTCAAAAATTTTATTTCAAGTTCATACTCAATGATGAATTATAATAGTGAATAAACTTTTCAAAATTTTTCACTTTCTAATTAATAATTTATAGTTTTTTGCATAAAAATATGAAATTTAAAATTATGAAAATTGTTTGAAGTATTTTTTTTAAAATCAACAAAATAAATATATTTGAGACTTTCATGAAGTTAATTGACTTAAAAGCAGAGTAACTTCCGTTTTAAAGCTGAAATGCGCCAATAATATCATTCCACTAAAAAATTCATAAAAAACAATTTAATTTTTATTTTTGAAAGTTTTGGAAAAAGTTGCAAAAGTTATAGTTATTGAATAGCCAGCCAACATTATTTTGGTTTGTAAAAGTGGGAAGCTTTTAAAGAAAGACATTAAAATATACTTCTTGCTTCAAGAGAAATTCCTTGAAAAAACATGTAAAACAAATTTTATTCAGCTAAAATTTTCAAAAAATTCAACTCTGTCATAAATCATTAGAATATTTTAAAATCAGAATAGTTTTCTATATACTAATGAATTAAGGCAAAATTAAGTTTTTCGAAGATTTTAGCTGAATAAAATTTGTTTTACATGTTCTTTCAAGGAATTCCTCATAAATCAAGAAGTATATTCAAAACTACTAAAAACATACGATGTCTAACAAAAATTAAAAGTAGAATGGCAAAAAATTTAAAATTAAACTTTAATTTTTCAGTATATAACCATAGAAATGTATTCTAATTAGAAGAAGAACAAGCTTTTTCTGAAAAAAAAACAGAAAATTGTTTCAATTACAATAAAACTGCGACAAAATTTAAGGTTATTAGGAGTATAAAAACCGGCGGAGAAGTGTAACAGACGCCAAATGATTACACCAAACAAATACAGCGTTGAATGATCGTTTGGAATTGCTAATGCATACACGCATACTAAAAATTCGATTAGTACCGTATAAAAAATGTTGTAATTCCTAAAAAATGATCTGAAAATGTTTCGGAAATGATAAATAACAAATAAGTATAGTTTAAGGAAAACTTCAGCACAAAACTGAATGTATGTATGCAAGATCAAAGGACAGACTGCAAAATATGGAAGAAGAGTAAACAAGGAAACACATACAGGAATGCATTGAGCAAACAAGCTCACATAAGCCTCCCGATCTTGTAGGAAACACAAAATTAAATTGAATTTTATGATAAAAGATCTTGTTTATACTTATAAAATTCTTGAGTTTGTGAATTACGTGCAGTAACTTATGAGAAAATTTTTTTTAAAACACGTTCACTGCTTGTGAAGCTAGAATTTTAGTTTTAAGAAATTTGAGTTTAATTTTATTCTAGACAAGAAACAAAAATACTTTGTGGCAGACACCATTTCAACTCAATGAAGTTTTTCAACCCTTCGAGCTGTGCGTGCACAATCAATATGCCCATGATTGAAAAATTTAATGAAATCACATCAAACATGGCCAGTCGTCTTGTTATTTTTGAGTAACCTCTAACATGCTTTGACTTTAAAAAACCTGACAGCTTATAATGGCTCCACTCAACCCTGATTTCTTATACGTGTTCTTCGTCAATTATGAAACAAAAATATTATCGTATGACATAAATATCTGACTATCTCTTCCAGATCATTAGTTTCTATTGAATCAATGTTTAATAAATTATATTCTAATAGGACTACTTCGAATGGGTCCATGTTTTAAAGGCAGGAGTGATGCGTCTGAAAAAAACTGAACTATCTTCATTCCAGGTTTACATATCATCTATCATACCTGCAAGCTAAAATTTCGTATTATTCCTAACGAACAAATTCCATAAAACACGCACCAAAAATAATTAAAATTTTGTTTTTAAGCAACTTTTTTGGAAGTGTCTTTCAAATTAAAGATATTTTTTAATTAAACTTAATCCCTTATGTGTGTTAACTTTTGGTTTCATTCAAGGGAAAATCTATATTTCCAAACGAAGTCACTATTCAAAAAACTTCATATTTTCCAATTTTTAAAAAAAAATAATTGAAGCTCAAAAAGCGTTTTTTTTGAAATTATCATTATTGTTTTCAAAAAGTTCCACAAAATTTTTTCTTAATATGTTCTTAAAGTTTCATTAAAGACATAAATAATGTGCCATATTTTTCAAGTCTTCTTTTGAATTTTTATTTTATTTAAAGCACTTTATTTCATGGTCTTTGCATTCTCAATGAATGTCCATATAACTCAATTTAATTCGTTCAAAATAAAACTTTTTTCTCACCTAAGATTGGCTATTTGTTAAGAACAAAAGGCAATTTCGATATAAAATTATGATAGGTAAAATCTTTCAAAGTTATTCATGGAGATTATTATATCTTTTTACCAATACTGTAAAATAATTTTGATTTTGTTTTGGAATAGTAATACATTTGAATGAGCTCATGCTTATATTCAAGTTTCGATAAGGGGAGCTTTATAATATGGCTTCAGTAGTAAATAAAAGACGAATTTTCACCTAGAAGCCGAACATAAATATCAAAGACCTAGGATTAACTTCAATAATTGGAAAACGAAAGATATAAAAATGATTATTGTTTAGGCATTTTAATAAATAGATAATCTCATTACTATTCAAGCAAACCGAAACATCATGTCTAAAAACTCAAACGAACTTCAAAATTGAAATTATACTTTCATCTTCTTTGGGTTACATGCTGTGACTTTTCTGCTATCATCAAAAATGATGATTCTACTCACCATAGAACAGATGCTATTGTTATCTCACATCATCTTATAGACTGTTTAATCTAGTTGAAAATTATATGTGCATCAATATCGTCGTTGTCATTCAAATGACCATATGTTTCGGAAGAAAAAGTCATTACTGATGAATCATCTAATTGTCTTTAAGCATGGGAATACTAGCCTCGATTGGTTTCCAAACCAAAAACGATTTTTCGATTTTTTCTCGTTTCCATCGCAATCTACAAACTGATGAGTATTTGTAGAGTAATGTATTTCCCACTTCTGGTCCTATTAAACTTTATTAGATTTTGGTTATTGATCTCCTAGTGAATTTTGTATCGTCTCTTTACTTATATCAGTTCATGTATAACTTTAGCAGCAAACCCTTGTAGCCAACTAGCAGTGGCTATTTAAAGTTTTTGATATTAAAAAGTAATGAAGTATGTCATATGATGATTCTTTTACAATGTTATATGTCAATTAAATGAGGTTTTGATAGCGTTTTTGAAACGAAAAAAATAGCTATAATTTTGCATGAGTTTCGTCTTATCATAAAACGTTAGCACGCTGAATTAGTTATTTAAAAAACGTTAAGATTTCTCTACAAAGTTGAATAATGGTTTTAAATTATTGCAAATTACTTCTCAAGTTTTCAAAATTTACAATGTTTGATTTTGAAAAATAATATGTTAAATTTTTTTCACGTCACAAAAACAATGTCTCATTCAACTTTTTCATATTTCCCTATAACGCCTACTCAATTACCACTTAGTTTTGAATCAAAAAATAAAACTAAACCAATAAACTTAAAATGATAATTGAAAAAATGATAAACTACTGAATATTCAATTCCCCCTCAATGAATATGAAAGATGGTTCTGTCTCTGATGAGAAAGGTACTGAAGATGAAGATAAAGACAATTATATCAGAGTAATTTTTTATTTAAATTTTGCCCATACGGAATATTACATAATTTTTTTTGAATCCTATTTTAAAATATTTTTTAGTGAATTTTCCATAAAACCTATTTACCTAATTAGTTCATAATTCATAATCTGTCTTTTCCAGAATTTTCATGTTGTCTTAGTTTTCTATAACAAATATTTTATAATTTTTGTCTCTGAGTCATTAATCATAATTGGATAGTACTTTTAAATATTTTATTTGCTTAGAATGACAACAAAGCTCATATACAGATAGATACTAGAGTTTATTCAACTGCAATGCATAGATTTAGTATGCTTCAAAAAGAAATTTTTTCTTGTTTATTTCTCAAACTGTAGCCAATATTTTGGGTCATTCAAGAGTCAGTTTATTTATTAACTTGGTATTTTATTTAAAGAGCAATGATAACAATTAATTAACATTGCTCTGTATTGTTTCTGTTGTTTCAACTACTAGAATTAATGGTTTGATAATTGTCAAAAACATTATTTTTTCAAAGTGTTTTTTGTTTGTTGGTGATTTTGGTTTTTAGTTTGAGTGCTCCACTTGCAGGCCTAATTGAATAACTAGACTCAGATTTTCATCTTGGTGTTGTTGCTTTGCCCTTATGGGCATTTTATATTATTTGGAATTAATCTTTTCCAGAAAAAATATTATCAATTAATTTTATATAGTCTTTTAGATGAATCAAATTTAATTTTTTTTGTGTACATCGTGCAGCACCCTGTAAAACCTCACATGTTGAACCTTTTATTTCAGCAACAAGCTGAGTTTGAAGTCAGAGTTTTGTCTTTGTCGCATTGTTAATGAATAATTTTTTCATGGCATTAAAAATGTGAGCAGACATGCCTTGGATCGCATAAAATTCACTTCAAAATGTTCTTTTTTAACACGTTTTTTGATTCAATTTTCTATCGAAAAGTGTTTTTGAATCACAAAAAAATTTTTCAAACTTTTACACCGATTAATTTTTTCGTTTTTAAATGAAGTCATTTTGAATTTTTCAAGACTCAAAAAATTATATTTTACACTTCGCTTGAAATGAAAATTTTTGGAGTTAGTTGTATCAAAGAGTGAGTAAAAGTAATCTCCAGCTTAAAACCTGATAAAATTAATATCCAAAAAGAAAGATTATAAAATTTTTCTATAGTTATTTTTTTCAAAATATCTTTGTTTCTAAAATGTTACAGGCTTCCATCAATAGCCCTCAAATCAACTTAGAATGACTTGAAGGTGTTCTACTGCGTTCCCAAATTTTTTTAAAATGATGTTTCAATGCTTACATGCTTAAATTATTTTTAATTCGTAGGTTTGATAAAATTTTTCGAAAAGTTCCATGAAAATATTCCATGAATTGAATTAACTTTTGGGCAAAATCTAGAATATTGAAAAAATATTTTTCTAGTTCAAAATTGAAATTTAGTCTGATCAAAAAAATGAATTTTTGTGGTTAAAAATTTCATATATGCTGGTCGTAATGGATTTTTGAAAATTGAGTTTTCCAAAGATTTTCCTTTAATATAAAAGGTTAATTTGAGAAGCTTTTCAAATAAAAATGTATAAAACAGGTTGCGTTTGCCTGATTGACATGAAGCAAAATATTTTTATTTTTATCATGTATCTAAAATTGAAAAGTTATTTTTAAAGCTTTTTTGGAAACAAATGTTTGAAGTTTTAGCATTATTTAATAACTTTTTTTAATATTACATAACCTATTTTTATATTACATTATACTAGGTGGTTTTAATGTGAGCTCCCTTGTAACTCAAAGTAATCGGTTTTTAAAAGTTTGTTATATAAAATGAAAGGATATCAGTTTGAGAAAAAAAAATTTCAATCGAGAAATATAACTATTCAAAATAACAGTGAGTTTTTCAAATGTTATCGAAACATTTATGTTAAAAAATTGCACTTTAATAACGCATGAAATCATAATGAGTTCAAATGTGTGGCTGCCCATCACACGAGAAAGCGGGTGAATAATTTATAAGTAATAACAAACTCAATCATTCCATTAACATTTCCAAACAAAATCAATTGTGCTGTGTGAAAATTTACTTGAACACTGATTTGAGTAAATAACTACCACCGGAAAGAGTTGTTTTTTTTCTTTTTCCTTTTCCGCCTACTCCGTCATGCCCAGATCGAGATTCAGACAGCATCATGAAATACATTTTGTTTTATATCTTTGAAAACTATTAACTTGAAATTTTTGTTGATTTTCACTGTTATAGCCAAAGGTTGGAAAAGTTATTTGTGTTGTAAAAACCTATTTCAAATATATAGAATCGTAATTTAGATCTAATTACCAAACATGTCTTTAAATTGATTTTCTTGATTAAAAAAACTGAGACTTCGTTTTGAAAAATCTTTAATTATTTGGAATTATTTCAAAAAAAATTTAATTATCAACACTTTTTTCTCAAATAAATTTTTTATTTTGTGAACAATTCAAATACGTTGTCTATACGCAAGAAGAGAGCTTATATATGCCTCTGTGCATTCTTTTTAAATTACACTAGGATTCTTGCTCTCACAATGTTTACTTTAAAACAAGCATTATTTAACTATCTTACGGACTTTATAAAAACGTTTGTTTTATTCGAATGAGTAAACTTGCATTGTCGTAAAAATAGCATTTCGTGGACTCCGAATCTTATTTAAAATCTTTTTAAAGAAAAATAATTCAAATAATTATAAACACTCAAATAGATCAATAATAATAATAATAAAATTAAGAATAATAATAAAATAGAAAAATAAATTTTAAAATGCTTAAAATATTTTTAGAAAATCTGCAAAAAAAGTGAGTTGGAAAAACATTTCGAAGTTGAAGTTCCCTTAGTGGACTTTATGCTGACACGAAAACATTGTTGAAATCAAACGCATTAAAAAAATTATGACCCCTAGAAATGAAAGCCAAAGCAGAACATAAATAAATAACAAAACAAACAAAAATATACTTCAAGTTATTTAATTCTATGTTTTGGGCTGATTTTTTGGGGAAGTTATCGCATCTAAGAAAATATGTTGAATGAATATTAGTATTTATGGGCGTATATTTTCAAATTTAAAATTCATTTAATATTTAATAACACTTTTAATTAGACTGTCAAATAACTATAAAAATGAATATTTTCGTTTTTTAAGGGTTTTTACAACTTTAGATTTGAGCCTATTTAGGCATTTATCGAGTTTATAATCTGTTTTAACTTTCATGAAACTGAGCATATGTTCGCGAAAAAAACTTTCCAAGAGTCAACCGTAAACTTTAATTCTCTACAAAAGGTCGGCTGGTTTAAAATACATATGCTCTTAACACTAATGTCCATAAGTATTTTTGCAATTAAAAAAATTTTGAAGTTTTCTCAAAAAAATTTTCAAAAGGTTTATTGAATTAGAATGTTTCTTTAAATGTATGTTGGACTATGAATAGCTGAATTAGTTAATGTTTTTTGAATCTTTTATTCTTATGTAAGGCAAGCATTCAGCGAGGTTCATGCACCTTTCTTCAACATTATGAGCTTCCCCAGGACGGTATATAAAAACTACTACGAGAAAAAAATAAATGCAAACAATCATTGTTCATGCAAACACTTTTGCCCTTTTGAATCCTTATTTAACACTTGTTGAAAACTGAATGTAAAAATTATGAATAAAACCCACTAAATCGCTTAATGTATGGATCGTTTTGAAAATTTGACCGTAAATTGAGTAAGATATTACTTCGATTCTTTTTCAGTCTCCACAAGAAAAAATGCTTTATTGAAAAGAATTACGAAAGAAAGCATTGAAAAGAACTATAAATAATATTAATAAAAAATGATTCAGACAAAAAGGAGTGATTTTGCCTATTTTACAATTAATTTCATTATTTTTAAAAATTTTACACTTTAAAGAAGTTTAACCGTATTAAAAATAATATTTTTTCAATTGAAAAAAAATTAATTTTCATGCTGAATATTTTTGGCATACTCTTCATTAGACAAAATTCTATTGGCACAGAATAAGCGTTCAAGTTTTGTTAAAAAGGATTTAATTAAGGTTCTATAAAGTTTAGAAAAGCTTAAGACCTTCATATCCCATTCAAACATCCATGACTTGGTGAATATTGAACTATCAACATTTCATTTATTTCAAGTTTTTTTAACATCGATTTAGCGCTCTCTATGGAATAATTAAGTTTGAAAATTGCACAGTAAGGTGAAAAATTTATAAAAAGTTTCAAGTGACTCACTAGTTTTGTTTGAAAAGACCATTATAGTTGTCTGCGTGGGGTAATAAAGATGGTTTTTAAAATTGTTTGTTTTTCATATATATATATATCGGAGAATC
>OZ038320.1:10226683-10258217 GCA_964035795.1 Pterobdella sp. o SKG-2022
GATATCTTATTTAAATCAAAGTTTAACTAAGAGTAAAAATGTTGAAATACATAATAGTGCCGAATCTGAAAATTTAGTTTTGATTTCTGAAAAAGCTGATTCAACTAATTTGAAAAACAACATATATCAGATAAGTCATGAAAATACCGAAGAAAATCATGTCTGTTGTAAAATCTATAATGACCGGACTGAAGACACAGCAAACAAAAATGATAGTAATGATCTTTCAAGCCATTGTGGTAAATATTCCTCGAATGAAGAAGTTTTAGAAAAAACTGTTAATAATGAGAAAAAAGAAAATGGAACAAACATAGTTGTTAATGATGAAGGAAAAAAAGAAATGAACAACACAAAAAGAGGCAGAGGAAGACCAAAAAAAGTAAAATTGAATGGAAACAAAGAAAATGAGGAAGATCTTATAATTTTTAATGTTAAAAAAATTGAAAAAAACTGCAATGAAGAATTAAAAAGCTTCAGTGAGAACTTTAAACAAGCCCAAAAAAAGGAAAACCTAGAAATTATAAAACTTAAAAAATGAAGTGAATGAATAAAAAAGAAAGATGGAAATTAAAGAAACATTTGATAAAGAAAATAGAGAAATTATTAATAATTTAAACCTAACAATTGTAAACTTGAAGAGCATAAATGAAAAATTGGAAATGAGAATAGCAACTATAAATGATACAAATAAAAACAAGAAGAATGATGATATAAATAACATAAATATAGATAACAATAACAACACTGGATTAATTCACGTTAAAAGAAATCCAAACTACAATGCAAGACCAATATGTAAATATTACAAAAAAGACTACTGCCTTTACAATTAGAAGTGTAGATAAACTCATATAATAACTTTTAATTCTGGTATTAAAGATGCAGATAATAATAATCAGAACATTGTAAGAAATTCATCAAAACAAACCAGTTATAATAAATATAATCATAACAATGCTACTAATCCAAGAAGCCAGTATAATTATGATAAAAATAAATATAATAACATTTATCCCAATGTAAAAAAACAGAGTTTTTGACAATAAAAAATATATTAACTACAATAACTTAAAAATGCAAAGTATTCATGATGTAAATAGACATAATATCTACACCAATTCAAGAACCAAAATTTTTTATAACAAAAAATATAAAAATAACATCTACACCAATTCAAAAAGCCAAATTACTCATAAAAAAATCTATAATAATAATGACCTCAATTCAAGAAACAGTGGAATGTATAATAATGAAAATAATTATTATGAAAAAGAAATGAATGATAAATTTTTTAATCTTAGAAATGAGTGCAGTAATTTCCTTCATTTTTTAGAAGAAAAGATATAATATCTGATACAGCAGATGTACATAATACAAAAAAAAACTGAAAAGTATGGATTCAACATCTGAACAAGATGGTAAAATAGAAAACACTTGTGATTACAAATCCTATAAAGATCTAAATAAAAAACCCAGTTTAAGCCAAAACAATAGTAATTTAATAATTGGTTATATTAATACCAGAAGCATGATAAATAAACTAGAAAAAATAACACATCTATTGAAAGAAACAAAAATACATGTATTATCTATCAATGAATCTTGGTTGGATGAGAACAATTATATGAAAATCAAAATAAACAATTTCAACTTCATTGGATAAAATAGAAACTCAAAAAGAGGAGGAGTTGGATTCCTAATAAAAAAAATATTTACTTATGAAGAAATAGACTTTCAGTATAATTTCTCCACTTTTGAACATATCATAAAAGTACATATGGAAAATTGCACAATCTCAATAATAACTATTCACAAACTAATTCATTCTAAAAATAATATTTTTATAGATGAACTAGATAATTTAATTTCAAAAATTTATAAACCAAATAGAAAAGTAATTATAACTGGTGATTTTAATATAGACCTAATAAATATGAATTCTAGTGTAGTTAAAGATTTTGAAAACTTAATTATAACATATGACTTGAAAGCTACTCTCAATAAACCTACAAGAATGTCTAGTAGAAGTCTTCTCGACATTATTATAACCAACATGGAAATAACTTCATCTTTCATTATGACAGATGATATCTTAGATCATCTACCAATTTTCACTTCAATAAATATAAAACAAATCATACTAAACAAAAACTGTATAAATAAAATAAAAAGACATTATAAGGAGAACAACATAAAAAGATTTTGCAACATCCTAAAAGAAACTGAATGGCATGAAATAATAGAGAACAATAACATTCAAAATAGTAATAAAAATGATATAAGCCTTCTTATTGCTTACTATAAAATATTATTTAACCAGTATTTTACAGACAAAAAAAACAGCACTTCAGACAAAAATGAACCAAAGAAAGATTGGATGACAGCAGGTATATTAACCTCTACCAGGAAAAAGTCAAGCTTATACAAAAGATACATTCAATATCCCAATAAACTAACCAAACAAAATTTTATTACTTATAGAAACATGTATAAAAAAATAATTTTTAAAGCTAAACAATTATATTACAATGATATATTAAAATCCCACATAAATGATCCTAAAATGACTTGGCAAATAATAAATGAACTCACAGGTAATAAGAGAAACAAACAATCAATTAAAAAAATACCACACCAAGGCAAGACAATAGTTAACAGAAAAGTAATGTCAGAACTTTTTAACGATTATTTCATAAATATCGGGGCAAATCTGAAAAAAAAAACGCCCAAAGAAACACTGATGAAATAACAAATATTGATAGCATACAAAACATCAAACCTTGTCTCATGGGATCTAAAGAAATCTCAACTATTGACGTATTAAACATTATAACATCGATAAGGAAGACAAGTACTAAAGACGATGATGATATTCCTACAAACATCGGTATTAAATCATCATCCTATATAATCTAAATTCTAAGATATTTAATTAATCAATCATTTGAAAAAAATAATTTTTCTACTTGTTTAAAATCAAGCAAGGTACTACCAATACAAAAATCAAAGGATACCACCAACCTAAACAACTTTATACCCATATCTATCTTGCCTTTTTTTTCCAAAATAATAGAAAAATCAGCCTACAACCAAATTTATAGACACTTAAAAGAACATAATTATATAAGCAGTACTCAATTTGGATTTCAAAAACAACTATCTACAGATAACTGTCTCAATTCACTTAAATACCATATTATAAATAAGCTAGATAATCATAACATATACATAACTATATTTTTCGACCTAAGCAAAGGTTTTGATCTTATTAACCATAACATTTTAATAAATAAACTCAAAAACTTGGATCTTTTTGATGATGCCATAACATGGCTAAGTAACTACCTAAAAAACAGGTACCAAATAACGAAGAAAGGAGGTCATAGCTCCAGCACCATGCAAATAAAAATCGGAGTCCCTCAAGGATCTATCTTAGGCCCTCTTTTATTTTTAATTTACATAAACGATTTTCCTCTTAACACCTCTTACAACACCATAATGTATGCCGATGACATATCTATCTCTTTCCTTTTCAATAGTAAAAATATCGATTATGCTGCTATAAACAATACAATAAACCATAATTTAAACAATATCGTCAAATATTTCAAGCATAATGAACTAACTGTAAACACTGCAAAAACAAATTTCCTAATCTTTCACAATAATAATATCAAAATAGACTATTCTAGAATAATACTAAAGCTGGATGACAATCAACTTGAACACAAAAATAATATCAAATTTGTAGGAATAAACTTTGACAATAAATCAACTTTCAAAGAGCATATAATAAAATTAAATAAAAATCTCTCAAAATGTATAGCAACTCTTTATAAGTTAAAAACTTTAATACCGAAAAATAATCTAATGAATGTTTATAAAGCAATCTTCCAATCAAAATTGAACTATTGCAATAACATATGGGCATCTACCTACAACAATAGAACAACTAAACTTCAAAAACTCCAAAACAAAGCCATTAGAATCTGCATAAATCTTCAACAAACTAACCATATTGACTTTAATAAACACAACATTCTGGACATCAAAAGTCTAACCATATATCAATTCATAATTTACATGTATAAGCACAAACACAACCTCCTCCACTCAACTCTAGCCAATATCTTCATTTTAAACTTTGATAATAATAATAGTTGTAATTTAAAATCAGTCAATAACTACAAAGAAGAGAAATATAACACAATGTCTTTATCTATTATGGGTCCAAAATATTGGAATAAGCTTCCTAATAATCTGAAATCAATTGATAATATAAATACTTTCAAAAGTAAACTAAAAAAATATATTTTAAATAACAAATTACTATGAACCCCATACTATATTATATCATATTACATTATATTATATTAGAAGAAATGCCTCTCGCGGGTTCTAAGCAACCCTTTTGTTTTTTTTTCTTTGCTAATAAAATTACAAATAAAATATATATATATATATATATATATATATATATATATATATATATATATATATATATATATTTAGTACCTAATCGAAGTTAATACATTTGTTTTTATACAGAATTTATCAATTAATATAAGTTACAATTAATATAATGAGATTTTAATATTAGAAGAAACTAACACTTTTTGTTAGAACATCACTGGAATTCTCGTCACAAATGTAGAGCTTAGCGTAATTCTTAAAGTTCCTTTCTTGCTCACTCTTACCCTCCCTTTTCATCGTCTCATTCTTCTGATCAGGAACTACTTTATCCACCAAACTCTCTTCAAGTCTTTCAGCTTTTTCGCTGTCTGAATGACTTTTACTCAAATCATTATCAGAGTTACTCTTGCTTTTGATTTTTATTTCATTTTTTGGTTTCACTTTCTCTTCTTTCAAAGATGATATTTTTATTTTGAAGTTAGAATCGTTTCCAATTTCTTTTTCGTTTCCATTATTTTTGTTGTCAACGCTCAATTTTTTTTCACACTCCGGGTCTTGTAGATTTTTTTTTTCAGCTTGACACCTTGTCTTTTTTAAATATTCGTAATCTTCAAGAGCTTTTGTTAGTATCCTCATCTGAAACAAATAAATTTTTTTAAAAACTCAATAAATTATGTTTAAAAAACCCTCAACCATTGCTATTTTTCCACCGTTTTCTAGACGTTCGAGGCTGCTTTTTAAACCCGTGTCACTGTAGAAGATTTATTTCTTCCAAAATTGAAAAAAAAAAGAAACTTTAAAAATGAAAATTTTCAACATTATTTTTGAAAAAATATGTAAACGTATCTCTCGCCTGTTTGTGATGCTCAAATGTTTAACTTTATCTTCGAGTTGAGGTTGTGTTTCTTCGTTGCATATCACTTTTTTCATCTGTATTCATAAGTTTTGCATATAATTTGATCATAAATTTTTTTTCCTACAATGTTTTTTAGAATAACTTATTATAGCTGAAAGCTTCACGACAATTTTATGACTGGTATAATTCCAACAAAGCTTTAATGCAAACTAACGCAACTTTTTTGATTTAAATTTTGAAATTTATGACGAAATTAAAACTATAATTCAAGTAAAAAATATATTCAAATTAAAAACAGCGTTTTTTTATCTTTTCACTTTAATTTCAATTTTAGTTGTTTAAATGCCTTCATCTTTTAAAAAAACACAATACCATGAATACTAAAAAAGTTCAAATGTCAATCTGATAAAAATTAATTTTGATCATAATAACAGCGTTTTTTTATCTTTTCACTTTAATTTCAATTTTAGTTGTTTAAATGCCTTCATCTTTTAAAAAAACACAATACCATGAATACTAAAAAAGTTCAAATGTCAATCTGATAAAAATTAATTTTGATCTATTACTCTGCAACCTTTGGGTAATAAATTTTGAAGGACCGAATTTAATCCTGAAGTTTCATCTCAACTCAGTGTTTTCTAAATAAAAATTTGTCGCTAAAATTTGTTGAAGTAACTTTAAAGGGTTGAAATATTTCACAGTCACACTTATTTTTTATGGTTGGTTCTAATCCATTTTCCATTTGTTCAAAACAATTGAAGCATTTTAATCTTATTGTCAACTAAAAAACATGAAAGCTAACGTGTAGTCGTTTCAGTTCATCAGTGCTTTTAGTTACATTTATAACATTTCACTTTTCAAAGATGTCTTATGTATTTTTTTTCAATATTTTGTAACGAAAAACATCAAATAAGAAGAATTTTTAATACATTTATTGAGAATCAAAAGCTATAATTTTTGATAAGTTTGGTCTTATCATAAAATGTTATAACTTATAATGGATTTGATAATGATACATGTGTAAAATAACATGATATGAAGTGTTGGCTGCAGACTTAGTGACTTCAATTGAATTCTAAGGTTTTTCAAAATTTTATCAACAAGGTCGGTACAGAACCAGCTTTTAATATGTGAATCATCAAAACATGACAATATTTGAATTTTTTATAAAAATAATAATGAAATATTAATAATAAAAAATAAGAATAAAAACAATAATAAAGAATTCAAATATTTACGATTTTTTATGATTCAAAATTTTGAGGCTATTATTCACAATAGTTTGGTTTGGTTTTGAAATGAAAAATAAAGTTTTTTATACAAATTTATATAAAAAGAACGTTTATATTTGAAACATCCAGCACTCATTCTAGTGGATACTTTGAAAAATATCCTGTGAATAATTTTGTCAGCTTTATCAGTATTACGTCACAAGTTACGGTATTTTCAAAAGTTAAACGCTCTAAAGCTTATGATAATTTGACAGCGGTGATTTATGCATCGAATACACTTGCTAAGCGTAAGTTAATATGCTTTTAAAAAAACATAAAGTTGTATTAAATTTTTTTAGCTGATTTATGTTGATTGCCTTTTGAAATTTAATGCTATGAGAAATACTAAAGTTTTATCAAAAAGATGTCTTGAAAATTGCATACCACACACAAATGATTTCAAATTTTATATAAAAAACTGCAAGATTTCAGTTTAGTTTTTTATTCTTTTAAGTACAATATGGTTTAAGCACACGGTTATTGTACGTCAAACATCGACTTTATTGTCAACAAGATAAAACACTGTTTTTGTTGCTTGGTGAAAACTAATGAATTGTTATTGAATACAAAAAATGGCTAATAAAAATAATAAACTTCGATAATATTTGTGGAAGAGCCAAGTATTCTCTTGTGTGAGCTTCGATAAAAAATCTTTGGAGATAAGTAATTTAAAAGCATTTCACAAACTAAATAAATCCTAGTTACCGAGTTGCTCTATCCTTACATAAGAAGCATTCTCGTTGAAGTTTTTAAATTTATCAATTCGATGTGTTCTCCACATCATTAAAAGCTTTCGAGTCAATTCTTTGAAAAAAAAACTTTCTAAACAAAATTTGAATAGGTTGTGGCCATTAAAATAATTGCCATACTCGAGATGTATGCTTGTGAGTTTATCGTTTGTCATTGGTTTTTTATGAAAACAAGTTTGTTATAAATTTTAAAAATTTTGTTTTTTTAGCCTCTTTTAATTTTTTTGCATGCTTTTTGAATTATTTACAAAACGGGTTGAAACAGTTCAAAAGAATCCAAATGAGAATTTTCAAGAACTTGAAAAGAAAAAAATTTAATTGAAATTTTATCAAAAATTTAACGAAAAAAAATTTCAAATAAAAAATGTAGTTCACTCAAGAAATTCTCTCTGAAGAGATGAAATCCAAGGTGAACCTGAATGCTGCAAGTTTAATCACTCCCGCTCATTTGAACCATCATTATTATAAATTAAGTAATCGGTCATTAAACGAAGTTCTTGAATAACGTTACGGGCGTAATTCCGAGTTTGACATTTGCATCTGAAACATTGCAAAATCGTTCATATTGAACAGATAAACTCAGTTTTGAATTGCTTAACTGAGCTTTTTGATATTACAAGAAATATCATAAAGTTAAGTTAAGGATCAATTTAAAATTTTTGTTTTTAATATTTTTTAAGGCTCTAACTATGAGGTCTCTCAGATCTTCTTAAAAAACTTTTCATGCTTCATCATAGACTAATTCAAATCACCAGTTTTTCCATGCTTGAATGGGTGCACCTAAACACTAGAAAAAATCAAAATATTTTCAAATAAGAAAAAATGGGGAAAGTATTTAGCTTAAAACCTTATTTCATGTTCAATGGAAGAATTTCTAATCTAGAAAATCCATTGCTGCCAAGGAATACTATTTGATTTATTTTAAATCTTTAAACATCGCATGATTTCGTAATGAAATTTTCAATCAAATTTTAGTTATCTTCAATCTAACCTCTCCCATGGCTCTCTAATTAATTGACCCATATGGTGAAGGTATCAAGCTTCAAAAAGCATTTCAGTCGTGCAGTAATTGTCTATTGATCTTTAGAGACCCAATCATATTCTTACTTGTAAAAATCTTTTTTTCACTTTGATCTTTTTGTTCAGTTCAAAATTTTTGTTTGCTTTTTATTTGAGAGGATAAGTGGAAAAATGAAAAAATCCAAGGAGCAGATAAATGGTTTTGTTAATTAATAAGTAAACTGATGATTTCGATTAAAATAAAACAAATAAGCAATTTAATGAATTTAAAAAATTATTCTTTTTAACATTATGCTATTTTTAAAGCCCGCAATTTTCAAACAAATGCTTTTCAAAATTTTTTAAGTTTTATAAAAATCATAAATGTAGAAAAATATTTTATGGGTTGTTTTTCGAAATTTTTTCAACTTTTATGAAAAGTGATGAACGTAGATTCAATTGAGGAGAATTCCACAGACGTGATAGACTGCAAAACTGGCACTTTAAAACAAGGTCAAAGAGACTGTCTAATGGAAATCGTAGTGTGAGGTATTAATCAAGTCATGATAAACATAAAGATTATATGAGTAGGCAGGTTTGACAAGTTGGAGAATACAGGCAATGAGACCAAAAGTTTGAACTGGAGTCTCAGGACACCTTGTGGTCTATGCAGATGACCGGAATGATTATGAGAAAAGATGAAGTAATCAGTTTTTATTGCCTTTTGGCTTTTTTTTATTCAAAGAGTTTCTCATACTTTTTTGAAGCTGCTGTAATATCTATTTAGAATGAAATTTGAATGATGAGCGGACATATTAATGTTATGTGAAATATATTTATGAAGCATTTTGTTTTTGTCGCGTAAAAGATTTTTGTGAAACATGTGGGCTCATCGCGTGTTCAAACACGGCAATTTAAAATAATTTTCTACTATTTGAGTTAGAGGGATCAACGATAAAGGTTAGTTAAAATACTTGTCCACATTGAACCTTTTTTACTCTGTTTGCTAGTCCTAGCAACTAACAAACATATACACTGTGCTAACTGAGTCAAACCAAAATTGAACATGTAGGAACTAGCATAAAAAGTTAAACATAGATAACGAATATTGCAGTTATTGCGGTTGGTTTCAATAAAATCAAAAGTATTGATTATGAAACCATTCACAGATTGGTTAAATTGATAAAATAAAATTTGGAAAAATGAAAATTTGGAGAGTCATAATTATATGAAATTTAGTGAAATGACCCTTTAAATACTTGCAACTCTGTATCTATTCTTTCATAACAAATGTAGTTTTTTAAACCAATGAAAATAGACATGAGATAAGTTCTTTTCTAATGAAAATGAAAAAAAATTGGCATAGAAAAAACAACTTAGAAATTAAACCAATGGAAAAAATATTAAATTTATTATATTCGAGGTTTAAAAAATATTTCAATAAAATGAAGTTTATTTATCTACTCATTAATAAAATTTAATCAGATTTATTTAAATTTTCTAAGAAAACCATTTTTTAAAATTTTCGGACATTCATATAAGCGCTAAAAACTGTAGAAGACTTTTAGTTCCACATAAAATAAACTCAAAATGACCCATTTGGAATTATTTTTATGTGGGTTTTTAATGCTCCTAAAATAGAGTTAGAACTAGATCGTAGATAAATAAAAAGTGATTGATCAATTATTTATGAAGCTTGCAGAAAGAAAGTAGAGTAGATTTATGGAGGAATCATAAATATAAAATAAAACTGCACGATAGGCTACAATAAAGACACGATTTTATATTTATTGTATTTACTGTATAACAAGGGCATCACATCTGTTTAATCTGTTGATAGCATTGATCATATGAGATTTTCATAAAAAGGCAAAAATTGAAAATCTTTTTCTTGAAAAAATCTAAACTCATTTCAACATTTTCTGTCTAAAAAATTTTTTTAACCGCTTAATAACTAACCATGTTTGCAATTTATCAAGGTTAATGAATAACAACGTCAAAAGTTAACTGGTGATGAATGAGAGGATAAGAGGCAGGCACTTTTCAATTATTTTCTAATTTGTTCGCCAAGATTTGTTTTTGATAACAATACGTCAAATCACATACTCTTATTATTCTCAATGAATTTCCTTGGATTTCAAAGCTGATTTAGAAGATGAAAGATCTTTTTTTTGAGTCGTTTGGGAATAACGCTTTCAATATAAAAATTCTTAGAAGGTTCATTGAGAAATTTCCCACATGAAATAGCATAGGGCCATCAACTTAATGAAGTTTTATTTATAAAATATACAATGCTGATCATTATGCTTATAACTTGGTAATATGACTTCGCAAAAAATCTTTGTGCATTTCAAAAAAATAATAAATTATATAAAATAATTAGTTAATTGAAAATTTCACTTCAACATTTTTAATCACTTATTTCTAGCTAAATTTTCAAAAATTTTATTCCAGATAAACTCGCAAAATATTCAAAAAACCACGTGGAGTTTTTATATGACATGTTTAACCTCATAAGAAAGACACATTTCAAGCTTAATGAAAAAAACGGGACTAATTGAGAAATTATGGAAAACATTTGTCAAAAAGCAATTCGCAGCTAATGTATTGAACTCAGTATAATGCTTTATTTGTCAGATCATATTTTTCATTGTTTTCGTGTTTTTTTTTAAATTGAATCTGAATGTTTTTTAAATATTTATTTTCTTTCGGAGCTGATTCAAATTTTAATGTAATTCTTAAATCCTGTTTTATAAAGCCATATCTTTTACCTTTAAGGTTTGTTCCACATTCAAACGCAGTATTTTGACAATACATTAACATAAATATTATTTAGGTGGATTTTATTGTGAAAATTTTTAAAAATATTCAAAGCTGTTAAATGTTCATTTAGCCATTGAAAATAATAATAATAATATAAAGAAGAAATAAAAGTACTTTATCGTTGAAAGGTTGCAGAGAAGGAGGCAAGGAGATTTCAAGCTTCATTTTGCCACTAATGTTTTCGTAAGGTTTGTGCATGCACGAATGAGTTGCGTTCAATTCTGTAACATTGTTTGTTTGTTCCTTGTCTTTTTGATAACCGACAAAATGTTTTTCCTGTAATATAAAGTTTGGTATCTTTATGTATAAGTTATTTTGGTTCTCATAAAATTTGCAAACGTGTTATAATTTAGTTTTTATTTTAATTTTTTTTCAAAAAGTTGAATGATATCGCAGTTGAAGTGTTGGAGCGGGTGTACCGATAAGAAGAGCAGCTGTTGATTGAGGATTGAAGAGACACCTTTGGTGGCAAAATCTTGTACCTCGTTCAGTTGCTGCGGTGCATGTTTTATTATTAAGTAAATTCAAACTTTTTGAATTATTTATTGCGGCAACACGCCGATTCAAAAAGTGTTAATACTCGCATGCTTTCACTTTAAATACTACCCACGCTGTTACCTCCCCACACCGATCAACCTTGATAATTTCTGGTCTCAATTGGTTGTTAAAAGAATCTAAAACGCCATCTAAAAAACTAAGATGAACAACATAGTTGTTGTGTACATGAAGATTTGGGGCTAATAAATGAGGGAAGGTGGTCTTGGTAGTGAAGAAGGATGGTGTGTTTAAACCCTGCAAGTTCTCGTAGAACTCCCGCTTGTTTTCCATTTGAAACACATTTTCTCGAACCTTTCGTTTGGGTTGAAATTAAAAATAATTTTTCAATAGTGAATGTTTCCATTTTTGAATATTTGAAATACTAATTTAGTTTTTTTTTAAGTTTTGTTAAAAAACTTATATTACAAGCACTTACACCGCTTGAATTTTTAAAATTTAGTTCAAAAATTTTATCTTTCATCGAAAATAAATTAATTTTGGACTCAATATTTTTAAAATTTGTACACTCAACCAAATTTCAAAAAGTATTTATAAATTTCAAAAACATCTTTCAGGTGTTTTTTTGAGATTTTTCGTTTGAAAATAAATAAATAAAAAATGTCTCCACTTTCAAAACTTTGTCATACCTCCAGGAAGTTTTCAACCGTCGAAAAAACAATATTTTTTATGTTTGCACTTTTTTTTTCAATTCTCTCCAGTTCCACCAACCAATCTTTTCTTAGGTCATTCAGGCCTTTAGCCACTTCTTTTTCTAAGTAAGTTCCTAGGTTCGAGTACATCTGTGATGCGGGGAATGGAAAAAAATTGAGAAATAAAACATTAGGTTGATAACTAATGAAAAATTCAATAAGAAAAAAAGCGAAAAACATGAGACAGAAATGATGAAATAGTGGTGCAACCTTCACTTCCTGTGCTACAGCCTCCAACACCCTCAACATCACTTGACATATGTATGCGCTTGACTGACATTTGTGCTTGCTTCTGATCGTGTGTGGGCTTCAACATTAAACACGTTTCAACTTTGTTCAATATAAAAACAAGTCTTTGATAATTAAAATTAGTTTAAAAAATATTCGTTGGTTTATTGTTATCAAGTCAATTAAAAATTATATAGTAAAACAATACTTACTGCAACTTCTTGAAGTGATGGTCTACGGAGTACTGCTCAATAAAATTAGAAAGAGAAATTGCAAATTCGTTGTAGATAAAAGAAAGCTTGCAGACAAATGATACGTCTGTTGAAAAAAATTTTGATCTTTAACCGATGACTTTGTGAAAAAATTTAACTTGAGAGTATTTTAACTTCACAAGGATTATATTACCAGGATCATTTGTAAAACATTTCGAAGAAAAAAACTGCTATTTTGGAGTATGTGAAGGGATGGAGAGAAATACATTTCAATTTGCTATGCACATAGAAATTAGTGTGTCATTAAGTTTGAGTATGCAATTCAAAAGAATATTATTTTATATAATATTAATAAAACATTTATATTTTTAAAATTTCACATCATCGAGTAAATATTTGATTTTTCATCAAGTATGCACTTATTAAGATATTTATATTAAAATGCTATAAGCAATTGATTTTGTAATTTCTTGAATTGTCCTCATAGAAGACCTATCTGCGCGTTGTCAAATCTTGTGAAAAGAAAAACTAAGATTTCAAAAGTTATAAAAATAGATAAATATTTGATTTTAAAGCTAATATATAAACCGGATCAAAGAAATCAAATAAATTTTTATGCTTCTGAAGGAGTGTTTTTGAAAGGTTTTAAAAAAGCTTAATCATTATTACTGATTTTTTAGAAACATTCATTCCAATTTCAAGAATATCTCTACGCCCTGGTGACTTGTGTTCCTTTCAACAAAGAATTTATTTCAACATTTGAGAATTGATTTGAGTTTCACGTTTCATTTCATGCAATCAAGGTTTTCACATGTTTGGCATTTTTGGAAATTTTAAGTTTTCATGTGGAGACTTTTACATCCTTTGAATTTTTAATATATGAAAGTTTTGATAAGATTATTTTGAGCATAAAGTCCTAATCAGTATGGAGTTCAATTAAATATTAAAGGCAATCTAAAACAATTAAAGCCTTTAAAGCCTCTTTAGTTATAATTTAAAGTTGCATTTTCTTTTGCATATGTTGCTTACAAGTCATAAGTAAATATCTCTAAGCTAGTCGTGTTTACGGGCATTTTTGAGTTTCACAAAAGCAATATCAGCGCAGTAAAATACAAAACTAATTATGAAGATAGCGAGCTTTCAATGTTTGGACCTTCAGAGTCACTTAAACGCGTGTTTTTTTTAGCATTAGGAAACTCTCTCATAACAAAAGTACCTACAGCGGCCTCTAATTGAATAAGGTAGCATGAATTATTAAAGCTGGTTTTATTTTTTTTATAAACAAATGCAAAACAAATTATTATAAATATATATAAGACTTCCAGATTTCAGTCTACACGACTAAAATTTTTGCAAGTATTTCAAGTAAAAAACAAAAACGACTTATTAGTTTTAAAATGCTTTGCACTGGTCAAGCAAAATCAGTCGTTCAGAACTTCTGGGAGCATGAGGCATTTACAAATGGTGATTAGTAAAACTTCAACTTATTCAGAAAAATCATTTAAAAGTATTTCATAATGATTTGACACTTTTATAATTAATATCGTCGTGAATATTTAGTGGGAATTTTTTAAAAATGATTCGTGAAATCTATTAAAAACAGCACACGTACGCTTTGATTGAAATGACTACATTTATGTTATAGAAGCTCTAATCATTCATTCAACATTTACTGAAAACAGTAAAAAAATTTAGATAAAAAAAAAATTCAACAAATCATCTACGAAAATAAATTATGAAACTAGGTATATTCATAGTGACATGTCTAAAGTTATGTTCAAAAAAGCCATGTTATTAAATCAACAAATCCATACAGAATTCTCTAAATAAAAGACAACTTCATTTAACATATCAGAACTCACAGTTTGTTAGCTGGTCTGAGAGGCATGAGTGTCTCTTCATAGTTTTACATTTTCAAGCCTCGAACCATACGTAGAAGTTTTAAGTGACGAAAGCATCGTGTTTATTGAGTTTATCAATGGCTTTTATTTACTTATTGCATCCATGGCGCTCATTTTTTGAACAGTTATTTCATTATGGCCATTTGCCTCGTGAAAATATTTATAAAGTTGCCGGGCTTGTTTTATTGCAAAACGAATTTCAAAGTTTCCAACATTTTGAAACTCAGTTATTTAAAAGATTACGAAAAATTTCTGTTAAAATTTTTTTGCTATCTTAAAATTTTCCATTGAATCTTGTTTTAAATGTTTAATAAATTCAAGGTTTTGAAAGAGATGACGTAAAATGAATATTTTTGTGTGGTGTCGTGAAGCTCTCTTATATAAAGAACATCACGCCTGTCTTTCATTAGCATTTCACACTAAGTTGCAGTCTTTAAGTTCAGATAAGAGATAAGAGATTCAAATAAGGTATAAATTCTTATTAAGCTTAAAAATTTTTTTTGTTTAATGTTTTTTGAATATTAAAAGTTTTTAGTTGTCTTTAAAAAGTCATAACCTAGCGAACATTTTGTTTTTAATTATTTTTTGCAAGTTGCATACACTTGAACAAACCTTGAATGAAGCTGATCATATCTTCCAATGGAAATATTTTTAATAATTAAAATTTTGTTTCACGATATTCTTTACTGTATAAATCATTAGAGCTCTTAGATGCTATCTTGTACCAGTAAAGCCTTCATTTATGCCTACCCATAGAAATTTTTGATTGGGGAACTTTTGAAACAAAAAATAAAATAATGAAACTTTGAATTCTAAAATTTCTGAATAGTTTGCTAAATTTTTAATTTTTGAATGTGACTTTCAAAAGAGTCACTTGGTTTTTTATATGTAACTTTCAGTAATATATGGCTTGTCGTTCTGAAAAAAATACAAAAGAAATAAAAACTGACCAGGCTAAAAAATGCAGTAAAACTATTGATTTATTGAGTTTTTTATTAGTTTTTCACGAAAAAACTATAAAAAAAATAAAAATGATCTTTTTTAATCATATACAAGGCTTCAATTGTGTCTGATTTAAAAGATAAATGTGGCTTTAAGCCCAATAAAGAAGTTGCCAAAACATATTGGGAATTTATTTTTTTGTAATGCTCAAGTATGCAAAGTTTTAAATTAGTTTTCCAACTAATCAACGATAGAGTATTTGTTTTAAAGTAAGATTTACTGAGTTTTACCTAACTCAAAGGTAGACTGGTTTGTTGGCTGAATGGTTTATTAGCAAAAAGAATACTTTCTGAATTTAATCGTTTGTTTAGACATTGTAGATTTTCAAAAGCCTTTTAATCATAACTCTGGTTTGATATCTACCGCTCATTCTACGAAAACCCCAATTGGTGATGAAATTACATTGAGTAGCTTGTTAATAAAATTTAATTTGAAACTTTTCCGGGTCTTTTAGAACTTCAATTAGTCTCTAGCTCACACACCCTGTATTTTCCTTTCATTCTAATCTCTTCTTGTTGATTTGTTTAATTTTCACCTTATCTTGATTTATATAGCATTCATTGAAATTTATACCTAGCGTTTCATTAGATTATTTATTCAAGAAATTATTTTCTTAATCGATTCTTGCTGCATTCCTTTGCCAAACTCCTATAACTTAAAAGAGAATGTGATTTCATTTAATCAAAATCGCGTGTAAACGTTTGTAAAGACAGTTTTTTAATCAAAACTATCATTTTTGAGTTTATTTGCTTCAAAGTTGCCACGAAATTTTTTTAATTAAACTTTTTTTACGTTCGAAATTTGATGTGTTTTTAAAACTTTTGTTCAAAGTGAACATATTTAAATATAATATTTTCAAATTCATAAACTCATGAGGGTATCGAGTGAATTTAAACATTGGCCGTGTCGGAGTACCGTGCTTCATTAAAATTCATAGCAACGACTCTTCGCGGGTTTATGCGATTCATCATTACATACTTAAAATTTGTAACTTCAATCATTTTAAGTTAAAAATCTGAAAACTAAGTGAAATGAAAAAGCATATGATTTTTTCTGATTTTCATTTTTAAAATGTCCAAATCACAGGTAATTGAGTTTCGATAATAGCTTTAAAAGCTTCGATTACGTCAATCTGGTTATCTTTTCCTTATTATTTTATGCCACTCTAATAAACCATGTGTCGCCTGAGAGTTATAAACCTTTGATTAAGTGTAATAAAACCCATAAAATTAGACAAACAAAACAAGAACAACAAAGAAAAATTGATAAAAATCTTTGATCTGTATAACGTTAAAAAACCTCTTATAAGGAACTTAATAGGCTATTTAATTAGAGTGGTAGAGGTCTTTAAAAATCATTGAGTGTTTATGGCTCTTGGATCTCAAGTATTTTTTCAATTGAAATGAAAGTAGTGTGTCTTACGATGTGTTTCATATAAGCTTTATAGTTTCTTCAAGTTTGACATGTTAAAAACTCACTTTGAGACGAGGCTTATTGCGTCAGCCTAATGAAAGCTACCAATGTTATGGAAAGTTCCTTAAGAACTGAATAACCACTTATAAATTGAAAATTTTATGGTATTTTTTTATGATACTAAATATATAATAGAAGATTTGCATGCTTTTTCGGTGAAATTTTCGGTTTGTTTTCAGTGCAATTAGTTTCTAATGGATATTTTTTTAGACTTGAATTAGATAATTTGCATCTCTTAATATTTATCGATTAAAATTTTTCCATTACGATTTTATATGAATAATTATATTTTTCTTAATAAATTCCATGGTTGATCGGCTACAACGATTCAATATCCGGTTGTATTTAAAGAACGAATCAGCTTTCAGCCATTAACTTTCGTCCCGATTTGGATGCTTTAAGCAACGAACCGTTTATTGCTGTGTTACAAAGCGCTCCAACAAGTGAACAAGAGTCTCATTCAATAAGGCCCAGTTGTGCTTTCAAAGATCTCGCTTTTTTAAGATTTCAGTTTTTAAATTTAAAAATGAAAAAGTTTTAGGTGTTCTTTTATTGAGTCTACAAAACAATTCTCAATAATCGTCACAAAAAGTGACTCATGATGCAACTAGCAACTGATTATGCTATGAAATAATTAATATGCATTTAAGTTAATTGAATTTTATTGAAACATTTGCTTCAAATAACAAATGCCAGAAAAATGGAAGCATGCACACATTAAGTAGTTATTAATGTATGTTGAAATAATGAAGAATTAATATAGATAGTTTTAACGATTTCCCATTAGTATTTTGTGCAGCTTCCACACAAAACTCTTGTACACAAATCGATCGCATTCTTGTGCGCCACCCAGTAATAATACTGTTATAGATATTTTCCTTACAAACTTTTCAAAATATTTTGATTCTAATGTTTGAATGTGTGAGAATAATTGAACACATGTAATTGTTTTAAGCATATTTATGTGTTAATATTTATATCGACTTTTTGTATACAAAGGTGAATGCCATGACATTTAATGCAAAATTCAACGGTTATATTAAGCTGTGAAAATACAATATTTTGATTCACATTACTTAAGTCATAAACATTAATTAATATTTGAAAAGAGTATTCAGATTTCGAAAATATTGGTGTGCTGTAAAGAATCTAGACGCTAAAAACAAGAAAAATGAGACGCCTTTTAAACCAAAAATTGCTCTAAAACTTTCAAAAACTCTAAAAATCTACTTAATCACTATTATGTTCAAGTATTAAAAAATAACATTAAAATAGTTGTTTTCATAAAGTAAATATTTTCAAAAATTGCAACAAAACGACTGATCAAAATGTACAGATTGGAAATGGAAATTTGTGACCAAAGGCACATACTTGCTTGTCCTACCCTGCTCTTTCGACAATCTCTTTCCTTTTCTCATTTTATTTACCATAAATAAATCGAAAATTGAAGAAAAAACATGTTTAACTAAACCGTTAAAGAAATGAATGATTAAAGTAATGTAAATACAAGACTGGCTATTAGTAATGCGATTTGAATTAGGAGAAGCAATATCGAAGCAGACATTGTTTGTTGCTTAAACAACATCGCTAATCCGCAGTTATCTGTGTGGGTTAACAAAGATCAATGTATAATGACAAACACATGAAAAATAAACTGAATGGGTCACAGAATGTAATCACAAAGAGTAACGTGAGTTTCCATTTTTAAAAAGTCTGAAACAAATTACCACAAGTTGAAAAGTAATGAAAAATTTTCATTAATAATATTCTTACTAAAATTTTCTTTTAAAAAATTTTTCAAACCAAATGCAGAGCGAAATTTAAAGCTTATTATTTGACCCCTGCATATTGTTTTGGAGCCAGCTAACCTAAATTTAAGTAAATGAAATCAAACACAGCCTGATTAGTTTTTATTTTTAAAAAAATTAGTTATAGCGTTGAATTTTCACAAAACTAAATAAATATAGGAAACGTTTGGATTATGTATTGCTTTCAAAGAGGTGCTAACAGCCGTTTATACTAATCTTATCAATTAGCTAGCTGTACAGCTATATCTATAGCTTCCAGCAATTAAATCTATATATAAATATAACAAGTACTCATAATTATCAGTAAGTCAAACACAAATATAACCATTAAAAAATAAATCTACTGCATATAAGAGGATTGATGAGAAAGATTCAAGTATAGCGAAAAACATAGAAGATTTAGAATAAAGATAGGTTATAAATAAAACAAAAAACAGTAAACAAGGAATTAATTTAGTATAGGGCAGAAAGGTATTTTACAAACAGTTTAAAGAGTGTTTGTTAAATGCAACTTTCCAAACAATACAACTGCTTTTCATAACATCATTTGTTAACGCAGCCTTTAGACTTAAATTAAATTTGACAACAACTGTATTAAGCGCTTTGCTTTTGTAATTTTTTTTACATTTAAAACCATACTAATTCATTTTTAAAAGCTCATGAAAATTTCATTATGTAAATTATAATTGACATAACGCAAGATCAAAATGCTTTTTAGAAAATTTTCTTTGTTAGTCAAAAGTTTGAACTCCCATATTTCATAAATCATCTGCTATTATTCTCCAAAAGCTTTTTAGGTTTTACCGTCTGAAAACAACGAAGGAATTTCACTCACAACTCCTTTACCCTTTAATATGGAATAAAAAAATTGATAAAATAACCAGATAAGAAAAGTTTTTAAAAATTGCTTGGCTTCGATCCTTTCCCAAATAAATTCTCGAATCTAATCTAAGTTATTTTTACAGACATCGATATGGTCTATGCTTATATACAAATTCACGCATAGTCTAACATATATTATTTTATAATACATTAGTTTAAATATTTTTTTTAAAAATTTACAATATAACTTAATAAATATGATATAATGGGATCTAGGGGACCAACGAAATGATATTCAAATAAAGACTTTAAGGCTACTCTGAACTACTGAGAATACTAAAAAGTTCATGACAAAGAGGCGTTAAATAATCTAAAGACGGATGAAATAACCTCAAGTAATCTTTTAAATAACTAGAAATCAAATTCAATTCAAAAGATTGCTATTAATTAAAATAGATTTTGATTCATGTGAACATTCATTAAAAGTTTTGAAGAGTATGCGGTGGAATAGGTTGTGTTTCTGTCTATTTGTTTTCAATAATTTTTAATAAATTCAATGAATTTTTTTCACAAAAAAATATATACATTTTCATTTTATAATATTTCAAAACTGAAAAAGAAGTTTTTTGAATGCTGCAAATCTCAATGTTTTTATGCAAACACTACAAAATCTTGAAAAAGTTCAATATCTTCCAAAAGAAATCAAACCCAAAAAAAAAATTTTTAATTTCCGAGATCTCTTTTTTTTGCTCGTTCGTTAGTAAGCAATCTTTCAAGGATTCGATCTGATCGAAGACTACATGACTTTTGCAAGCTTTTCATTTCATCTTCAAAATGAGCCGTGCTTCCTTTCCATGGTTGTAAAGGCCTTTTCATGGTGAGAAAAAGTTCCAAAATAGATAATGATGAAAGGGATTTCGATGATTTTGAGGATAAGTTGGTGAAGCTCTTTTGGTTCATTTGATAGTTTCCTAACTTATTTTTTAAGCAAAATTTTTTTGATATTAGAGTATCATCTTCATTGAAACTTTCATCAATAGACGATTTTGAGTATTTATCACCAAATGGGTCAATTTTTTGCCGTTTTGGTTTGAAGCAATTTGAAGAAGAAGAGGGAAGTTTAGCTGCATAAACATGGTCTTCGCACGGAAACTTCTGAAAATCACTGGCTGAGTTCGGATGAAAGTGTAGTTGAGTTTCATAACTTGTATGGAATTCATTGTTATTTACAACAAGATTTTTATTAGGTAAAAATTCGATGTGATTATTTAGAAGATCATTTTGATTTTCTATATTGTAGTTGAGGTACGTGTTGTAAATGTTGCAATATTCCGACTTCACAGAATCAAGCATTGAATCAGTTTTTATTACTGTAGAGATGTTGTCGTTAAAAGGGATATTACTACTGGTGTGAAAAATGTTATTTTCGTTTTCACTGAAAATGTTATTTTCATTATAATGAAAATTAGACAAATTAAGATTTTCAAGTTTGACTGAAGGAAGGGTTGGGGGTGAGACAGGGGTAGGAAGAGGAGAGACACCTTCAAAGGCGGCATTTGAAAACAATGAGTCATTCATCGGTGTATCTTCGTCAAAATATTTGTTTAGGTCAAAACTATTGTTTATTACATCGTAATCGTCACCAGTCAAAAAATTGCATTCAAAATCAAGATTGTTAATGAAAGGCTTTGGAAGATCAGTAGTTTGAAGATTTGAAGGCGGGGATAAATGAGAGGAAGAAGACGGAGATAATGATGGTGGAGATGATAATAAAGGCGAGGATGATGATAATGGTGATGTTGATGATGTAAAAAAAGTTAAAGATGTAGCTGAAAAAGCTTGATTAGTTTGGTTGTTTAAGCAGCTGAGTAGTTCGGGAGTTGATGGTGGCTGAAAGAAATTCTCATCGTCGAATTGCAAGTCTAAGTGCTCTTTACTCGTTCTGTTTTTAAATGTTTCTTCGTCAATCTTTGAGTATATGGCGTCTAATTTGATATCCGCAGCGATCTTGTCTTCAAAAATTGGAGGAGTGTTCATCTTTTCAGTTATTCGGTCAACCCACTTTTCTTCTTCACTCCATCTTACTTGATTGTTCTTTTTATTTAATTCGTTTTCCAATTTTACATTTTTAAATTTGAATTTTTCTTCTTCTTTTTCATTGCTGTTTTCTAGTTGTGTACACACGGGCAAATTCACGTCAAGTTTGTTTGATGAGTCAGTTGGCTTTTGTACTGTCTCTTGGCACATAGCATGATTTTTAGCACAATTTTTCATGTTGAGAATTTTAGTATCATACTTTTTCGAGTTATTTTTATTAACATTGCAAACAAAATCAATTTCCAAATTGTAGCAACCTTGATTTTGTTGCACATTAATTTTTTTTGCATTCGGAGCATTACCGGTTTTGCTACAGAAGCTTCCGACGTTGTTAATGATTTCCATTCTGTCATATTTATTATCAATTCTGGTTTTATTGCATCCATTTAAATTGCTGCCTGTGGAATTGAAACCTCCTCCAAAGTCGAAATCAGGAGAGTTCACGCTGGAGGTGGAAGAGGAAGAGAAGGCCGATGAGCAATCCTCATAACCTTCATCTACTTCATAAGCTGGAATTAATTTTTAAAATTTTAGTTTTATTTGAAAACAAATATTTTGTTAAATTTAAAAGAATTTTAGCTGAAAAATTTCATTTCTGATAATTTGTTTCGAATTTAATTATGGATGGCCATAAAATATTTTAACGGAACACTGCATTATATGAGCCATTGAGAGTGTACATAAAAGGTATTCAAGGTAGACTTCATCACAGTAACTCACTCTTGTTGTTCTTCTTGTCGAGAAACCACCAATTTTCAGTATCTGATAAGTTCTTTTTCAAGCTCTTTGGCTTATTGCTTTTGGGTGGTGTTAACAGACCGTTGTGAGAAGTTGAGATTAACTTTTTTGAGATAGCCTCGTTAGTTTTGTTACCTAAAGAAACTATTGTCTTATTGTTATTTTTTTGAATGTTGAAACTAAAGTCACTTTTTTTGTCGTTAGAACTTTTTGAAGTATCTTTTTTATTGGCTACTTTGATGTTGCTTATGAAGTTACCATTCATCACAGGTGTATGCATCATATTGTTAGACGTTGCTGATTATTATCTTATGTTTTTCAGACGTTGTGTCGTTGCATCGTCTGAGACTCCAAGAGTTATTGAAGCATGAACTTTTATTTTAGTCTGAAATGTATTGAAAATAAGTCTCAATATGAGGAGAAAAAAATCACCATTTGATTATTGGATATTCCAATGTTTGTGCATAAACAGAACGTGTTAAAGCAATCGTTTATAAAATTTTTATTTCAAATGCATTCCTATTTTAAATGCGTTTTTTCAATGCACTTTTTATAAACTATTCAATTTTTTTTGTTTAATCGTTAAACACTTACGAACACAATAAAAAAATGCAATCAAATTACTTGTCAGGTATGTCTCCATGCATATAAAATCTTATTAATTCTTCTAATTGAGGTTGTTTTATCCATTAAAACGCCAACATGATAAAATTTCTACAATTAAACATCTTTTTGACGCTTTCAAATATGGGAATATCATTAGAATGCATCAGTGTTTTGATATTTGGCTATTAAATCCTTCCAAATAGTGCTCAAAGTACAATCAATTTTCTCAAATATTAGAAAAATATTCAAATGTAAATTCATTAATGAGGCCAAACAATAGAAAAATTGCTGCAACTTAAAATAGGACAAATTAATGTTTCCTGTTAGCATCGATCTTTAAATTGGGTCTTTTCATAATTCAAAACTTGTGAAGCACGCTTGTTTGATTGGAAGGCTTGACAAGTTGAGTTTTAAATTTGATCAATCAAAGATTTTCTGCTTATTAATTACTATTATATAATGATTGAAAATTTTTATTAGCTTTGTTATTGATACTTCTCTTGTCTTTTGATATTTTATGGTATCATAAATCTTAAGTATTATTGAAACAATAAAAAATATTGAAGTGTCTTCACTGATAATAAAACAAAACCAAATCAATTGAAGCAATAGAATTTTTTAAAAATCTACTTTAATAAATGAATTACAACAACTTAGAATAAATTTTATTCATATAAAAGCATTTGAGCTTTCAAAAGATCTACTGAGCGGGCAAAATGCCTTTCAAAACCCAATTTGTCTTGCTACATGTCCTCTTGTGATTGGCATTCGTTTTACGTTCCTATATTCTTTTCTCCCATATTTCCTGTATGCCTTATCAACGCGCCTATCTTAATTCATAGTATAATACAGTGTTTCATTTCTTTTTTCAATAATTTGAAAATTTAATTTTATATTAAATTCAAAAAAATTTTTTTGATAACCTTTTTTAAAATTTTTCAATTCTTGCTTTTTTATACTTCATTCTCAATTCTAAATCTATCTAGTTAGACTTTCAATTAAAAAAGGAGAAAATAATGCAATTTTTTTGTTTTCGTTTGTATTAATTATTTTTTCCATCTTGGCAGCTTGTAATGATTATGAAGTGTACAAAATCGATGGCGCTTGCAAGGACCTTATAAAATCACAATTGAATACGTTTGAAGTTGTATCGAAAATTGATTTTGTCAATTATAGTTTCAAAGAACAATAATAATTCAAAAATTATATAAATTGAAACTTGACTTACATCATCAATAAAAAATATTTATAACTGAAGTAATTGGATTTAAAAAACTAAAAGTAGCATTTTCATGACATTTATCATCGCAAAAAAGTTTAATCGAGTACAAGGTATGTACATTTACGGCTTTTTACTGACCTTATGATGACATAAGAATTTGGCGTGTCTTGCCATACAATGTCTATAAAATCTCCCGAAAATCCAATTATATTGTCGTAAAAAGTTCTACAAAAGAATGTTTTGAAATATATCTCCTCCATTGATACATGACAATGATGTCTGCCACAACTCCGTATATCTTCTCCAAAATTCCAAGTTGAAAATGGCAGGCACAAGAATGGTCGATATTGTTGTATTATGCGGCAGTTTTCATAGCAGAATACTGCTTTCAATTTACACGCGTACAAAGCAAAAATATTATCCAGAAATCCCGTTGATAGAATTCATCCAACACGAATATCCGTATTGTGATATTAGGTTATCTTTTTGTGAAAGCCCTTAAATAATATTCATTTTACTATGAAGCGCTGTTTTGAAAAGCTTCTCGTATTCAAAATACCCAAATTTTTCAATGTTTGCTCATTTAATAGTTTGTTTTAAAAAACTTTGAAGCAAATAAGAAGAATCTTTTGATGAAAAAATTAATCTTATATAGTAAAAAATTTTAATACAAAATGTCAATGAATATCGAACCTTCTTTCAAATGACACCATAAACCTTAGTAGCAAGGAAATCTTATGTGAATGGCTCAGAAGTAATGAACATTTATGCGGTCAAGTTCGCTCTAATTATAAAACTTGTGATTTACTTTTTGCAAACAAACTTACGCTCACAATTGATAAACATTGGAAACTAGATTCATCAATTAAAACAATTCACAATACACACCACATTTACAACTCTAACGCTAATATGAAATCCCTTAACATATACAACACCAACTTCCTTCTATACAGGTAAGTCTAATCCTCTAAATGATATATGATTCTGATGCGCTCCCAGCATGTAAAGTATGTCTTGCAGATGCATTTATACACATAACCACATAGATAAACTATTAAAAACATTGTACAAAACAGTTGATTCGGTATGAATGCAAACATTAAAAGCTTATTCATAACGATTTTCATTGCTTATATGCAAAACCACTGCCAAAGTTTCTTTGATATCATGAAACGGTTAATAGCTTTAATTTTTGAAATCTTTTAAAGATTGAGATAAAGATAATCATTTTGAAATTTTCACGCAATATACCTTAAAGCTCATTAAAGATTCACCCAGAGAGTAGAATTTACTAAGAGTATTTCTCAAATAGAATATACAAAGTAATATATTGAAGATGATGGCTTGTTTTGAGGAGTTGTTGAATTTTTTTGTTTTTGCATGTTTTAACATACTTATACTGTCCTTTTATAAACTGTGTGGTTATGGGCTATATTTTTTTTGCGTATCATAACTACTTGGGGTTTTTATATTTGTGTTATTCACCAGAAGTTAGTATTGAAAAACGTATGGAGGTAGCTTTTAAATTTATTTTGAGTATTATCGTTCTTCAAAAGAATAAGATAAAAACAGAATGTTTTGCATAAAACATTCTCAATAGCAAATACGTGTTTTTATGAACATGAGTACTGCTTGGTTTCGTTGATAAACCATCAAAGACGCCTAAAATATATATTTGTGTTTTTAAATTCATCTTTTGTTCAAACAACCATAAACTTTAATTCAAGCTAATTGGAAATTTACGAAAAAAGATTAATTAATACTTTTTTCTGATAAAAGTATAGTTTTTTTTTGATAAAATTTATTGATTTGAGAATCAAAAATAAAATGCATTAATAAAAGGCTGAAGAAATTTTGTATGCAAGATTTTATCATTGCTCGCTTCTAAAAAAACATTATTCATTATCAAAATAGTTATCCTCACTGTGATTTATGCATTTTTATCGAAAATTCATCTCTTTTTTTCATGAAGTTTTGCATATCAATCTTTCTTTATTTTATACAGGTTTTTAATAATTTCAGTCATTTAAAGAACGCTCAAGGTTTTTTTGAGAAGATATTCATATTTGTTTAAACAAATAAAGCGAGAAATTGTTCATACAAATAGTGGGCCTCAAACTAGATCAACACATATCTCTCAACTTCAAACTGTATATTTGCTCATTTTTTATTTATTTTTGGTTTACTTTTGAATAAAATAAACTTTGAAAAATGAAATATAGAAAATTCAATTTAAACTTCCTTCTTATAAATGAGATGAGTATTTTTTCTTTTAAACATAAGCGTATGGAAGGATAGCTTATTTGAAAAACGGAATTCAATACAGCTTTAAATATAGCAATAAAAATTTAAATAAATTATTTTCTCGTTTCATTTTTTATCTTGTTCTCTCTAGATGCTTACCAAAATAATGCTGAATTGCTGAAATTTTTTTGAAAATGTAATAAATTTGTTACAATCCAAATTAAAACCTTTTCCTAATTTGACAAAACTCGTTTAACTCAATCTTCACTCAATTATATTCTTAAGAAGCTTTTACAAAATTTTTATTGAGTAAAAAAACCTGGAAAGAATTGGGAAAACTCGGAAAGAATTTTTCTTTTCTAACAAAATTTACGCAGATTAATTAAAACAAGATCAAAATTGATGTTTTCAAGCGAAAGCTTCATAACACGTAAACCTTTATCATTATATTTCCACTTTGTAATGCTTGTTAAAAACATATACATATATTTAGGCGTTTTATACAATATATTTTTATAAAATTTATTGGAAGGTGGTAAAATATTGTGTAAAATATCTCAAAAAAAAGTTTTAAAGGTGTAAAGCAAAACGTGTTGCAACTACAAAACACTGCACTGAAAAAAAGCCGAAACACCATTGCAATCAGAATTTCAACCTCAATTTAACTGCTATTCAAATTCAATGCATCAGTTTCCATTGGAAGAAGTTGAAACTAATAGATAACTTCACGTTAAAAGATTTAATAATTCCTTCTCTGCAGCTTCTGGGGTAATTCAATATAACAATTTGAATTGAAAAATGAAAATTATAATCTAGTTCTAAACTTTTATGTTGCTCTGAATAGTTATTAGAGTTCAATAAAAGAAATTAATGGCATGTTTTAATCTCCACGGACATACGAGAGAGATGCATTCTGAAGCAGCTGCACTTTTGATATTCGCTTGTTTGAAACCTGACGACACAGGAAATGCGTGAGAAAAGCTTATTGACACAATTATTTTTTGTGTTGAGTTTGAAATACTCGAAAAGAACTAGAAAAGTTTTTTATGCTAGAAAATATCAAAAGTTATGAAACTGCTTTTAAACTATAAGTTATTTAAATTTTTTAAATGCAAACTTTTGAACCAAAAATATTTGAATAATTTCTATGTGGAGAATTTTGAAATAAAACTCAAATTTATGATGAATCGTTAGTGCTTAGAAGATATCACGAAAACCTCTTTAAAAACGCAAATCCATTGCTCAGAGCTAGCGAGACATTCTCGTCTATTTTAAAGCATTTCACGCAAAAAAATGTAATGCTTCTAAGTACTCAAATGATATCTTTTAAATCAACTGAAAAGGATTAAAGTGGATAAGTTCGGTCGAAAAGCATTTGGTTTTTTTCAAGTTCTTCAAAAATATTCTCATGCAACTCTTTAATATGCTTTACATAAGTACTATAGTATGTTTTACACAAGTATTTCCGAGGTACTTTGTTAAACCTGCAAAAGAGAAGAGAAAACCGATGTAGAACAAAATATAGGTAATTTATTGATTATGAAACTTGGAAATCTAGTTATAATTCAAGTGTCTTAAAACGCGTTATCAAGATAAGATAAGCTTTTTAAACGTTTGGGTTCAATATTTTAAGTGTTAGTTAGTTTAATACTATTGGGTTTTTCAAAGAAATAATAAATTTTCAAAAAAGAATGAAAGGCCGAAGTAATTTCAACAAAGGTCAAAAGTTAAGCATCCGTAAAACTTTTTATTTTGGCAGTACCTTGATAAAAATGTATTAAAAAGATCCAATATTGCAAAACTTATAACAAAATGAACTTAAAATGTATAAATAACCGAAAAAAACTAATTGTAATTTTTTGGGTATGAATTTTCGAGTATATCTATTTACTATCCGCAAACATCAAAACAAACGGAATTACAACAATTCTTCATGTTTCGAGAGCTTAACTTCATAAATGAAGCTTTAAACTTTGTATAGTCAATCCTACTTCCCATTTAATAATGCTTTATTGCACAAAAAGCTTTCTAAATGTAAATTTTAAAATTTCAATGAAAATTTTCATCTTTTACCATTAACTAATAAAAGCATTCATCTCGATCCAGCAAAAAACAAGAAGAAAATATGTTGTGGATTTATGCTTGTAAAGGTATAGCTGTAGCTCTGAAGCTTCAGAGAGCTTATGATGTTTTCCATCACATAAGTTTCTCAATATTTTTAAAAGCTACCCATTGTTGCAACAAAATTTTATTTTCTTTTTATTGGCATAAGTTTTTATATAAGTGTTTCATCTTTTTTATTGGTTTCGCGTAAGCATTAGCTGAACATTTACATTCTCATAGCTTTTTTTGCTAGCATGCCTTATTGTCTCATTTGTCTGTTTAGATTTCAAAACATTATTTCTTTTTTCAATTTACTATTAGCTTTAGGTGCAAGCATTTCAGTGTTTTTGCCATTATCATAGTTATCATTGAGATTATCTCTTTTTTTTTAATATTTCAATTTCAAAACGAAATCAGAGCCTATGAGCAAATTTATAAACTTTTATAGGTTTCACGTAATGTTTTTATGAAATAATTTTGCACAAAATGTTTGGAAAGAGGTAGATTAAAATAGTATTCTTTATTGAATATTTTTATTTAAAAGCATTAAATTTCAAAATATTCATCATTGAACCGATTTTTGTAAAAATTTTTGGCTCTAGTTACAATTTCCTTTTAATCTTAACTTCAATGATTAATTGCTACGATTGGAAAGCATCAATATAAGAAGATTCCTTTATGCAGAACTTAACGGTATAAAACTTGGTGTAGGTTTTATTCGAAACATGATTTGGAACAGCTAATCAATATGGCTACTTTCTTCAAAAAAACTAAGGTCTCCACATTTGGATTTCTCATGTCTTTGGGTTCTTACATTATATTGTATAGAACACCATTCTAGCGTTTTTTCCATATTCTTATGCCTTATAATGTAAACTGCAATGAACCAAAGTAATACATAATATACTATCATAACACTCAATTAAAACGCAATTATTCAAAAATACAAAAAAGAAATATTTGGTGGTTGATGTTTGAACACGCTTTAGAGAAGCGATTTTTCAATTGTCTCTCATCAAAGCCATTAAAGCTGTTTGGTTTGTATATTAAATGCTAATGAGTTTCATCATTTTTAGCATTCAAATGCTCACCTGATACCCTATCAATACAAAAAAACTCCACTATATCACTTAATATATACCTGAATAATTAAGTAGAAAATATATGAAAATATATACATGCTTATAGATAGTTAAGTATTATCAATGTTCAATAACTCGATATATGAAAAATCATGAATACGCCCATTAAATTATTTGAAATAAAATAAAAAATATTAAATAATCAATATACAGACCTTAAATATTTTAATTTGATTAATTATCATAAATATAGTCACTGTTTACATTATTGAAATTAAAGCTCAAAATGAAACTGAAACGAAGCTTGGAGGTGGATTTAATGGACAAAAAGGCTTGCAAGGCCAGTGTTTTGAAGGTTTCAGCATATCAGCCTTCACAGTGTTTCCAATTTTTACATTTTTTAAAAATTTATATCCAATAGTATGCAGTGATATTGTGTATTGAAGTTTGAATAACAAGAATGTATGAATGTTTCACATTTATCATGTTTTTGAGCATTTTTTCAAGTGTTATTTAATCATTTGATATTCCCTCACTTAAAATAAAGCTATTAAAAATGCTAGTCTACAAAGTTAAAAGTTGTTGTTTTGTGTCTGCGTTGTGTTGATGGATTAGAGAATTTGCTGCATTTATATTTTTTAAAAAGCTTGTTAAATTTGAATTTATTTTTCCAAACGCTTCTATATGCACGAATAAAAGTGCAACAGTTCAATTATTTAATACAGTAAAGCATAAAAACTGTGAAAAGAAGTCTTATGTAGATTCGTTATTTTCAAATGCACTTAAAATCATCAATAATTGTTGAAGAAACTTATCATCAAGCTAGATGCTCAAATAACTTAAATTATATACAGAGTTTGAGAATACTAAGACGATAAAAACTCCAATATAAAGTTTCCCGAAACACATTATGGCTTGTAAGATAGAGCTAAACAATGCAGTCTTATTTCTGAAGCATAGACTGCAAATATTCTAAATAATATGAAATCCCACCTTTTTGTTCCAAGAATTTGTTGGTTCTGAAGCGATACCAGAAAAGTTTCAAGCCTTCTATCTATAACTTACAAATTGCTACACAAAACTGATTCATTGAAATATCTAAGTAATAGAAAAAATTTTGAAAAGACTGTTGAATGCTTGAGAGTGCTCAGACCGTGTTAACTTGATATCTTGATTGCAGGTAATATTTGCAAGAATGCTATAAAAACAACATGAAATTGAGACACGTTTAAAAATAGTTATTCGAAAACTATATTAAATATTAGGTTTTTGAAACAGTTCTTATAATATTCAAAAGACTCCACTTAACTGCTTTAAAGCTTTTTCGGTAAAAAATACACGTTTTAAGTCACTTTTATAGACTTTCTTATGCGCAGTAAAGACATATATGAGAGCACCCTTAGATAGATCCGCCATAGAATATACATGCTTTTCAATATACAACGTCAAGCTAAAAATATTATTTGTGTGTATGCATGGAAATTTATTACTAATTTTATTTATATATATATATATATATATATATATATATATATATATATATATATATATATATATATATATATATATATATATATATATATATATATATATATATATATATATATATATATATATATATATATATATATATAT
>OZ038320.1:10258417-10292255 GCA_964035795.1 Pterobdella sp. o SKG-2022
TAATTGATTATAAAAAAACGATTTGAATCAAACACTTTTTTTAACTGAACAATAACAAGGCTTTTCGTTAGATAACTTACAAAAAACTTCGTGTTATTATTTAGTTAATAAAAGTGTTTGGTTCAAACCGCTTTTGTTAATAGGCTATTTTAGTTAATCAATTATATTGAAAGATGTAGTTGACATATGTTATAACTGAAAAATTGAAAAAAAAGTAAATCCTTCGAAGCCATGTAGGTTTGACAAGCATTTATAGATCATTTCTTTAATGCTTAAACACCACATAAACAACTTTAATTGTGTCAGGACAGCATAAAACATAACGAAAAGATGTAAATAAGCTCAAGATAACATAAATAATAATAAGAGTACATAAATAAACCATGAATAACGCCAGAATTAACAATTAAACAGGCGAAAAACACGTTTTGATGCACCAAACTCATAGAATTTCAATGGTTTTGAAGGGGTACAATTTCACAGCTTGGTTGTGTTTGTTCAGAAGGAATTTACATCGATTCCTCTGCACGTAGATGGAATTTCTTCTCACCTTGAGATTTTGAAGATAGAAGTGCATGAATATTTATTCTATGACTACTGAAATATATTTTTACCATTTTTAGGCGCCGCTTATGTAAGTATGCAACAAAGGCGATAAATAACTAAGAGACAGAAGTTTTGAAGGTTTTATCGGTAAAGATTACATAACATTTTCATACAAAAAATTCACAAAAAAAAAAAAGTAGAAATCAAGTGACTTCATTTTTATAAGCAAAAAAAATTAATTGGTTATTTTGAGATTCCAATCTCTCCTTTCAAACTTTTCCTTGAAAAATGCCATCGAATTTTTCTTCAAATGTTTGATTGAAAGTTTCAGTGACTGAATATTATTTCAAATAAATTTTATTTTTAGGAATGAATGTGCATATAAAATGATTGGACTTAATATATGCATGGGACAGACCTCTTCCATGCCGCATGCCATATTTTTGACTCTTCTCAGTGATTTTTCTTTATTAATCTTACTTTATTTTTGATTCATTACAATTAATATTCATAATTCGTATTTCTAAATATCCTTTCAAAAGTTACTAGTTAAATTTATAATTTCCAAAAGGTTTGTATATTAAATTTATTTAATTCGAATTTTATCGAATAAATATTTGAAAATTTTTCAACACAGAAAATTTTGATTCTCGTAAAGCTTCAAATTCTATCCCAATAACATAACAAAAAAGACTTCTTTTAGAAATTGTTTAGAATTTTTCTATACTATAAACCGCTTTTTTTTAATTTTAACTTCAAGATTGAAATAGCTAGAATGGAGCATTGAGGAGCGAATACCGTGGTTGCCGCGTGCTTGGATTTATGGATGTCGCATAATAGAATCGAATGATTTAAAAAATCTGGTTATTTTACACAAAAATCTTCCTAGCTGAGCTAAAAATGCCGTTATAGTTCTATAGAAGATAAATGGTGAAGAAAATAGCTTGATTAAAAATATCACTAGTATATTTGTTCCTTTAATAAGCAATTAGTGATTGTAGAAGGCTTTTAGCTGTTGAAAACTAGCTTTTTACAGACAATATCTTATCAATTTTTCTCAAGTTGAAACAAAAAGGTGAAATTAGGTTTTTTGTGTTTGTCAGGAAACGAGAATTGTTTGAGAGAATTTTTTAACTTATATTTATCTTCTTAATAGGATTCAAATTTGGAACCTTCCTACGAAAAATTTTTCGTTTGAATATTTTTTTGTAATTGAACGTGAACTGTAGTTTCAACCCAATTTCGCGTCAAGGGTTGCCTAATTAGAAAATTCATTATGTAATATTTCATAAAGCCATGTTATTAAACGAACGCGAAGAATTTAATACCACATAAATAAAAAAAATAAAATTTAGCTGTGAAATAATAATTAAAGCATATTAATATTTGTGTATGGGTGTATTAAAGCACCAGGTCAAATCGAGGTAAAAGATGAATGTTAATGATGAAAGAAGATATGGCGAAAGCGATTAGTTATTCAAATGATCTTTGTGTGCATTTTTAATCAATCACCGTTATTTTTTATTATTGATATTTACTTTAAAAATATTCAATGCTTTTCAGTTTGGTAACTTGAGAGAATATGATTGGTGTATAATAATGTGTCTTGCATGCATCGCATTACATTTTCACGCATATAATTAAATTTGAACGCATTTTCTTTTATTTTGAATATAATTTCTGAAACAACTTTTTAATCAAAGTTTTTTTATGTTTTTTATGAAATTTTACAAGTTTTTTTTTATGTTTTTCAAATTAAAGCTTTCAAATTGAAGCTCGTATAATGTCACATAAAAGATATATTTCCTATGAATGAGTTTTAAAATAAATTCTATTTCAAATAAATAATGTCTAAAAAATATTATTCAACTCTTCAAGTTTTTATTAACAGTTATAAATATCATTTTAAAATGTTTCACACCTAACTTTTAAAGAAAATCACAGGCTTTTAAAATATGCTTTGAAAGCATTGTACGTGTACAAAAAAAAATTGGAAAAATTATTCCACCACAAAAACCCTTAGGTAAAATTTTAAAAAATCTAACTTCTCGAAAAAAAAATTTTTTTTAAATGATTTCCCTTGATTTCCTATTGTTTTTTGAAATATCATACGGATTAAGGCGTTTCAAGACAACACATCACTTGAAATGCATGAAATGGGGCCAGATTTTGTCAACTTGGCAGTTATTTAAAAAAGTATTTTTTAATACAAAATTGAAAAATATTCGTATGGTTAGAAAAGCATTAGAAGTTCAGACACTATATTTAAACCGTGCGTGGAATCTGGGTGTAGGAACTGAGATGCTGAAAGCTAGATAAGCCCATTATCATATGGTAAACACGGGGTGCGCTTTTCATAAGCGCATTTTATTTTTATTTGAAGATTTTTTTCTATTTTTAAATATAAAAAATTGCTCTATATATGATGTTATTTGATTATAAGAAATTTGTTGTAAGTTATCGATAATCATAAAATAAATATTATTACAAAATGTGATATGCTTATGATTATATATTACTATCTTGTTTTAAAAGTATTTTTAAAATTCTACTTTTAGTGTTTTGAGCAGTTTAAAAATTCTAAATCCTTTGTTTAATTATATATTTTATTAAAAGAACTTCAGCTCCAGATTAATTGTGGTTGATTCCAGAGATATTATAAAACTCACCAACAAAACCTTTAACGTAAAATTTCCAGCAACTCTATTTTCCTTGTTTCCGTTATTTATTTAACCAGTTAGTGAAAATGAATTTTAAGACTGATATAAAGCAAGGAGACTTCAAGAGGTTTTGTTTGAACTAACTTGCAAATAGATTTCAAAACAACATTTTTAACGTGGTTTTATTAGTTGCCAATTTTGAGTTATGATAGCTTCTAGAGTTTTGAAAAAATTAGAAAAATTTTAAATTTTAATAAGTTTATATTTCAATGTCCAAATTCCTCATTCAATAAATAAAAAACAAGTATTGGAAAATCTGAATTTCCTATTAAAACAATCTTTTTGCTTTACGGGCTTTCAATAAGTGGCCCTACAAAACAGCCCTCAATACTTTGACACCCATCCATCACGTTGTAATCATTAGAATTTATTCAACTCTTTTATAGTCTGGATTTATTCTCAAGAACATTTCCTTAACTTATATGGAAAAGTTATAGAAAAAATATAATATATGCAAATTATGTAAAATAATATTTTTGCTTTTTCACAAAAAACTTCTGCCATTAACGAAGTCAAATCCCTTAAGCTGTGTTTATCAACACACATCTCATACTAAATATTCCGCATGTTACTTGCATAAGCCTTCTGTTTTATTGATCTTTACGAATTCTTTTTTCACATTCGGTAGCAGCTTTGTTGTCATCGCAGTAAGTGCATGTGAGATTGTAGCCGGTGGGTCTGATTGGGTAGCAGGGACACATGGGGTCGTAAGGGTACACTTTCTGGCCTATCACGTTGTACATTGGTCGACACTACGTATTATGATTATCGTTCGAAGAATTATACTTGAAAATAAAAACATTCATAAATGCTAAAGTGAGTTGAGAAACATTAAATTGGTATTTAGATTCAAAAAATGCACTTGATTAGGATATTTGAACGGAAAAGGACATAATCGTTGGCCGATGACGTTGTATTTGACAGTGCAGTCGGGCACTGGATCTCTCTTGGCGCATGAGTCTATTATCTTGGTGATTGTACATCATGGAGTTGAGCGAGTGAATGGAAAGGAATACAAAAAATTCCGGATTAATTCAATCAATTAATTAAATGTTTAGTCAATGTTTTATTCCGAACTTAGACTAGTGAGGCATTTAATGATATTTTAATCAGTAACATTTCATTTTCCTTCAAGCACGCATTATTTAATTTAAAACCTACATCAAAACACTTGGAACAATCCATGCTGGTAATGTTGTTTTGATGCTTTGGTGGTGTTTAAAAACTTGTTACTTTGGTGTAAAATTGATTTTGAATTGATTATTATTATTATTAAGTTTCCACGTTGAAATTCATGACGTTTTTGTTTGATTTTCATTTTTTTAAAATAAACCGCCAGTTTATTTGTGAGCATTACTATTGCGATGTTAGTTTGGATAGTTATATTCTGAGATATAATATTTTAAATTATTCATTGCTTTTCAGTCTTAAACTGATGCCAGTTTCCTTTTTATAAGAAATGAATTTTGAAATAAAAACCTCCCTTTTTTTTATAAACCTTTTTAGCAATCTATCAAAAATGACATAAATCAATACAAACTCAAGCATTCGTATTTCAATTATTTTTATTTTCACTTTTTGTGAGAAAACCCACATAACTTGATAGTTCTTCCTAGTTTATGATCATAACTTCAAAGGCCTGACCAAAAAAAAGGAGCGAAGCCTAAAGTGGCAGCTTACATTCCGAATGAATTGCCTGCTCTACTGAAAGAGTTTACTGACGATGCGATTAAAGCTCAGCCTGTCGATGTGTTGGCATGGTCCGCTGCGTAAGTCTACAACCCTTGCTGTTTTTTTAACTTTTAAAAAAGTTTTTTGGTTTAATATATGTTTAGCGTAGAAATTCAAAAAAAGATTCAAATAAACAGATATTTTCGAGCTAGAGTGAATGGGGAGTCAAAAAAAAACTTCTCCAAACACACCGAGCTCACGCCCAGCCTGCTTCGAGTCTTGCACAAGCAGGTCTGTTTCCATGCAGTAGTTTTAATCCAAATGTACACTTTTTAATCACTTTTGAGGATAAAAAAATGCTATTTGGACCTATTCCATTGGAACAGCTCGCCCCGTTGAAGACAGTGACATTGTCTCAAGTGCGCAATAGATGGCTCGGTCTTGCCCTTCTGCCCAACCAATTAGAGCGGCTGCTTAAGAAAGGAGAATTTAAAGAAAAAGTGTTGGACTGGATGGATTTTTTTGCTTTTGCTTGCTTCACCATAGCTGAGGTTTTAAACATCATATTTTTCCCAAAAAATCAAACTTATTTATGGAAAAAATTTTTCATTTGAAGTTTCATTTTACAGAACTTAACACAAGCAATGAAAATAGCTTGTGACTGTATGACAATACACGAAGATGGTTCGATTCTTTTCTCTTCTTTCGTTCAAGTATATAGACATCTCGGCATCACTCTAGGTAAATAATTCAAAAAAATGCATATAAATGCTTCATAAAAATATTTTTTGTACTCAGTTTTAAGTGTGCAAAAGCAAAAATAATCATAAGTTTAATCTTTTCTATTTATTTTGCATTCTTCTTTTATGTTCTTTCTACTATAGCATTTTAGTACGATGTTTTATTTTAATTATTTTAGGTTTTTTATTATTTTTGAAATAAATTTTTGTATTTAAGATTGTATTATATGATTGAAGATTATTAATACCAATGCTTTTACTGCATCATTTTAATAGGATATGCGAAGAACGAAAAAGTAGTAAACGATAGGATATGTTGTCTTGAAAAAACCTGTGTGTAAGTACATTACTAGTGATATACAATCAGAAGCTGAAATAACAAAAAATTTAATGCTTTTTGATGTATTAATGAATCTTTTGAAGCTAAAGATTTCGACATTAATTTCGTCAATTGGGAATTATTGTATTAGATTATTTTGTAAACATATCAAAAGTTGAATGTTTTTATGCAAGCGTTTCTTAGTTTTTTTTTTTATAAAAGATCCCTAGAGTATTTTAAATTCTTTGGCTTTATCTTCAGCGACTATTTGTTTTTCATTGTTATCTGTCTGCTGTTATTGGAGAAAAAAACTTTTTTTCCAATAATCAGAAAACTTGTTTTTCAATAACAAGCTTAAATTATTGAAATTGTGTTTTATTCTATCATTATTCTTGCATATTTTTTAAAATTAATATTTATGACTCTCCTGAAAAGCAATGTACATTTTCACGACATCACCAATGTATGAAAATGGACATTTTATTTTTTTTTAACTCCAAATTTATGATCTTCATTGAAACTGCAGCCAAAAACAAGGAGGGTACATAAAGCCAGCTAATTTTCAAAAAGACTCATTTCCATCACTGGATGGCCTTTGAAAGAAGATACTGTATGCTCATTAAATAAGCTTTAAAACGCGTTTTGTTACTTTTCGCAGCATATTAACTTTAAACATATTCAGCTGCAAAAACTAATCTATATTAAAAGGAATAAGTTTTGAATGAGCAAGCAACATTGGCTTTTATTTCGTGAATAAATTATGTCAGGATTTGTTAAAATGCGATCTTAATTTATAAAATTCTAAACAGATATTTGATACTTATATTCAGAAAAGTTCCTCCAAACCAATTTCAACATTTAGCAATTAAATTTAAAACCTTAGCACGGACCATTTAAATATAATTTATAGATTAATAAATCAATCAAGTGCTTTCTCCTCATTCACAATATTGTCCTCGTGTCCCTCCTTTATGACATCCCCTTCTTTATCACCTTCCACTTCTCTATCTTCTCGTTTAATATCATTTAATTTTTTCTGGAACTCGTTATCATCACCACCAGCCTCTTCCTCCGCGTACACAATCTCATCCGGTCGAGGTGCTCTTGGTAGAAACTCCAAGTCAGGGTACATTTTGTTGAAATGCTTTTGTGCCTGTAACAAAATTTCTACTTTAACATTTGAGTTATGAAAAAATAAATATCATTTTTCACCAATACAAAATGATTATAAACAAAAAAATATTTTTACAAAAAAAAAATTTAATATTAAAATAGCAAATTTAACTTCACCTTTCAACTCAACATTCCCAGTCTTGATATAAAAAACTTAAAAAACATTCCTTGCCAAGCACAAAACTAAGATTTGTACAAAACATCGCAATTTATCAATAATTAAACTTGTATAGTACAAAACGTGGTCAACCTCACTGACAGACACATCACAGTCAATGTGGGCGTCGGGACCATTGATTAGCACGACATTGTCGACTGAGGATTCGTGGCATGCAAAGGAATCCAAGCTGAAGTAACATCCCCATATGACAGAAGGCCTTTCATCTCTCTCTTAAAAATACATTACAGTTCAATAGTCTTTTAACGTTAAAAAAATAATTTTTTGAAAGCAATATAAAATATTAATTATTTAAAACAAAGATTTGAAGAAAAATTTATATTTGAAATAAAAACGGTCTGAATTCAAACCTTTCTGCTGTGAAGTATTAAAGTGCTTTGATACAAAACTTTCAAAATCTTTTTCTGCATTTTCTTTCTGTCTGCACGTCAAATGGACCACGACTGTGATATAAAGGTTCAATAAAAATTATCTACCCTATTTTTACAAATTATTTCATTTTGAATAAATACTGTACAAAAAGCCTACAATAATCGTTGGGACAAATCATAGAAGAGGAAGGCATTTCCTGCATTATTATGTTCTTATCATTTCCAGGAATGTTGCATAGCGTTAACTGTAAATATCAATGTACAACTAGTAGCATATAAGTGTATACTAAATGAATTTATATGGTAAGTAACAAAATAATTAAATATCAATGAAGACGATACAAATGAGTAAACTCATATTATAACGCATAATTTATGCAGGATTAGGTGCAATGCTATAAATATGAAAGCAATCAGCTACTGACAGCATCTTTTTGAGAGGGTTCCACGGACTTGTTGGTCACCAAGATGGCTCTTGAAAGAGGACTGAAAATGTTTTAAAAATGTAACGCATTAAAAAATTATTTTTATATAGTTTCTTTTACAGATTCAAAGCGCGTGCGTTAGAATTTTATATCAAATTCACGAAGCTTTTGCCTTTATTACGCTACTGATAAAAATGTATACAATTGAAATGGTGTTTACAAACTTATTGGTGGGTTGAATTTTGAAAAGATCTTTGGGGGCATAACTGCTATCCATCACGATCCATCTGTTTTACATTTTATTAACATTAAATACATAATGCCTTTGCATTGACCCTTCGGTAAGCCTTTATCGTACAGGAAATTTAAGTTGCCTCAAGCACTTAATGCTTCAATAAATATATTTGACGCTACTGTTAAAAAGTAAAGTTTAGAAATTTTCACTTAGAATAAGGAAATCGAATTATTTAGTAGGATAATCACAAAAGCGAGGTTAATCCCGCGAAATTCATGTCTTTCCGCTTTACTATACTTAATACTTAATTCAAAATAGTAATCAACCGATAATCGTTGAATAAAACACAATTGTTAGTTTTTTTATTGAAAACATTTTGTATGATGAAATAAATATGTTAATTTAAATGTCGAGCCTCAGTTCCAAATTATAATTACAAATCCCCACCACGCAAGTTTTAACCTGATAATGGAACCAGATGTTTCGAAAAGGTTCGTTTAAATGAATGCATCAAACTAAATTATTCTTCAATAGTTAATTATTTTAGTTTTCCAAGGTTTTAAGCCATTAGAGTGTAAATTGGTTTCATATTAACTATGCACTCACTTCGTTGTCAGTGTTTGACCCGTCGAGTCGATGACGCTTTTAATGCTGTTAGGTTAAATATCGTTTGCTATGTATTATCGAATAGAGCATGATAGATTATATTGTTGAAAAAAAAACGCTTTTAGTTATATATATTTTTATTAACTTATTTTATAGCTTAATGATACTCAAAGCATTGGAAATCGTTGTGCTTCTATGATTAAGAAATTTAATGTTTATTTACTCTTAAGCAATAATTTACTGAAATATGTGAGAAACATCTTTTCATGCTTATAAAATTTTTTAGAGACATTGAATGTATCACTTGTTTAATAACTTATGATATTAAACTTGAAATGATAAGGCCTAACTTATCAAAAATAATAGCTTCTTTTGATACAAATGTATTCTAAAAACTCTTCATTTCCAAACACAAGTCCATAAATTCCTTATACAACCATTGGAACATAAACATCGGCTTAAATATCGGTATAATACTTTTATGAATATTAATATTGTGAATTATGAAAACTAATAGTAAATACTTGTGATCCTTATCGATGATGATGGAAGCGATAGTTCTTCTCAGGCAGTAGATCCCACCGAAAACTGCAGAAAGTCTGTATATTGACAGTTAATTATGTAAATTACAGCCACCAAAAAGTTATAAAGTTGTTAATAAATAATGAAAAGCTTTGTATTATTTAAAATAAACGACTTCAGTGTTATCTTGTATCCATATTAGATTATAATGTTGTACGTGTTGCACTGAGATATACAGCAGTCGGGCTAAATTATCGATACTGTTCATTTCTTGAACTTTAAAATGAGCTTTTTCATTTTGAACAATTTTTCATTAGACTGCCAGTTTATTTCAGTATAAAACATTTCTGTTCTTACACTCAGACCTTGACAATTAAGTTATACCGCTGAGCCAAATGACAACCATACCAGAATATTAGTTTTCGGTGTTTGATAATGGAGTCTAATTTTCAAAAATATAACAAAAAGCAGCTTTTAAATATAGGTACTAAGTTATATGCAGTTAACTCTATGTTAAATAATTACTTAAATCATTTATAGTTTGCTCAAATACTTTGGTTGTTTTGAAAAATATGTCTGATTCATCAAACAAAACTTCGACAAAACTGTTTGAAAGCAATGTATTTATTTCACCTGCAGAAGCATTGCAACAGTTCACCAGTGCCATACAGAGGAACGAGGAAGGAAGAATTGCCGTCATATCTCCCTAGTGAGTCCAAGTACCTGTGTGTAGCTTCAATGCCCTATAAATCAAATGCAATTACGAATAAGGTTAGTGACATAGACTTCAAATTTTAAAGGCAATATACTTATTAAAAAAACAATGTCAACAAGTTTCATCGGTTGAGATTGCATATGGATCTGTTAAGCAACCAATCAAAGACTACTCAATACACGATTTAAAATATTACAGCACGCATTTCATTGAAAATAGTTTCTTTCATTAAAATTTCGTTCATCAAAGTGAATACGAAATAATGAAAAAAAAAATTCGGAGATACAATTTTGCTAGCATGGCATCGTACAATACATAAAACTCATTTAAAAAAAAATAAAATACGCATAAAAAACACGTGAAATCATAATGGAGAATAAGGCAAGCAGTAACGTCCTTACTTCTCTGCACGATGCACCTTTGTCGACCATGGCAATGGCGTGGTGGATAAAGTGTTGTAGGGTGTCAGATAGGTTCAACGAGGCCAAGAAGTCTTTGAATGGCTTTTCACCGTGGTCTGTGGTGATTGGTGGAATCAACGTGATTGAATTCAGATCAATTTTTTTCTTTCAAAGATAATTTTTCAAAATTTTTGAATTAAATTCGAAAAAAACTTGTAAATAGATATTAATATAAAAAAAATGAATAAAGAATACATTTTCTGGAAATATTTTTGTTTCTAGGAAATAAGCGATTATGCTAATAACAATTGCAAACATTAATTTTCTACTGAAACATTGTTCCAATTGAATACGATCAAACCCCAGCATAACAAAACCGTATTTTTCATTATTATACACAAAAATAATACACCTGTAGCATATGAATGGATATCATTCAGCTAACCCAATGAAGAGATTTATAATAAAAATTGTGGATGTTAAATGTGTATAAACTCAAAATGATGTCTCGGGGTTGTTTGGAGACTGAAGTGAGAAACTTCATCAACTGCCTCTTGTCCATCAGACTCACATACTCTGTCGAAAAGACTTCTGAACGTGTCGATGGCACCTGCAAAACCAATCAGGTTGATAATGCTTTCATCACCATCATCGTCGTTTATGGTCTTATAATCACATTTTTATGGGGTTAGACGATACAAAGCAGAATTAACTATGATTGAGTCTTTAAAGTTGCAAGGGGAGCTATTTTTTTAAATATATCTGGTCACCCTTTGAAGCTTTTATACAAAATTTAGTTTTTTTCATAGCATTTAATAGCACTGCTACAATGGGGCTTAATAAAAGCGCGTTGAATGATAGCAAAAGAGATTCTTTTATGTTTTATAATTATATCAATGCATTTAATCTAATCTTGATATTGTCATTATAAAAAATCAAATGACGCAATTATATAATTATCAATTAGACGACTTCAGTAATAACCATTTTTATAAAATTAAATATAAATATATAAACTAGAAAAAATAAATAAAAAGATTAAAAATACAGACAGGAACAAGCTGGTCATTGAGTGGAGTTAAGATTCGATTGAGTAGTTTGAATTCACAATACCTGGCAACATCTGATGATATCAACAGCTCTACTAGAGGTCCTTTGTTGTACAACACCTGTGATGGTGCCATATCAGGTGTTTGTGATGTGAATGTTGGGGTTGGTCTATATTATGAAAAATTATTGGTTCTAGAGTCAACAATTTGTTAATAAAAATTTTTTCTTTTCAAACAAATAATGGAAATGACCTTTCAACCTTTGATATATCAAAATCATGAAAAATTTATTATTATGAGAATATTAATTTTGAAGGCAGATTACTTAGTAATTTGAAATAGTAGTTACTTTGGGCAAAAGATCAAAGTTGAACTTCCTCCATTGCTTCCCAATGTCATGCAAACTGTGTGAAGATGCTTCTGCTTTTTTATTATCAATTAGTTCTTCAAAAGTGTTTTCATAACAAATATCAGATTGTGGATTTATTTCTCTGTTTGAAATCCCTTCATCCTTATTATTAATGTCCTTTTCACTTTTATTCACTTCTTCCTCAGATAGGTTTGTACAACTATTTTGAGTACTAGATTCATCTAAATCAGTTGTTTTCAATTTTGAAAAATTAAAATGTTCTTCTTTACTACATTCATCAAAAATCTTTTTAAAGTTACAATCCCTGCTAAGACAACTGAATTGAATTGGTTCATTGATAAGATGGTGGGTAGAAAGCAGGTTTATAACTTTATCAGAAGCATCCAAATCTATATGTTGAGGAGCCTCGAAGTTTAAAGGAGAATCAGTCTTGTCCTTGAAAAAAAACTTTATATTATATATATTCACTTTTTGTTAAGGGAATTTACATTAATAAGTTGTTGAAAAGTTTTAAAATTGAAAGCTCCCCATTTACTGCCATAATTGTCATACCTTTAAAAAAAGTTCATCAATTTTTTTAATTTCAAGGTTTTTATAAATAACATGAATACTCTCATAGACTTTTAAAGTTATTTGATATTAAACAACATGTATATACATGTCCATGTGAAGAACTCTCAAGCCGGTTCTAGAAAATGCAGCAGCTAAAATGCTTTCTGTCATACCTTCAATTTCAAATGATTCGTGAATAGATAAAAAATATAAGTTTAATGTTTAAAAAACCTGTCCCTATGACAATCACATCGTGATCTTTAGGTAAATCGTCAGACATGACAAAAATTTCTAAAAGGAATTTATCAGCGATTAAAATTTTAAGCCTATAAAAAACATGAATGGATATACTTGTATCAGTTTGTTATTTAAATATTGTTGCAAAACTAACTTAACTTTTAAAAATATGAAATTATAATTTGTTAAATAAAATATTTATATTAAAAAATTTATATTGAAATGAAACAAAAAACATAAATTCTTTAGGTTCAACTTTGTTTTTATAGCTTTATCACTTTTAACCAAAGCGTTGAACATTTGTTAAAAATTACAATTTTGATATGCTACCAAAAGTAAAAACATTATATATTTTTGAAAATTGAAAAGATATAAATTAAATTGTATTATCTTTTCGTAATGAGACTTCCAAAATGTTTATTTAAGATATCATCACTTTATATTTGTTATTGAGAGCTAATTTATTTCTACACGTATACGATTTTCTGATTTAATAAAAATTATTTTGTTTCATGATTTAAGAAAAAAGATGATACTTTGCCAAAGAGGTGGCTCGCCACGCCGCAACGTAGTACGCTTATTGCAGGTTTTCAAAGTGTTTTTTCATTTTAATAACAATAATATACTTGCACATAGAGCGAAAAATTTTCATAATGGCTGTTTTTACATTTTTGGAGGTTATATGTGATTTTTTTAAACAGAAAAGTTTGTCGTTTTCAAAACACCTCTGGATTCAAAGTTTGATCACAATGTTGGAAAACACAAATTTAATTTTGATATTCTTAAAGAATCTCTTGAAAAAGAACAAGTTATTTTTCCAAATTTCATTTCAATATACTATTATTAAATTCAAAATTAACTCGAACTGTATAGTTTCTTATGATTATGTTTTAAAAAATTTTTACAAAAATTATTTAATAAGCCAAATATCTGTATTGTTTTAATTATAATTAATAATAAGTTTCAATAATGATTTTTCAGTTGAAATTGAAGTTTGTGATAGATCTCACATTTTCTGATAGATTTTATGACCCCCAAATATTAGAAAATGACAATATCAAATACCTCAAGATCAAGTGCAAAGGGTAGATAATATTCATGATTCGCTGATATTTATATAAAGTATTAATTTATTTGTAATTAATATGAATGTAGATACTCTATTCTAATGTCTTAATTAATTTTCTTCAATTTCTATTTTATCAATAAGTTCTTCAATACATTCATCACATTGTGCTTTTGTATTGAAGTTGATATTGTTTGTAGTGCGTTTAAGAAGAAAATATTAAATATTTTTAAAAGATTTTGCATTAGGCATAATCGCACTGGTTTTTCTTTCCAGATCTGTAAAAAGTTTTAGTTTTATTTTTATAGTATTATTACTAGCAAAAAGTTTTTATTGGTTTTATAACTATATTATTTAAAACCATATTTTTTCTTAATAAAACAAACTTTAAAGAAAAGATGAAGCCCCTGATGCTGCTGCTAAAAACCTCTTCATGAGGGAAGTTAAAGGCTTTCAAGGAGGAGAAGGAGAAATCATAGGTGTGTGTCATTAGTGATTTTATTCTCATAGAATTTTTATTAATCATGAATCTTTCCTTTTTTTTTGTCCAACTCATCTTGGCATGAAATTAGACTTAAAATGACGATGAGTAATCTAGTATGTAGCTTACCTTGTTAGTTAACTTAATTTTTAATTTATATTTTTCAAGTAGTCTTACCACTAAATCCAAATAGCCGTTTGGCTTGCGTAAATAATAGGTTTTACTGGGTTTATACTTCATTATTTGTTTTGAGTCAATGTTAATTAGGGTATAATGTTCACTTTTTAGAGACATCGTATGTATTTTTTTTCAATAACGTTTTATGATAAGGCTAAACTTATTGAAAATTATAGCTTTGGTTTTTCAATAGATGTATTACAATGTTCAAACCAACCAACTTAGGAAAATACATAAGCAATAAACCTTAATAATAATACTAACTGAATACTTAGGTAGTTCATTAATCATTTTTAGTTATTCAACTATTGGTTTAGATAACATATTTCCCAGGCGTACACTGCACTCATGGCTTGAATAGATCCGGGTTCATGATCGTCTCTTATCTCGTCGATGAGTTTGATTACGGGTGAAATGAATGTTATCAGTTTAAACCAATATTATATTGAAATATTTGATGTCTTGCTTATAATTATATCCCTCTGATCATTTTCTCTCACTTTTTTTGGCGGTTCTCATTATTGAGTGAGTTTTGTTGTAATTTTATTGGGCATGGTTTATTACCTTAGATTGTATTTCTTTTTCAATAATACAAAAAAAAATTTTTGAATTATTATACATTATTATTTCACAACACTTTCTTACTATTTTGCATAGACAATCAGTTATTGTGCTAGCAGTTAGTCAAATAACTCACACTAACCATAAGTATTAATTTTTGGTTCCCAGTTGGAAAAACTAATTTTTCTCAGTCACTATATATATATAAGCAAAGTTTTTTTAAGAGCATTTTTTTTGCTTTCATAAATTTTATATTACTAGATAAAAAAATATGTTTTCAGCTTAGATGCAGCGATATTGGAGTTCAGAAAGTCGAGGTACCCTGGTATTTACAAAGAAGGATACGTTCAAAAGTAAGTATGCATTTGGTTGAAAATTTCAAGTTTATAATTGATTGCTTCACTAAGTCTCTAATGAGCAATAAATATTGAAGCTTGTGTGATGTATACAAATGGGACCGTGAAGATGTGCCAGGGATTGCAGAGTTCTTGCCATCGTGGGTCACGGATCCCAATTCAAACGACCATCCTGAGTTTTATGAGTATAATAAGGTTCTTTTGCGTTTTGCTTTAAGAAAAATATTCATGCGAGAGTAGATTTTTGTTGAGTTTTGAAAGATATTGACTAATAAAATGGTACTGATACTATATAATTTCAACACCAATCACTTTTGAATACAATTAATTGAATATAATAAATAATGTAATTAACTATGTAGATGTTGTATTGAAACTTTAAATGATCATGGCAGAATTTCATGGATGGGGAAGTAGGTAATGTTGATACTGTGGTGTTTCTGGGAGAGGCTTTGAGGGTGCAGAAGGCGGTGCAAGCAATATGTGACTGGAAGGGGTTGGCACTTTTCGATACCTAGTGTCATGTCACAATAAGAACTTGTTGATTTATTTTTTCTATTGTTGATTTATTTCTTTCAATAATAACTTTCAAAGTCAACTTTGTCATAAATCATTAGTAAATCTATTGTTGATTAAATAATCGTTTATATTCATTTGTTTCTCAGGTTGGGGTTTCCTGGAGGACAGCCTGTGAGCATATCGATTGAAAACATAGGAATATTCGAGAAGGAGGATTATATGGTGAGTTGGAAAGCTGATGGAACAAGGTAGTGTTTTGTTATTTCTATCTCAGTCATTTGCTTTATATAACTAAGAAAAATCATTTTGACATACATTAAAGTATTATTTTAAGACCAAATCATATTTGCTTGATGTTTTACCAAGGAATGTATGTAGAAGATATTACTAAGTAAAATTTTTTTCGTGTAGGTACCTCATGTTTATTGAACGAGAAGACAATGTCTTTCTGTTGGACAGAGATAACACAGTGTTCAAAGCTCATAAGCTCACTTTCCCTTGGCAAGGGGAACACCTGTATGAAACATTGGTCGATGGAGTAAGTGGTTTCTATTGACGCTTTATTCAAAATTTTTGAATTTAATTTAAGTTTAATTTTTTATTTCACAATTAATATAAATTCAAAACTTTGCAAGTTCATTAATTCGAATATTCTTTTAGAGATTCATTAAGTACCAAAAATTCCAGCAATCAATTACATTTGAATTACAATCATTTTTGTGCCAGGAAATGGTGATAGATGTGGAAAATGGCATAAAGACTCCCCGTTTCTTAATTTATGACATCATCACTTTCCAGGTTCGCATTTTTCCAGCATTGTTCATTTTATTATGTGATTTTTTAGTGTTTTCGTTATTTATTCATTTCTAAGATTTTTAGTGAGACTTATTATTATTATTATTAAGATTTTTATAGCGCACAGTTATCAATTCAAGATTGCTTCAGAGGCGCTTATTTTTATCTTTATTTAGTTTTTCATTTGATTCTTTAAAAACTATCTTCAGAATGAATATGTTGGCGAAAAAACGCTGATAGAAAGGCAAAATTATATAAGAAAAATGCTGAAAGAAAGGAACATCCATGTGGATAAAAGATTAGAAAGTTTTCGTTTACGCCTCAAGGAGTTCTGGAACATCTCCTGTACTGCAAAGGTTAAATAAGATATTTTTTGATACATTTTCATTGAATGTTTAAATCGAACGTGTAATATACAAAGAAAATTTGTAGACATGAATTATATGATAAAAACTTCTTTAATTTTTTATACTTATTTTACCTATATTTTATAACTTTCAGTTACTGAAGCCTGAGTTCATAAAAAATCTCCCACACGAAACTGATGGTCTTATATTCCAACCGGCTGAGATGGTTGTATTAATTTAATTGTTTACATATTCACAACTGAATCCATGTAGCCATATAAAACAGGTAAATGTGAGTACATTCTCAAATGGAAACCGCCTATAGTCAACTCTATCGATTTCAAAGTCAAAATCAACGTCGTCAAAAAGCTAGGGTGAGCATATTCACTTTTTAATTATATCAATACCGCATTGGCTTTCAAGAAACAGTTTACGTAAAGTGGTTTCAAGAATTTCAAATTGGAATTATGACAATACCACATAATTTTAGCCATCCTGCAAGCAAGCTTGTGGAGTTCTATGCTGAAAACACACGGGTCCATCACCAAAAGGTTGTATCAGTGAAAATTTAAGATTTTCATCTTAAAATACTGTCTTTTTTTTTTAAGTTCACAAAGGAGTTCCAAGATATGAACGACAAGATAATAGAATGTTGGTGGAATGGGAACTGCTGGATGCCAATGAGGGAGAGAACTGACAAATCATTTTCCAACAACTACGTAACCTATCAAAGTATTTTTGTTTTTTATTTGTTTGATTTTAAACAATTTTCATTGACTGTATAAAGATCTGTAAAAATTTCTATAGACAATAATAATTATAACGTTTTCACATTTGAATTTTTCAAATAATTACGCAGATATCTGGGAAACGATAAAAAATCCCGTAACAGAACATGTGCTACTGCAGAAAATATACAATAGCAACAAAAGACCGAATGAACATAGGTTGAATTCCGAAATACAGCATAAAAGACCCAAAAACTTTTAACTTACATCTTATTGCGCCTTTGAAATTTTACTTTTTGATTAAACTCGTGTATCATTAATGAACAATATTTTGAAATTCGTCAAACTTTTAATAATTTAAACAATAGAAGACATTTATTCAAAACTGCTTTACAACTGAGCTCCATTACAAAAAAATAAGCATAATAAATGATTAGTTCTGAAGGTTGTTCCTGATTGACTGAGCAATGTAGCAGACCAAGGATACTCCTGCAACAGCAATGAGTTCTGTTTGAATCCACAGACCCCTGGATGTTCCCTGCGATAAAAATTTTTATTTATACATTGCTCATGTATGAAGCATAACTTACCCTGTGTGATATATCAATGACTGTTAGGCTTTTGACTGTTGTGGCATCACCACCAGTTCTTTGGACCTATAGAGAAGCAGATATTTCAAAAAATAGTTCACATTGTAATATAACTAATTGCTTACTAACCTTTAAAAATAAATCAAATAATTTTTTATGAAAACCATATTTGTTTAACAAAAGTAATAATTGCATTTAATCATTTAGTTTCATGAATTTTCTACTAAAACTAACCTTTCTCAACTCAGAGTAGCTTTCATCATCAAATATCCTCACTTGATAATCTCCTTTCAACAACTTTTTGTGATCATCACTTATGCTGACCTATATTTGTAATTTATAAATAAAATCCATGTGAATATTAGCTTTCAAACAAATTTACCTGATATTTGTTTTGATCAGATAAGATAGTAACAGGAAAAGTTTTTCCATGAAACTCAGCATGCAAATTGACGTCCTTAAAGTTAAAAATAAGTTTTCAATGGGAATCCTTCAAATTTCATTTGAAATTGTACCTTTGCGCCATTTGAGCATTTGAGTTCGAACTCAACAACGAAAACGGTTCCAGAAGAAATTTGTCCATCAGATGTCAAATATATTTTTGGGTCAACTTGAGGCGAGGAACATATTGAAGAGCCTGTAAGAAAAAAGTTAATTTCAACCATAACATTTAAATCTATTAAAAGTAAAATATCTTCTACCTGATATAAAAGCCGCTTCCAAAATGAAAAATAAAATAATTTGGCGATACATAGCTTGCTTCGTGGACAACACTAACTTCCGATCCGATTAAAAAGAATCTTGTTGAGCTTAACATTTAAAAGTTAATTTTTCTTCATTTCAAGTTTAGCTCCTTAATGTAAAACCAATATTTTTTAAATTTTAAATAATAATTCAAACTTAGCAAAACTATAAAGTTTGTTCAAAATTTCAATTGTTGAAAAAGATATTCAAAGGATAGAAAACACCTAATAACGATGAAAAAATGATTTTGAAATTTTAATACAAAAATTCATTAAAAAATTTTTCTCCATGGTTGTATCATTTCTCATTATGCCTTTAAAACTTGTTTTCAGTGAAACAAATCATGTTTTGGAATTATTTTTATAAAACTTATTTTAATTATCAAGTTGTGTATATAGAAAATAGAAAATCGGCATATAGAAAATCTGTCTTATATTACCTACAATGCCGCTGTTTTTAGTAAGTTGATTGATTCTTTTACTTCAAAAAATTATTGAAATATTAATTTTTTTTATGATATTTTCAATTTTAATTTTATTGTAAGTTTTTTGTGTTTAAGAATATTTTGTAAGTTTTATCTCAAGGATGAGAGAATTAGACAGGTTGTTTTAGAAAATTGATTGCAAGTGTGAAAATTCCTTATCAAGTTTTGTTTCATTCAGCTCTGTTTTTTGTACTTCTGTTACCGAAAATTATAATTTTTATGAAACTTATCTTTACTGTCAATTCAATTTGTGCTACTGAATAAAATATTATCCACAACTGTCAATTCTAGTCGTATCCATGAATGAAATTCTATAATTCAACATAAAGTTTTAAGTTTTGTTTAATTTATTATGTAACAATGATGGCCAACAAAAATGTCAGTATTATTTTTACTTATGAAGAGTAAATACTTTTGAGCATTCGAGTTAAAGCTGTCAAAATTTTTCACATTGAATGCTTCAACTTGACACTAAATTGACGTTATCTTTCTATTAATTAATAAACCTGTGAAGAATACTCCCATGCAATTAACTTTTTTCTACTATGTAAGTCCGAAAATATTATTCAGATTTATTGACTACTTGTGCCAACATAGCCAAAACATGGAAATTTTATTTCACCATCATCTATAAGCTTTGTCGGTCCACTTCAGTTTGGCATACGTGCTCTAATCCAACTGTGTATGATATATCAAGTGAATGTCTGAACATTTGAAAAAGACAGTTTTTTAGCTGGCATTATCGCCCTTGTTTATGTGATGTTCGTCTTTCGCAGGCGAAGACGACCGCAACTTCTATCTTCTTCTATTCCTGGATTTTGTGGGTGCGAAGATGGCTGATCAGGCCTATTCTCGCATTGAAAAGCCTTGTACACTTTGGGAAGGGATATGCTAAAGTAGAAACAAACTGAGAAGCAGTACTCGCTTTTATTTTGCGACGCTGGCGTTTCTGCTTTTGCTCTTCCAAACGCTTCGCCTCAAAGCTCGACACACTTGTAGAGACAGCGCTGAGCCAAGTAGGCCGGACTTGGGCCATTTCTTCCCAAGTGTCAGAATTAATGCCACAGGATTTCAGAGAAGCTTTCAGTGTGTCCTTGTATCGCTTCCTCTGACCTTCAAAAGAGCGCTTGCCTTCACTCAGCTCACCGTAAAGCAATCGCTTTGGCAGGCGCTCGTCGGCCATTCTGAATACGTGGTCTGCCCACCTGAGCTGGGACCGTTTGAGAAACTCATGAACGCTCTTCATTATGGCTCTTTGGAGTACCTCTGTGTCGGGCACTTTGTCCCGCCATTTGATGTTAAGCAGTTTCCGAAGGCATCGCATGTGGAAAGAGTTCAACTGCCTGGCATGACGACTGTACACAGTCCATGTTTCGCAGGCGTACAGCAATGAAGGAAGGACGACAGCACGGTAAACCTTCAGCTTGGTCATAAAACTGATCCCTCTTCTATCCCACACCTTCTCTCTGAGTCTGCCAAAAGCCGAGCTGGCTCTAGCGATTCTATAGGATACCTCCTCATCGATACTGACAGACCGTGACAGTGTGCTGCCAAGATAAATGAACTTTTCTGTCACTGTAAGCTTCTCGCCGTTGACCGTGATAACTGGTTCTGAGTGGGGAGCATTAAGAGCAGGTTGGTACATCACTTCGGTTTTCTTGATACTTATTATCAGGTCAAAGTCGCCACAGGCTTTGGCAAACCGGTTCATGCTTTCCTGCATGTTAGACTGTGTGCCAGTATTCAATGCGCAGTCGTCAGCATATAAAAAGTTTCGGGCAATGTCTTTCTGAACTTTGGTTCTTGCCTGAAGCCTACGTAAGTTGAACAGCTTCCCATCAGTTCGGAATTTGTAGTCGACTCCGATGTCACCAGAGCGAAAAGCGTCAGTCAGCATGGCTGAAAACATCATACTGAAGAGAATTGGAGCAAGAACGCAACCCTGTTTCACGCCGTTTGTGACTGGAAATGGCTTCGAGTACTTCCCATCATCCTGCACGCTGGCTTGCATGCCGTCATGGAACTGCCTGACCATAGTAATAAACTTAGCAGAACAGCCGAACTTGGCCATGATTTCCCAAAGCCCTTTTCTGCAGACAGTATCGAAGGCCTTCGTCAGGTCTACAAAAGTGGTGTAGAGACCAACGTTTTGCTCTTGACACTTCTCCTGAAGTTGACGTGCTGCGAAGATCATATCTGCTGTGCTGCGCCCAGGTCTAAACCCACACTGACTTTCAGGCAATAAGCCGTCTTTCAGGTGATCAATCAAGCGATTCAGCAGAACTTTAGCCAAGATCTTCCCGGCGATAGAGAGTAGCGATAGGCCACGATTGACGATTTTCTTTGCGCTTGTATAGGTGGACTATAGAAGCATCTTTTAGTTCTTGCGGGATAAGCTCTTGGTTTCACATAGACTGGAATAGTTCAAAAAGCTTCTTGATCATGAGTGGGCCTCCAGAGGCGTAAATTTCCGCAGGGATAGAGTCAGCGCCGGGTGCCTTTCCACTTGAAAGCCGCTTCACTGCTTTTTCTACTTCTGCTACAGTAGGAACGTCGGCAAGAGAGTGCTTGATTGGGACTTGAGGCAGTCTTGCGATCGCTTCCTCGTTAATGGTGGAAGGACGATTGAGAACACAACTGAAGTGCTCTGCTCATCGTTCAAGAACTTTCTCCTTGTCTGTGATCAGTATGTTTCCATCTGCGCTGAAAAGGGGAGATGATACAGACAAAGTGGCACCGTAGACAGTCTTAAGTGCACTGTAAAAGTTCTTCAGGTCATTGCGATCAGCATAACATTGGATCTCATCGGCTTTCTCGCTGAGCCATTTATCCTGCATTTGACGCAGCTCTAGCTGTAAACTTCTCTTGACGTTGCAGAATGCAGCTTTCTTCGCCGCTGATAACGGGTCGTTGAGGTGTGCACTGTGGAGACGATGTTTTTCATCCAACATGAACTGAATGCTTTTATTGTTTTCATCGAACCAGTCCTGGTGTTTTCGTTAAGTGGTCCCCACCACCTCTAAGGCTGCAGCATAGACGATATCTCTGAAAGTCGCTCAGTCAGACTCAGCATCTCGTGAGTAAAAGCTCTGCTGATGCAGCTCGCTGTAGAGACCCTGTTTAATGTTATCTCTATTAAGCTTGGAAACATCCAGGCGTTTTGGAGCCTTTTTTCCTTGCGGTCGTCTGTGCGGCTCAATCCTGATGTTCAGCTTTGAGATCAACAGGCGATGGTCTGTCCAACACTGTGCCCCGCACATGGCTTTCGTGACTCTGACGTTCTTTTTGTCCCTTTGCCTGACGATGATGTAGTCCAGCAAGTGTCAGTGCTTGGAGCGAGGATGCATCCAAGTCGTCTTGTTACGGTTGGCTAAGCGAAAGACTGTGTTGGTAATTAGTAGCTTTTGAGCTGCGCAGGATTCTAGTAGCAATAAGCCATTGCTGTTGCATTTTCCTACTCCATTTTTTCCCAAAACTCCTGCCCATGATGAGTAATCAGTGCCAACTCGAACATTGAAATCACCAAGAATGACGAGTTTGTCCGCTTTGGGCACAGAGGCAACAGTCGCTTCCAGGTCCTCGTAGAACATTTCTTTGATCTCATCAGGATTGGTCATAGTGGGAGCGTAAGCACTGATCAGAGTGGCGTAACGATTTTTGGGTAGTGGCAGACGAACGGTCATCAGACGATCATTAATACCTTTGGGAGGCGAAGGTAGCTTGTTGACCAGATTGGATTTGATGGCGAATTCAACTCCTGCTTCACGACGTTCTTCTTGTTTACGTCCAATCCAGAAAATAGTGTAGCCAGCGTGCGCTTCTGAGAGTTGATCTTCATTGACAAGCCGTGTCTCGCTAAGAGCAGCGATCTGTACCTTGTACCTTTCCGGCTCTCTTTCAATCAGTGCACACCTTCTCTCAGGTCTATCAGTCCCAGCGCGATCTATCAGGGTGCGCAAGTTCCATGCGCCTAAGATGAGTGGAATCACCTTTCGTTGTTCTTGTGTATTTCTTGCCGCTTGCGGTGGATTCCCGCCAGCCGCGGCTAGCTGGCCAGGATAGAGTGAAGCAGGCAATGTTTGGGACACCTTTTCTAGTCCTTTCTTCAGATTAGGGAGAGCAGTGCTGTCCTAAAAAAGGCTGCTCCGTCGCTCAGGTGGCTGCCGAACCCCATCGCTACTTCTGTCTATAGAAGACGACCATATGGCCTGAGCCGCCTACGTGTAGGATTGTGACTACGACTTCCAGCATATCCATGCCTGTCGCTTTGCCACGTTCCTATCGCCGCAGGGCTTGAAAAAGGATGATGTGAAAAATTTGATGAAGTTGTGGCTTGCGCGTGAGTTGGTTTAAAGTGAAGGAGAGTTGCGCATGGTCGTCAGCCTCACTCTCTCGTCCTGGTCCATCTATGTCCAGCAGCCAGACAATGTCGAGACGGCTGGAAATGAGTCAGGATGCAGTGGATGGCCATGTCGTCTTAGTGCCTTGACATGCCCTGCACTCTCCACAAAGCGTTGCAGAACCGCCTTCTTGGCCGTTGGATCATATTGATCTCATCCGCTCAATCTGCCGGAGCTGGCTCACATGGCTTTGTTTAGGCACTCCTAAAGTGGCATGCTTCTCAAGATTCTAAGGTTGTTTTATTTTCCTTTAAGATTTTGAAAGTGTTTCAAAGTTTATAGAAAATAACTTTAATAATAACAAAAAAATTGTGCGCATTGTGTTTGAAAAGGAATTCGTAATAGACACAGCACGCTCAGCTCTCCAAACGATATATCTTGCTACATAAAAGTACTTTTTATTGTTTCATAATAGAAATTTCACACTATTCAAGTTCGTATTTAATTTTCAACTTGTCGAAAATACATTATAATGACAAAAATCGCCTGAATATTTAAATTAATGGTTGATTGACAATCTAAATATCATTAATATTGAAACTGATCAATACTTAAGCCAGGTGCATAAGCATAAAAATTTAATTAAATTTAACAATTACAAACTTCATGTGGTATGTTTTATTTAATCATTACTCGTATGTGTGCTCAAAACAAAAGACTCGAATGCATGTTTGAATGGAAAAGTAATAGTAAAATGAAAATTTTTTTAAAATAATCAATAAAATTTCGATATTTGACATTTCCAATTATAATGCAGTCAATGTTGATCTTGAAACAGTTATAAATGATCTCAATAAGAGCCTACATATTAATATTTCGTAATATTTCGTTGCGTTATTGCTTTAAATGAAATTTTCAACCAAGTTATTGAAAAGGCTTGCAAAAAGTTTATCACGAAAATTTGCCTCGCAATTAAAATTTTTTAAAGCTCCACTTCTAGTTAAAAATGAGAATAAGTTCTAACATTATGCTTGCTACATTAATTATTTGCCATTTTTCTGATTTTTTTTCATATTTCATTAAAATTTTACTTTTGAAAATTATTCAAAAAAACATGGTTTGTTAAATCAGACAATTTATAAAATTTTTACTTATTGAAGAATTTATTTTTTTATAAATTTTAAAAATTATAAATTTCTCATGAAATAAGTTGATTACCTAGAAATCAACCTCAAAATTGGCCAAATAAACTTTTGAAAAAACCCTATCTTCGAACTTGATAAATGAATATATAAAAAAGGATTTAAATTTTTTGCTTATATATTCATTAGAAACGTCGAGTACACAAAGGTATGAGCTGGATGTATATATAACGCGGTGCTTTGCTTGAGTCGATTTATTTCCTACATCGTGAAATGCCAACACATTGTAGATTATATACAAAATATTTGATTTAGGCTACTAAATTAATTAATTAAATCAAGAAAGTTTTTTATAAAGTAAGATAATAAAAAATTATATTAAAATAAGTTTAGCTCAAGCGTCTAGAGTTGAAGAACTTGCAAGATACAAAATGATGCTGAACGTCATTATGTATTTAGTTATAAAGTTCGCAACATTTTCAGAAGCAAGCTGCCGTTTGAATTCGAAGAAAAATTCTCTAGGTAATCATTTTTATATTCTTGTCAACAATTATTTCCTCTTAAAAATATCATAAATAACAAATATCTTTTTGAGATAAGCTAACTGCTAACAAAACCTCGTTAATAAATCAGGCTGTTTATAAAACTCATAAATTTACGTGATCTATTTATAAAAAGATAAATAAAGGAATGCATAGAAGCAGGCGTGGCGCTGAAACTTATAAATAAACTTTAGAAGGCTATAATTGCATTATTAATATTTCTTATGTTACTTCAGGAGTTCATGTTAGAAGCGGTAAAAATAAAAAAACAAAGATAAAATTAACACTATTGATGTTTTTAAAGATTATTAAGTACTAAAATTACCGGAAGCCAATATAATATATGGTTGTATTGAAAAATAGGTGAATTAATTTTTCTCTAATTGCCTGAAAAACAATTCGATTTGACAGAAGGCGTAAAAAAATCAGGACTTTTGATCAATGACACTACCAAGTACAAGATTAATGTATTGGAAATAACACATTATACGGCTTTAATATTACATCAAATTATTATTTTATGCAAAACCTTGATTAAATTTTAATGACTTATAGCAATTTCTAAAGAGCCTTAAACAATTTTTCCAACGTATTAAAGCTTAACGGTTTTTGTTTAGTTTTTATGACAAAAGGTGATTTTTTGTTACCATGTAAAAAGTGTTTCGAAAGATGCAGAATAACAAAAGTGATAAGTAATTTTAGCTCGCAGGTCATGTCAAAACAAAAGGAGCTCGGAATATTTCTGATGTTATCAACTGTTTGATAACAAAACATACTAAAAGTAAAAGATTACATGAAAACGCTTAATAAAAGGATGGAACGTTTCAACTAGATATTCGCTTGTGTTTGACGAATAACACTTGGCATTTCTGTGTGAGTTAATCATCTTTAAGCCTGGTATTATTCTCTATTTACTTGTTGGTGTGCTTTATTACCATTGTTCAGCCTTGCATGAAGAAACTTAGAGAACTCTAATTAAATGGAAGTTTCGGCTTCAAAATACCAGATGTTTTTAATAATATCACTTTTAAATATTTTAATTAAAAATTAATTATTTGTGAATTTGCTTAACCAGACCCATATATATATATATATTTACTTATAATATTCAATAGGTAAAAATAAATGATAAAACATTTTGTCTAGTATTTTCACATTAATAGCAAGCCCTTGAAAGCTCTTTTCACTAAAATGTTTGAAAGAGTTCAACACTTTTGAAAAGGTATCATTTCATAACGAGATGTGCAAAGACAAACAAATACCGCTATTAGAAAGTAATTTATTAAGCACAAATAGTAATCAGAGTAGAAAATCCTCAAAAATTGACGTTGAGTTGATTAACGATGGTTCTTTGCTTCATTGTGTTTTATAACTTTGTATAATATATTTTCTATTTTAAACTCAATAGCTTCGACCTTTTCGTTATTTAAAACAAGAAAAAAATGGTTTTAAGCATAATTATATTTTTCATTACTTATTAATTTTTCAGCACTATCATAACAAATGTAACGTACACATATTTATGAGTTCAAAAATATATTTTTTCGCGGTATTTTAACAAATTATATTTTCATGGATAAAAACAATTAGTTCAAAATTTTAAGTGTAGTATAATAAAACTTTACCTTTTTTCTTAAAGCAATAACTCACCTACAAACGTTTTATACTCCAGTAGAATATAAAAGTTTTGAAAATACATTCATAATGATTAGAGTACAACTTTGTGGTTGGTAGAAAAGATCATAAAGAAAAAATGCCCGTCGTTGTGCACATCATATCCGTGTTACAACAATACCCGCTCATTCGGTGGTTTATGAATACCAAACTAACTCATTTGCAGATGCTAGGATTGTTTTGTCTCATTTACATGTTCCTAGAAACCCTTGTAAGATTAGAAAACTGATCTATTATATAATGCATTTTTGGAGACATATTTTGAAGAATATTGATAAATTTGAGTGATCGAAAAGCTCGGTTAACGCCTCTTGGCAAAAAAAGGCATAAATTCATGTCAAAAAGTAGCGTAGAATATGCTAAAAAACTACTAAACAATTTACGAAAACATTAGCAGATCTGAAATAGTGAACAAAATCTATTGGTTCATATATCCTATTAATAGTGAAAAGTAAGAACTTTCAAAACATTTCTTTGAATCGATCGTTGAATTTTCATTGAAGAAAAACATTTTTCAAATTTTTAGCATTGAAAAATTTTTAAATTAATGGTATAATCTATAAACCCACGCATTTGGGTTTAATGTAAAAGTCTGGTAAACTTGAAGATTGATCGGCTTTTTGGCAGCATTATATTGACCACCTTAATGCAAGTCATTACCGTACAAAACTCAATCATAACCCTCAAATTTGTGGAAGACATTTTTTTGAATTTTTATTAGTATCTTAAAATCTTTAGCTTTTTTATGAAGTAGTGATTGACTTTATAAAAGGAAAAAAGTTGTCTTAACTGTGCAGCGGGTAAAAACACTATTAATAAAGTTTAGCATTTTTTGACACTTATAATATTCAAATCATGTTTTCAAATAAATTTAAATAGATTTTTCAACACATTCAATAAAGAGCCCCGAGCCTTGAATGTGGCTCCTTTTTCAAGCATACGGAGCAATGCAACGTGTGGTGAAGACGGTGCTGAAAGATTCTGCAAGCTACTTGATCCTCACTACCGAGTTTCGTGCACTCTGTGTTTTAAAAGAAAACTCAAGTTTTCTCATGGTATAGAAAATGCTATAAGCTCTTCGCAGTCTTCATGGCAAGGACCCACACTGGCCAATGGGGACTCTGCAAACTGGGTCACCATCACTATTGACCTCAGGCAGGTCTGTTGATGTTAAATAGCCGAAATGGATATATATTTAGATTCAAAATTTTGTCTGATTTTAAAATATTTGACAATAGTTTTGACGGGAATGAGTTTTTGCATGAGCAGCCTTCATAAATCCCGCTTTGCAGATGTATTTAAAAAAGCATACTGTCGATTGAGATAAGATAATGAGAATAATGAAATTGTAAAAGTACGTCAAACAAAACAAAAATAATTACGTATCTTCATTAATCAATTCTTAAATTCAATATTTCCACGAAAACCAGTTTGAACAAACAGGTATTTAAAAATAGGCATTTCAATCGATAGCGGAAAAAATTAATAGTAAGTTCCAGTTTAAATTCACTTTTATAATACAATTATTCAGAAATTGGATATAGAAGAAATATATTTGATTGCTGGAAACTCGCCTAGACCAGCCCAATGGGTGTTAGAAAAGTCATTAGATGGAAAAAAGTTCCAAATATGGGCATTGTTTTCAAATTCAGAAACAAGTTGTAGAAAGGTTTTTAGAAAAGAAATTAAAGATGGCTGCTTAGATGTTGAAAAAGAAGTTGAAAATATATATGAAAAAAAATATGGGAAAATGGATTATACGGAAATAGATGATGAAGATGAAAGGACAGGTTTTGATGAGAACGATAAGGAAAATATTGATAGTAGTGGCTACAAAAATCCTGGTGTTCATGCCATGGATATGCACAACAAAATGTTTCAAAATGGAAAAGATAAAACTGCCTTTGATGATAAAATTACCAAAAACAAAAAAATAAATTCTAAAATAACTACTAGCAATTCATTTTCGACTATGAATGAAGAGAAAACCACAAAAACAAATTCTATGAACGAAAAAATTTTAAATAAAAATAAAATTGAAAAAAGAAAATCGCAAAATGCAAAAAAAACTAAAAAACGAGAAAAAAAGATTAGAAAAGATATAATTAGTCAAAACACTCGAAAGTATGGTGAGAATGAAGAGAGCAAAAATGTAGTTACAACTGGAGGTGTTGACAGACGTTCAAGTGGCAAAATTTCTGTGGATTTGATGAATTATAGTGTTAGTAGTTTTGAAGGAAGAGATCAAAAGCCTGGAAAAGCATTTTTGAAAAGTAGGTGTGAAGTTATAAAAAAAGCAAAAAAATGAACGTCATATTTTTTTATCATATGATATGTATTAATATTATAAAAAATATTTTTTTGAATTGATAAATGGATGGTAGAGAGAGAGGGAAATTAGGAATAGATGAAAACGTGTATATGCCGCTGTTTATCAAGTTACCGAATCTAAAGAAAGATTGTAAAGCATCTTTATAGCTTTTTGATTGAAACTCACTTAACTTTAAAGTATTATAAAACAATAGAAAATAAATAATGAGAAAAGATACTAAAACACCAATTAAAACTTTTATTTAGATTCATGGCAGCATAAAAAGGAACCACTAAACAGCAAACAAGAGGTCTGTATGAAGTGCTTCACAAGGTTTTCTAACGTGTATCCACTGAAGAAGGGAGAGGTATTATGTGGTGCTTAACTAATCACTACTTATTCATTATAAATATACAAGTACCTACATACTTCAGCTTTCCGTCGTTAATTTGATGGTAATTCAATAAACTATGTAGTTTTATGGACAAGTTTTTAAAGCTTAGAAAATGCTTTTTTTCCTACCTCTCTAATTTATTCTCGAATTCTCAAACTATTTGTTTTTTAAAATTTTTTATAAAAAATGAACAAATAATATAAAAAATATATTATTCTATTAGCTTGAGTTCCACTTGATTAAGGCTACATAAATATCTTTTGCAATTAAAGGACCAATCCCATGGTATAAATTAAATACGGACCCAATGAATTTAAAATGCTCGTCGCCAAGTTTCAATGCAGAGCTCATACATTCCTTAATGCACTGACTTTGTATACTTTTTTAAGTATTAGGTTTTTAAGAATATTTTTGAATAATGGAGCCTTCCAATCTCACCTTTAGTCTCGCTTTGAAAGAGTCTTCCGATGCAAAAATTCAAAAATACTTCAAACATTCCTTCTTATTCGATTTTTTTTCCAATTTTCACTAGTTTGTGATACTGATTAAATAAAATTTATGAAAGAAATATAAAATGAGACAATAAAACCTGATGAAAATGGCATGGAAGATACAATAAACAATATTCTACTGAATTATTCAACGGATGAAATGAATTTTGCAGATTCGCTTTTCTTTAAGGGAAAATTATGTCAATGCATTGCAAGACCATTTGGAGGTTCGTTCAGAGATTATGATATCAATTATTATTAACTTTTTCCCTACCATTTTTGAAGTGATTTATATAGTTATTATTCAGTAATTAATTTTTTATCGTATCATTACAACATTATGAATATCTCTCACTGGGTGGTGGAAAAGTATGTTATTTGCATGGATGCTTATAGTCAGTTAAAAATTTTTTTATTAAATGACTTAATTCAACTTTTTATCCTTTAAATTATATTCTTTTGTTCATTAAAATGTTTAAAATGTTCTACTCCAAAAGATTTTTTATAATCTTTTTATCTTTTTTAAAAAAACATCGACTTTTCCAGCAGATCTAGCTTCTCAGATGAACAGATAACGCTAATTAACTAATTTGCAAACATACACTACATTCAAACTACATTCCTTAATACTACTACTTCATGGTTCCTACCAACTTATATTTTATTGCTCAATAACCATATACTCTTGCGGAGAATTTTTCATTTTAAAACTCTACGACACTAAAAACCAACGTAAAAAATGCTTTAAATTATCACTAAAAATAAAAGCGAGAAACCCTTTAGACAACAAATTCAACGTTAAGCAATAAAATATTCCTTAGACATTAACATTTTTTATATGAAAACATTTGAGCTATCAAAAACAATAATAACATTTGAAGGCATTAGATAGCATTCATAATTCATGCAAGACAACTCTAAGGTTCTAAATGGAATAAACAGAATCCTTTGAACTTCGTTAGTTTCAGAATGTTTCATCAGTTGAATTCAGTCATTAAAACAAAAAAGGTCAACATTAATTGCTCTTCAGTTCAAGTAGCCCCATTCAATCTACCCACATTTATTCAACTTTTTAATCAATCTGAAACGAAAGTAAAGTTTTTAAAGAGTAGAAAAAATAGTTGTTTCGAATGAAACCAACAGTATTTGTTCGTGAGAAAGATAAGGAGATAGGAATTGATCTGATGTTTATCTAGTTGATATCAAAGCGCACAAAAAATTCATTATCTCGTTGAATAGAGGGTAGTTGTGAAGGAGGTAGTAAAGATTTGACGAGTTAATTCCTTTCGTGATAGATAAAACTTAAATGCGATTTAAAAAGATTTAAGAAAACCTTTTATGAATATTGTAACTAAAACTACTGGAAAGCTTAATTTGTTTGAGTTTTATTTTACTTTGAAAGTAGTTTGAGAATTTCAGTGGTTGAAGTTAATTGTTTTATTAACAAGACTATACCTTGTGAGAATTGTTTCTTTGAAATACAATTAAAACCTTAGAAAACACTTCTCTGAGATCGACTAAGAATCGGAAAAGCGATAAATCTTCACTTCAGAGAATTCAAAAGAGAAAGCAGAGCTTAAGCAAAATGTATTGCATACTTCCTTATTTATTAATATACGTCAATCCTTAATTCTTGAGAAAACATTAAACATCACCTTGATAAAAATAATTTCGGGTTCAAGGTAAATCCTTTGAAACGTCAATTCAATTGGTTTGTTTTGTTTGAAATTTTATTTAAAAAAAATTTTTTTTTGAGAAAACTTAAAGTGAAAAAAATGTTGCATACCTTATAAAACAAATTTTTTTAGTCGAGATACATAAGGCTGAGACTGCAAAAGATTTCTTCCTTTCCTCCCTTCCCACATCTCACAGACAACCCAAATCTAGTAAGAATATGTACCATTTTAAATCAATAGTTTTACATAAAATTAAAATCTGTTTGAAACAAAACTTTTTGTTTGATTAAAGAAAAGCAAAGTTATCTTGCTGTGATTAGCCAACACGAAAACAAACGCACTTAACAAATCGATACATCAAGCCTTCTTTAGAAAGTCGATGAAAAATGTTTCAAACTATAAAAACACCCATATCTTAATGTTAAACCAACGTTCTGCAGCACTTCTACTCGTTCAAGAACATAGTAGTGATGGCGAAATGCCGATGCAATGGTCACTCAGATGTATGCTACAGGGATCCCTCTGACGGGGTTTGCCTTTGAGTTTTGTTATCTGTTTGTTTTAAGGCTTATCTTAGTGTTTTGTTGGTTTTTAAGCCTGAAATAAAAAACATGTTTTGAGATTTTCAACTTGAATGACAGAAAAAAAATCTTTAAACATTTGTTCAAAGTACCTATGATTAGTAGTTTGTTTCAGTTTTTTTAATATTGACGTTTTATTAATTTTTATAATCAACATTCGAAAAAAAAATTTTCAAAAACATCTCAAAATTTTGCTTTGTAACAAAAAAGTGCAACAAAGCGTGATCGACTCTCATAACAGAACTTCAAATGCAAATGCCCGAAAAACGTATGTGGCTGGTCTTGTGAGGAATGTTGCCCAGCTTTCAACCATTCTCCGTGGAAGCCAGGCTCCATCAGCTGCAATGATGCCTGCATAGGTGAATCATTATAGACCACAATGATTTTCATGTTCCTATCGATTGGCACTCTTTCGGTTGTTCGTTTTTCTTTGCTCTAGCCTTTTCATTACATTATTGCGTATTATATTTTAGAATTTTTTTAATGAATAGCTAGGAGGTTGTTTGGAAATGTTTGGAGTTTTTTAAATGGTTTAATACTAGTATGCTGTTTTAATCTTTCAAATAAATGTTGAGTTATGAAGTTTTCAACTTCAATAAGCCAGAATATTTGTAGTAAATTCAATAAATCAACTTTATAGGTATTACGCAATTCAAGCATTGTTTTTCAATTTGATTTTTCACTCAATCTTTAAACTGAACTTTTAATTTTTTTAGTTCAATCTATTTTAAACCTCTTATTCAGTCATTAAATCCTTGTAGCATTTTCACAAAACAAAGTGAACAAATTAAATAATCCGGTTAAGTTATTGCACGCTCAAAATCAAACTTAATTTACGAACTTCCAAACACACTCAAACTGTTTTATATGTTGAGTATAGAATGAACTATTTGCATTTGCTTGTTTATTCAGTCCTGAGCTTCCCTACAATTTATGACCTCTCTGTACTGAAGCTTTTATCAACCGGTCATTCTGAATTAATTGTTTGCATAACTTATTTTAAAATACT
>OZ038320.1:10292455-10391722 GCA_964035795.1 Pterobdella sp. o SKG-2022
ATATCAAATATATCGTATTATTTGTGAACTTGATCACTATCATAAACTATCATACACGCTAATTGATTTATATAACTAAAAAAACTCCATTAACAGAATGCAATTGTAATGGCCATTCTGTTGAGTGTCTGTACGTGAGTGATATAACGGCAATGCATACAATACACACAAACCATTTGAGGCATTACAAAGGCATTGGTGTTTGCCAAAACTGTAAAGTAAGTTGAAGGGTTTTAGCGTTAAAAACTTTTTTTTAGTTTAAAAAATATTTTGAAGACATCGTTGTTTTATGGTTGTTACCTACGTTATTCCATGCGCATTATAATATTTTTTTTGGCTTCTACACAGTGACGATTTAAAAGGTAGGGCAATTATGTGGCGTGACTAGGTTTTTAATCCATATATAAAATCCATTATAACAAAAAGTCGTTAAGATACAAGATAATTTTTCTTGCAAAATAACCGATATGAAAAATATCTTTGCTTCAGTGTTATGAAGTGTGGAAAATTAATCTTGCTATAAAAGGAACTTCAAAGGATAAGATGAAAAATGAGTTTAATCATTCCATGAAAATTTTAAAAATAAATTAAATTTTAAAATATTTTTAAAAAAGCATAAATTCTCATCTACATCTCTAACCATACAGAATAATACTATGGGAATCAACTGTGAACAATGTAGAAACGGCTTTTTTAGGTCTCCAGCAACACCATCTCTACAAACAACCATCCCACAATCCCATACCAAGACCCATATGCCATGTTTGCCATGTCGTTGCAAGAGCCCTCATATGATAGGAGATTGCTTCAAATATGACTCAAGGAATGTACGTTTGCACGTTAAAACACATGAAAAAATAAATGATCATTTGTGTAGAATAAAAAATCAATGCTGATCTTCCATTCAAACATCAACTCAGTTTTAAAGTAGAATTGGAAATATTGAATTATTTGAAAAACTTTAGATATGAAAATATTATGTTTAAAATGAAAAAGATGAAAAGGTGCATGCGATAAAACTTATCAATGATATGAGCTGTGTTTTAATTTGTTTTAGAACAATTTCTACATCATCATCAATCACCAAACCTCTTTGTTTTTATCTTTTATTATTTTTTAATAAGTTTTATCAGTATAGCCAATTAAGAGGCTTGATTCATTCAAGTTTAGCAGCTAGTTTTTGAAAAAAAAATTATTGAAAACTCAAAAAAACTTGAAAGTTATTTTCCGATTTAGCTGAAATTTCCACAAAATCTTTTCTTGAATGAAAATTTAATTCAGCTATCTTTTGACTTTATTCAAAATCGTTTGAACAAGCTTCAAAACCCGAAGGCATGCTTCGAGTGCATATTCTACACATAAATTTAAAATTACATTTATGGCTTTAAAACTGTTGATAACATGCAGTTCAAAGCGGGAGACTGCAAGTGTATGGAGGGGTATGCAGGGAGAAAATGTGACACTTGTGCTTTTGGCTTTCACAACTATCCTCAATGCAAACCCATAGATTGCAGTGCAGTCACTAGTGGAAAGTGTGAGTCTGAAAGGAACATAATCAAATCAAAAGAAAATGGTAGTGGAAGATATCGTCATAAGCATTTGAATGCTAATGATGGAAACGGAATTAGATTTAATGGAGATAAAACGTTTGATATTGAATATAAAAAAGAAAGTGGGAGGAAAAGTCAGGAAGGAAAAATGGGGCAATCGAAGCAGGAACCGTGTGTTTGTAAGGTATTTGCGGCTTTAATGAGCTTTAGAGCTTGTTAATTTAAATCAAAGTGCTTAAGAAACTAGCTTTTATTTTGGTGAATTTAGAGCTGAATATTTGAATAAAAAGTTTATATTTAAAATTTTTTAAAAATAGTTTTGATACAAATAAAATTGTTTTTTTACTTCTAGTCATCAGCTTCCTACACCCACAACCCACAACCAAGTGAGAAAGTTTCACCATTTTTTTGTATATTAAAACAGTCTTTATGATTAGTTTGAAAAATTAATGCTTTTGTTCTTCGGGTTAATTCAAAGTGTAAAGGATACTTTTAATATTTTATGTAAAAATTTCGGTGATATGGGAAATCATGGATTTAAAATATTACTTCTTCAATAGAAAAACAAATGTAAGAAAAAAAATCAACTATGTGTCTCGAAAAACTTCTAAATGTTTTTATATTATTTGTTTGTGCATTCATCAATCATTTAAAAATGTTTCAAGATTGAAAAATACTTCATGATTTCCGTTCCAAGGGTTTTTTCCATTTTACACTCCAAACAATCTTTTCTACTAATTTAGAAACTTGTTTGCGCAAGAACAGTTTGTGTATTCTAATTTTTTTATGTGGATCTTATCCAGATTAAATAGCAGTTTTCTCTGTTCATGTTCTATGTAACATTTCAACTCTTATTTTCTAATATCATCTCAAGCATACAACTTGTACGTCTGAAAAACTCAATGTTATCAATAGCTTCGAAACAAAACATATCATTTTGACAGTTGCAATCTTCCTTAACATAGTCTTGACTGTGTGCATTCTAATCAAAAAACGCCTGTATTCTTGACAAAAACGGTGAGGTTTAAAATATGTTTTGTAGCTGTTTTACCTTTATTTTGAGGTACTTATTTAGCATAGTTTTTCAAATCTATAGAAAAGTTGTACGATTTTTTATTTATTCTTTATTAATTTAGTGTGAGAAAATTTATATATATTAAAATTATTTTTAAAAAGTGAAATTATACAAAAAAATTTGCAAATTTTTATTTATTCGAAATAAAAATATTCCTGAAAGTAAATTTTAATATGGCTTTTCAAAGCTAAAAATTATCTTTCTATTCATCAAATAAGGTCAGTGTGAACTACTCGACTTTAGTAAACACCTTAAATGAAGCTTTTGTCAGCTTTGTTGGAAACTTTTTGAAATATTTTTTATCTACTAGAAGTCTATGTTTTGTGTTGTTTACAAGTTTTATTGAAGTTGGGGTTTATAATTTAAAATTATAGGTTAAATTAAACTGTTATCTTATAATTTTTAGTTAAGTTTCAATTTTTATTTTTATTCCATGTAATTTTAATAATTTAGTTTGTTTTAAAATTTCCAGACAACCATTTGTTCATGGAAACACTCTTAAACAACCTAGAATGGGTATATGAGAGATAAATAGAGGTTCGAATCTTTAAAAATTCTTATATTTTTAAACTGTGTTTCTGATTTACTGGGAATTGAATTAATATGAAATATTATAATGTTCCCAGGTTCAAACTCCAGTTGAAGGCTGGGAAATTCACCATTGCTCTAAATCAACTAGTAACTTCCACTAAATTTTTATGAAACGATTTCGAACAAAAATATTAAAAACGAAACATAAATGTTTTTGTACTCAACTTTTCATCTTCACTACCATTTTTTTATAGTATTGAAAAAATATTTTTAAATTTTCCAGCAAAACCAACACCTATCTTGTTAGTGTGTGGTGGCTACAGAGAAGAGACCGCAGTGGAACGATTTGTTTGAAGCAATCCCTCCCCATAGGACCAATAAGTCTAGTTCATCAATCAAAAAATTTAATGATTTTGGAAATATTTCAATAAAATCTTTGAAAATTTACGTTTAATTAAATGTTTGTATGCTTATATACTTACTTAGGACGGCTATATCGAGAAAATGCTGTCTCGTTACAGAATTTCCACTATCTGATCGGTTCTTTAAAAAAATTCAAATGAATAAAAATTCATATAATTGTTTGAAATAGACAAAAAAAATGATTAAATTAATTAAACCTTATATTGGATGTATAAATCTCAAATGATCAAATAGAATTTAAGTATTCATAATAGACTCTGCAAACAAACTTCTTATATTTTTTTAAAAGTTTAATTTTTTCATTATTTGATGTAACATCAAGTTTCAAACTAAGTTAGTATGAAAAAATTTGAACAAACTAAGTGTGGTTTAATGAACGATCAAAAATTCTGATGCATAACTATTTATAAAGTTTTACAATTCAAAAACAAAAAAAATATCTTTACTACATAACAATATCGGCGTTTTTCTATTGATGCAACAAGTCTTGAAATTTTTAAATTAAATCATCTCAAAATGCTTTACATTCAACTGCATAATTTCTATTTTAAATTAATAAAAATCCACTCAAAACTGAAAGGTTTAACGAGTTTTAATTACGAGAGCTAATTGTTTTAATTCTACATAACACTGCGATTTGTCGACATATATTTTTAAAATAAAAATAATCTTTCACATTTTTTACATTATTTCGATCTATTCAGTAAATCTACACTTGGAAAATATTTCTGATTAAATATGTGTCTGTATAACATGATTAGATGGAAATATGTGTTTTTATCTATATTGTGCATTAATCAAAATAGGATCCAACCAGTTTGGTGTTACTAAAATAATACACGATCTATTTAGGTTCCTAACAAGATATCTTCAGAAAATATTTGGTATCTACTCATAAGATTTTTATGAATATTATCATTGATAAGAACATCAAAATAAATTCATAGGTATTTTTAAAAATATAACTAATAAAAAACATGCAATAATCTCTAACGATATACAAGAAAAATGTGAAGCATATTATGAATGAATCAATATAGAATCAATTGAAAAAAGATTAGTAATACCGATGTAAAATCACTACTCAACGTTAATGGCAACAAACATAGGTGTAAACTTGCTTTTAGCACTACACTACACGTCGAAAGACAAAATTTTTTTTGAACCCTTCAAAATATGAAAAGATTGTCAACATAGACAAAACGAAATGATAGCTAACGATAAAGATTAGAAAGGATTGTGATAAAATATTCTCAAGCTTTATTAACTTGAATGGCAAAATTTGAACGTAAGCATTGGAAAGTTTTGAATAGCTTTATAACCCTTTATTATCTGTTTGAAAAACTTTAAATCGATTTATTAGGTTTTTAAAACATTTATTGAGACAGCAAAAATAGCTGCGATTTTCAATAAGTTTGACCTTACTCATTAGTATGTTAACATTTAATAAGGCCAAACTTATAGAAAACTACATGTATTTTTGCTTTCTTGATAACCGTTCAAAAGTCTCATGATAAAACGTAGAATTTTGCCAAAAAATAGTTATTAAAAGCATTTCTTCAGTATGCTTCACCATCAATAAACAGCATATGTTATCATAAAGAAAATCAAAGCTGGTTTCGTTATGATAATCCAATAGATACTATTTCAATAGAATATCGCACAAATAAATAACAAAAATGCTCAAAATGCAGTTGAACATCAAGTTCTGATTGAACGATGGAAAGCTTTAAGCTTTAATTTCTTTTTTTGCTCACATTGCTTTTCTTAAATGTGTTATTATCTTTTTTGTTAATTGTAAATTTTCCATTGAGTGAATCGAATACTTTGTCGTTTGCAACAGCTTTCTTTCTACCGTTGGTCTGGCTATTTGAACTGTTTTTCAGTTTTTTATCAACATCATAATCTCTTATATCGTCCAAATCTTTCATCTGTCCACTAAGCACTTTATATAGGAACATTAGTATCAGCTGTGAAAATAATAATATTTTAAATAAACATTATTATAATAAATTCATGTATCGGTTAAAAAACCATTAATTTTATTGATTAAAATAGAGCAATAAACTCACAAAGAACCAATAGATATTAAGGAGAAACATGAAGCTGAGAAGGATGTTGAAAATGAAATAGAAGGGGGCTGGAGGAGTGGGGCCGTTGAAGAGGCTTGAAAAACTGCATGAACGAAGTACGATGATGGGAAACCAATACAAACGACCAACAAACCACGACAATGCAAAGAATGCAAAGCTTATAGTACCAACCACATCGTGCCACACTATATACCTGTAACAAGTTGTTTAAAATATAACTTTAACTTTAATATGCAAGCGAGTTAAGGTGAATCTTAAAATTCGAAAGACTACTCAACAATTTATATAAGATTTATTAAATTGTCGTTAAAACTTAAATAACTCGTTAAGCCACCTTCCAGCCCGATACTTCAAATAAACTTGGCACTTGGCGAACTCTAGGAAGATATCACTGAAGTCGTGCACGAACATCAACAGCAAGCCAGCCTTGTGGTATCTGTTTTGTATTAGTTATTTTTTTATATTAAATACTATTTAAACAATTCACTCGATGCAGTATAGAATTGGAAAAAAATGATTTAAATAAGAAAAATTTGAATGAAATCGATAAAACTCATCAATTTATTAAGTCAAAATAAAAGTTTATTAGGAGCGAGTTTAAAATCATTAATTTTTGTGATTAATTTAAAATTTATATGCAGAAACTTTTTAGATGATTATTTATGAAGTTTTATGGATAGTTAATTGAAAATATAATTTTTAATGGTACATTAAAAAATATATATGAAAATATAATTAAATAAGATTGATATCAGTTTGTTGTACTTTTAAATTAAAGTTTAAACGAAAGCTTCATTTCAGAACACTCATTTTTATCAAATAGAAACGCTCCCAATCCAAAAGGTCCTTATTAACTAAATGAACGGAGTCTTATAAAAACGACCAGTTTCAATTCTACGCAGCGTTACACAATATTTCCCATCAATAAATATTTCAGCTCTGACCTTGTATGTTACGCTGACACATGAAAAATCAGTACATACAAATGAACGAAGACAACAATGCTAGAGAAACACTTGGGTTAAAAGTTTTTTATGAAATATTTATCATGGAAGCAATGACTTTTCTACCATACCTCACGGAGTAAGAAAAGCCTATAAGACTTAGGCACAATAAATGATGGAAGACCATCACAGGGGAGTCTTTCCTCCATAAGTCGATGCATATGGTGCCATATAAAGAATGCAAGTAATATGAGAACTCTAATAAAAATGCAACTCCTACTAAAAGGGGAACTTCTTTCAATGTGTGGTAATCTATAGGGAATCAAATGTTTTTTTGGTAGTTTATAAAATATTACCAAAATATAACATTTTTTTAAATAACATTTTGAAAGTTATCACCAATTAAATGTTTGTAATAAAATGAATAGTATAAAAAACTTTTTTGAGAAAAATCATTGTTGAAATTCATAAGCACCAAGGTACCTTTCCATATTTCATAGGGCTGGTAGTAGTAATGGTTGTGTGGCGAGTATATGACCACGTATAGAAGGTAGCAACAAATAACTAAGTAATACAAGAACTTCCAACAACTTTCAGGTAGTTTTTTGGCATTTACTTCTTTTAGTTTCATGTGTCTTGCAAAGGGCTTTGTGGGTTTAAGGAAAGAATTTTTACTTTATATTGAAACTCTTGCTTTCCTTCTTATTATGATAACAATTTGTAGTAAATGTATCAAAGTAATTTTATGTAAAAAAATACTATTTAAAACTCACTTTGAATATCCATACTGTAAGGAGGTACCTTAGGAGCGTAAAAAGCAATGCGACGATTACCGGCAAAACAATTTCAAAAACCGATAGATTAACATATTTGGTCAGATCCGTTTTAAAGTCTATTATCAACTGTTTCAGGTCAAAATCTTCTATAAATTTATTTCCATTTGAGTATTTTGCCTCTCTCAAATAAGTTAGGAATCCGTTGTAAATATCACTTAAACTTTGCAAATATCCCGGATTGCTTGAACTGTCCATTTTCTTGGTAAGATTGAATTTTATCAAAAATATTTAATACTGCAATACTATGGTACCTTTTTCAATTGAAGTATGTTGTACTTTACAACATTTTATATTTTTCTAAACTTTCAAAGTTTCTTTTGAATGGCTTCAATAAGAAAAATATATAATTGAAATAAAAATCTATTTATACAAAAATATGTTGTTTAGGATTTGAAATGATCGAGTTTGAAATCACAATCGGGCTGGCTAATGAGCAATATATACATACTGAGAGGTCCAGCTTTGTGCACTGCACATACACGCCCATACAAAATGAATCATAAACTCAACACAACGATGTACATTGGCGTCTTAGAAAATTGACCCTAATAAAAAGCTTTTTATAAAATAATAATAATATTAGTTTTTCATAGTATTTCATTTTACTCATATAAAAATGCTTATACTGTTATTCTTTAAGTATCCAAATAAAACATGGGTTTTAACTCGAAAATAAGAAAAAAGTTTTTTTGGAACAGATTGAAATAAAAAATACTTCAAAAAAGATTGATAAAAGAAACGACTGTGACACAGTTGAAAGTAGTGGCAAAGAACTTCAATTCAATGGAGACGCTTTTGTGCATCTCTCTCAAAACTACTTGTATCAACAAAAAGTGTTTTGCAGTTTTTTAATAATTATTCCTTTTTTTATTTTGAAAAGATTTTTATAAATTTTGCCAAAGTTTTTGTGAAAAATAAATAAGAGTAAATTAAATTTGTAAATGAAAAGATAAAACGGAATTTATATAGCTAGATAGAGCCACGTTCAAAGTGCTTGCTACGAGTTGCATTTTTAACAAAAAAATTGGAGAACAGGCGCTAACTATTTGTCGGAATAAGATCGAATTCAGTACCTTCATTCCGATGGTCTACCTACCGAACTATATACAATATGTTCGCATGTATACCTTTCAACTAAATTCATTTTAAATTCGATTTAAATTCAAATAAACAGTCGTCTTAAGAAAAGCTTTGTAGAATAAAATAAACTCCAAAAAGTGTTTTCATTTGAATATTTAAGCTTGGCTCAAAAAACTAAAAAGCTAACATTTTGTATTTTGAAATTTGTACATTTAACTCAACATTTTCGTGTTTATATTTAATTTCTCTTAATGTATTTTTGAACCATTCATCTTTGCTTGTGTTAACGGAAATCATTGAATTTGTAATTTTGAAAACAACGTTTAAATGATTTAAATTCATTGTTTCATCTGTTTTCATAACTTCTTATACCGATAGATTCTTAGAAAAATAATATGCGAAAAGTTAATTAGCAAAACTCAGTTTCTTGATAATGATGTTTTTACATATTTTGCTTTTATTGACGTCCTTATTGAATTCCATCTTTTTAATTTTTTTTTTATTTTTAGCCAAAACTTTATTCGTTTTATACTGTTTTGAAACATAAATGAACATTTTCAAGAGTTTATTTTATTCTACGAAGCTTTTCGTAAGATTCTTGAGCGTCGTGTAATAAAATTAACTCTCAAAAGCGTTTTTATTTGAATATTTACGTTTGGCTCGAAAAATTGAAATGAATGAACAATAGTTGAACGTCAGATAAACTGATGAAAGGTTCTTTAGTTGCATCGGAAGCCTACTAAGTTGATAATATCGAGTTATAATTATTCATTTTTTCTCGAGGTTACTTTTATTATTATTATAATGAATCTAAATATCAATATTTTTTTTATATTTTGTATTTAGTCAAAAATTTTGTTAATTATCGACATCTCATTATTTCAGTGACTGGAAACCGGTCTTGATCTATTTCGTTTTCAAATATATATTTTTATATAACTAGTTTTATTTTTCTAAAGGTATTTATTTTTTATATAAATTTTTTCATAATATATATTTTATATATTATAAACAAAATCTGTTTTATATAATTACTGGGATGTTGGTATATTTATTGTAAAAATTTATATAAACTAAATATTTTATATATATAAATTTCTTTATAACTGTAATCACGTTAGAAATCTTAAATGAAATTTTGTTGATAAAAATCACTGCAATTATAAACATTTGCTAGTCTATAAAGATAAATTATCATAAATTTTGAAATATATAAAATTATATAATGCCTTACCAGAGATCTATAGGCTATATATATAGATTTTACCATTGTAATGGCTACCTACCTTGCGGACAATTACTATGGAGCTCAGCAACGAGTTAGTGTTGTGAGTGGAGTAGGAGGGATGGTTGGAGGAGCAAGAGGCAGAGGTGCTATTCCATCAATGCAGCCTGGTTATGGTTATGCTGCCCAGTCTTGGGAACAGCCTTATCCTCAACAACCTGAACCATATCCAACTACTGACCCTGCTTTTTTTGATGATGTCTATTCAGCAAATCAACCAACCTACCCTGGTTTTCCAGCCAGAGGAGCACAAAGAGGGTTGAGAGATAAAAGAGGGGGTTTCAATATGAGGGGGACTGGTGCAATGGTTTCGAGAGGTGGTAGATCTATCACTAATACCTCTTCAACCTCTAACCTTGAGAAGCCTGCCAATGAAGATGCATGGTTTGTTTTAATAAATTTTGTCTGTTTAAGTGCTCATAATACTACAATTACTAAAATCTTTTCAGTAAAATGTTTGTTGGTGGGCTAGATTGGGAATTAACTGCTGGTACTTTTCATTTTTTCATTATTAGCTTATCTTTGATTTAACAAAACTTGATTAGATTTCTCATTATTTATCTAGATCAGATCCATGAGTATTTTGAAATGTTTGGTCCAGTTGTGGAAGTTAAACTCAAGACAGACATATATACTGGACAATCCAGAGGTTTTGCTTTCCTGCTTTTTCAGAATGCAGAATCAGTAGATAAGGTAATCTTTTTTTGTGTGACTTTCAATCATCCAATTTTGCATAAAAACTCTGTGCATAATCTTTTGATGGATTATATTTTGATACTACAATCTGTAAAATCTTTATGCGATGGCATCGAGATGGTCCATTCTTTTCTGTAATTGGGAAGTAAAGTAGCTTCTAGCAGAGATTGTGAGACAGCTGTAACTGCAAGAATGAGATCAGGCTAGGCAAATTTTAAGAAATGTAAAGATATTTTATTGTCTAAGAGTTCTTCTCAAAATCAACGATTTAGCTTATGCAAGCTGTGTTAGATCAGCAATGCTATTTGGGAGTGAGGTTTGCTGTCTGAAACAAAATGGGTTGGTTATTCTGAAAAGAACAGAAAGGACTATGGTTAGAACAATTTGTGGAGTGGAGTTATCAGATAAGTTTAAAAGTAAATCATTAATTGATAGGTTAGGTTTAAAAGAAACTTTAGAGACTAGCTAAAGCTAGCGGTGTAAGATGGTTTGCTCATGTAATGAGAAGGGATGAGGGGAATGTTTTGAAAAAGTCACTCACTTTTAAAATTGATGGTCTAAAAAAGAAGGGTAGGTCAAAAGTTAAGTGGAAAAACACAATAGTTTCAGAAATGAGTGAAGTTGGCTTGAAAGAGGAAGATGCATTGAATAGGAAAAAATGTAGATTAGGAATATATAAAATTGCAGTAAATTTTATGTAAGTGGAGTAAATCTGGCCACTCTCAGTATAGTGGGGATTAAACTGATTTAAAATCTTGATATCTATCTATCTACTATCAAAACTAGGTGTTACAAAACAAAAATCATATGATATATGGTAAGAGGATCGATCCAAAGAGAGCAGTCGCCAGTGAAGGCAGTATTAACACCAAGAAGATTTTTGTAGGAGGCATAGATCCTGTTCTAACTGAAAAAGAAATCGCTGATGTTTTTTCAGCCTATGGAAAGGTATTTGGTTTTGAAATAACTTGTAATGTTTGAAAAAATTTTATTCTCATTGATTAGTTTCAGTTTAACTATTTAATAAAAGAATGTAACTTTTCTTTGAGATGTTTTAAATATATATTTATTTTTTATAAATTTTAAGGTTTTGCTTGTGGAGTTACCAGTAGATAGATCAAATAATCAAAGAAGATCTTTTGGTTTTGTATTGTTTGAATCCGAAGATACAGTGAATGAATTGTGTGAAAAGTCACGTATTCAGTTGGGTTCTAAGATGGTTGACATTAGAAAAATGCAACACAAAGATGAAATAAACCAGTCTAAAAATTTTATGGGTGTTAAAAAAAGAGGTAAAAAAATTCGTTTTATGTATAGAAAATGTTCAAATTTAAAATTTTTGTGATTTTGACTAAGCATATTCAGTTAGTAATTTTGAAGTTTTTGTTACTATGCATTTAAATTGAAAATGAATATAGGCTCTTAATGATCTTCTTTAACCAAAGTAAATACAGCAAAATATTTGAACACAACAGGTAGTTTTATTAAATATAAAGCTTTTCATTAGCATACTTGAAAATGTTATTTAGTGAAAATCTTCATATTTGATAAAATTGCCTGTTTGTTCAAATATTTTGCTGAATATGGGCTTATTGTTAGGATTTTTTTATGATACCATACATTTATTTCTATTTTGATTATTTTAAAATTCTGATATTAGGAGGTCTTTATGGATACAATCAACCGCCTGTAAATCCGTATGCAGACCAGGGCATTTATGGTCAAATGTATGATTATTATGATCCTTCACAACAGCCACCTCCCATGCCTGATGCCATGTATGGATATGAACAGGCTGCTGCACCATACAGGGGATTTAGGCCTGGTTTGTCTATTTATATACTCATGCAACCATTACTTTCTCTAATCAAAATTCTCTATGTCTTAATTGATTATTTTTAGGGCCAAGTATGCCAACGAGAAATATTAGAGGGTACCATCCATACAGTAGATAATCACCTATTTAACCTTTTATAACCATTTTGCTTTTTATACCAATGAAATTTGTTGATTTAAAATTAATGCTATCATGCCTACAAGTAAAACTTTTGAATTTTTTTCATTAAAATTAACTTGGTGTTAAATCAAATTTTTAAATAAAAATATTTACAAATAAAAACCTATCTGAATTACAAAGAATTCATATTAAAGCAATCATAAAGTGACATGAAAATAAAAAAGTGACTATCTAATTTTAAGTGTCAGACAATGGATATCTTTGGTAGCTGTGTCAAGAACTTTTGATACAGGAGTCCAAAGCTTGGTAAATGTGTCAAAGCATTCAATGGTGGTTTGTATGTTACTTTGTGGTGTAACTTCCAGATAGTTACAAGAAACAAGATAAATTTGGTCTCCTATTACTGTAATGTCACAGTTAAAACCTGCTTGAGAAGGACTGGGAAGGTCTTTGAAAAAACGTTTCAACGGGTCCATCAAGATGAATTTCATAGTTTCTTTCCACAAGATGTACATTTGTTCTTTACAGACCACCACTTTACAAGCTTCTATGATTTCTGGCAAAACAAACTGTTCTCCTGATACAAAATCATTAGCATAGCCATTTTTTGTATGGTCACCTTCCAAAGTTTTGGAACATTTGTATGTTTCCATACGTTTAACTGGTATTCCATATTGTGTGCCTCCCACTTCAATAATCATGCCATTGAAAAAAACAGCACTAGAATTCACTCTTGGGCATGAAATATTAGCCACTGATTTCCATTTTAAATCCATTTCTCCAGAACAGTTTGGGTTTTCAATACGATTTTGATAAGCTTCTGATAGTGTCTTATTACCTCCTAACTGTTCAAAAATTTCTGAAAGATCAAGTTCTTCAACTGAATCAAGTGCTATTGACTTTCTCAGATCACCCATTAATACATTAGTCCCACCTAGAATGAAAAGACTTTGATTGCATAAGACACAATTGTGAAAAGATCTAGGTTTGTTTAGAGGTGGTAATGGTAACCATTCATTAACTTTTGAAGAATAACACCATACATCAGAAACAGCTCTGCCATTTCTCAAACCTCCAGTGACAATAATATCATCACCCATTGTAAGCATGCTTGAGCCCTCCAAGGCACAAGGAATATCTATTTGAGAAAATTTTGACCACTTTTCTTTGCATGGAATGTAACTTTTCATGAAACCACTGCCTTGATTCAAATCATATCCCATTATTGACAAAGCTTCTCTAGCAAGTGTGGAAGGTCTTGGAGCAAGAACTTCATTATCAAAACCTTTAGAAAGTTGCTGCTCACTTGAAGGGGGAAAAAGTAGATGTTCGATTCTTGAAGCACATGTACCACAAAAAGAAAGATGGGGTGATTTTAATACTGTGTCTTTAAGATAAGTGGAAGGTATAGAATTATAGCGAATAAGCCCAAAAACTTCACACAATGAAGCATCATTTACATTTTTTTTCTGACACCATTTGACAACAGATTCAAATAAATGTTCTTCACTTCTCACTTCAAGATCAGATGATGCTAAATACCAAACCAATCTTTCTAATGGAAGATTTAAAAACTCTTCACACTCAAGAACATTGTCAAAATTATCTATAGCAAATTTTTGGGCTTCTTTTTCCAGTTCAACTAATGAGTGTAAATGAAAAAACCATTCAAAGCCTAAACAGTTACTAGATTGAAGATTTTGTTTCAAGAAATCACAACAAGATTCAACTAACTGCAAGAAATTAAATTGAATGAGATTTCAATTAATACGAATAAATTAAATACTTACATCATAGTATTGTAGCATATTTGCAGCTGCAATTAGATCCTGTGCTGTATCGAAGTTGATTTCTACTATTCCAGTATAAATAAATGTAATTATTTGATTAAGCGTTGACTGAGACATATCATTAAATATAATTTTTTTGTTGTGACTTTCTTTTAAAGAAGATGAAAACATAGCTCTAAAATAAGGACTGCTTGATGCCAACACAGCTCTATGACAAGGAAACTCGGCATTTCCAGCACACAACACGGCATCTGTAAAAGTTGGATCTTTTCTAAGTTCATCAAGACCGGAAAGTATTTTTTCAGGATGATTATTCACTCGAAATAATTGAACGCTGGAATCCATATTTTTCTTTGAATATAACTTTTTTTTTCATCTGAGTTCAGTCCGATGAGAAAGTTTTTTTAAGAGTTCTTTTGAAAAATGTATATATCTTCGAAAAATAAGTTTTACTGTGATTCTAGATATCTTTTAGATAAATTTGAGAATTACATAAAATTTATTAAATAATTTTGCAAAATGAATAACAAAAATTAAAAAGGCGAAACTTCCAAATTGTTTACTAGCTTTTTAAATTGCGTCTGAAAAATAAACTTAAATAATTTTATAAAAATTAGAAGCATAGCTTTTGATGAAAATTTTTTGTCCGATAAAAAATTCTAAAATAATTTTTAATCAATTAAATGATTATCTTTTCAATAAATTTAAAGCTATCAAAAATATAATACCAAATAAAAGCTTCAATGGTTTTCCTGCACGTTTTTATTCTTTTGTTCTATCATAATTTTTCGACTCTTCCTATAGATTTCATTCACTTTGGTTTTGCTCATACCATCTTCTAAGTAGCAATTCTCCATTTTTAAGTCGCCTATTAAGAGCTTGTTTATTTCGATTGTATTCCTCAACTCTTCAATTTCATTGTATAACGTTATTGATGGAACAGTCCGTCCAAGAATTTCTTGGATTTGTTTCCAACTAATTTCAGGTCTTTTTGCGAAGAATTTTTTGCAGAGTTCTTTTAAATATTCTTTACTTTTTTTCAAGCTTATTTTCAGCGATTCTATTTCGTTCATATGCATGCTGTTTTTCTGAATAATGATAAAAAATTTATACGATACAATTATGCAAATGAGTGTTACAAATATAAAACCTTCATGTTGTTAAAATCTTTTTGGAATTGGGACTTTTTGAGTTCTTTCATATTCACTATAAAAAAAAAATTATGATAAATAATAAGACTTTTCGATTAGTTACACTTGCCTTTAATATCATCAACTGTTCTTTTCAAATGTGCGCCTTGGGCTCTGAAATCACAATAACTTGCTTTGTCCATCTCATCTTCTTGGGCCTGGTTTGATGTGATAGTTTTAGAAAATTTTCAAAAAATGAGCCTGTTTTTTTTTTAGCTCAATTGAATTCATTATGTGATAGTATGGAAGAAATATAACGGGAAAATCCATTATTTGACTATCTTACAAGAACTTGAACATTTTAAATTGTTTTACGATAAAGCAGTATGGTTGGGTCGATTCTCTATTTAAAACTTTGAACTTTTTGAAACTTTGAAAAGTCGTTTTCAAGTTATGATGAACAACTTATTTTTAACCTGTTATGAGAGAGAGAACCTTTATACATTCCCTGAAACTCTAAATAGCTAAGTGCTTCCAAAATTGAAACTTAAAGATTATTTTTTGAAACATTCCAGATAGTTTGAGCTTTTCTCATTTTACTCGAGTAACTCTACATTTTTTAGTATCAAAACATTTTATGCCAAATTCGGTAGAAAAATTTTTCACTTTATCAAAAAATATTTTAAAAACTTCATTGAACGCCTACCTTATCAAATGCACGATTTAATGCTCTAAATAGATTTTTTACATTTAAATATTGTTATTAAATCACCACTGAATAAAAAAAAGTGAGAAAATTAATCAAAAATGCAAAACTGACAACTTCCTTCTTGATAATAGTGGCAATCTTGATGAGTTCCTGAACCCTCTTCTTTAGATCCTCGTGTCTATGCAGCAGACTTGTGCACTCGAAAATTTCCTGGTTTAAACGCTTGTAACTATTGTTTGTTTGCAGTAACTGTGAGTGAAAGTTTAACAAATCATTTTTTTTTTAGATCGACTTTCAGTCGCCCCATATTGAGGTTTCGTTAGCTCAACAGATGATTCACAGGGCGCTACTCCTTGTGTGTATAATTGTCGGCCCGCGCGGGATTGAACCCGGTTACTTTAGATAACTACTCTAACGCTTTACCAGCTGAGCTATGCGGGCCGACTAATCATAAATAAAAGTTTTGTGAGTTTAGATATATTCATATTTTCAATAAAAACAGCAAATAAGTTAAAAAATTCCTTTCATTTGTTGTTTTTGTTGAAAAATATTATAAAAAGAAATATGATGTTTCTGAAAAGTTATCTAACACGTGTAAATAAGCATTGAAGTGATTTAATCTTATTCATTAAAAATATATTCCACCTCTTTCTTAACCCCTGTTTTCTTTGATGATTCAGATTTTTCTCGTTCAGTAATTTTTACATTCATTTCCTTCAATCTACATATTTCTTTACGCATACTTATCAAGTCACTTTCCATCTGTAACGACACAAGTTTGTCTTTAATAAAAATTTTATAGTATTTGATATTCATAATAAATTTTTAAAAAGTTGCATTTTTTTTCAATTTTATTTTGCACTTATTGTAATGGTAGCCGTGGTGTGACGCCATGTGAAACAGCGCAACTCTTGTGGTGACGACCTGATGTAGAATTAATTATGTGATATTGAAACATCCTTGCCGATTTAATGTTGTTTTGTAGGCTTCTGACTTCTCCCTGTTTCAGTTCTAAGTTCTTTGTAGCCTCTTGTATTTTGAACTCTAAAATCCTATTGAAGATTGATTTATAGTTAAAGTTTGAACAAATTATCAAAATTTGAATTAATAATTATTGCCTATTTAAATAATAATCATTATCCAATAATAAACAGTGTTCAAAAGTAACCTGGAGGAGTTCTCTAAATTCTGATTGTTTTTTCTCAATTCGTTCAATACTTCTTCCTGGTCAAAAATTAAACAAATCGTAGTTTCAAGGTTATCTAAAGTTCAAATACAGCTTTAAATTTTTTCATCAAGAATTAAAACTAAATGAAAAGCTGAAAGAGAAACTTAATTAGTCCAACCTTCTCATAAATGAGTTTATCTTTGTTGAGAACAGACTTTTTAAGGGATTCAAACATATCTTCAAGAATTTTAAGATTTGTGCTTAATTTTTCAGTCTCATTGTCTTGCCTACCGGAGTAGACCATATTTTCATCAATGCTTTTTTTCAGAAAGACTATATGCTTTTTCATAGTATAGTTGTTTACCTAGCAAAAAAGGATATTAAAAAATAATTAAACTTTAATAAAATGGAGCCTCTGAATCACTTTTAATGAAGCGGTTCTCAGAATTAGGTTTTGATGCTTAGCTTCACACACCTATTTAGAAACAGAGAAAATATAAAAACTTTTATTGATAAATGAGCATCTCAAGTAATTACATTTATGAAGTTCAGAACCATAGTGTCGTTATCCTCCTCTACTTGCTTTTTCATCTCCTTCCATTCTCTCGTAAAGTCGTATTCGATCTCTGGTAACTTTACAATCATATAATACATAATGAAGTTAATGATTTTTAGAGTCAATATTTTGTGAAACAAAATCACATTAAGGTAAGAACAAATATGAAGGATAAATATTTTTAAATGAATATAACGTTTTAGGCTTTTTCATTAAAATATTTGCTGCAAACTGATATTATAATGGTTTTCTGAGTCAGAGTAAAATAAAGAAATTTTGAAAATTAATAGTATTTATTATACTCGAACTTTACAATATAACTTATAGTGTTAAAAAATCTCCTTTTTAAACTGATATTAATAATTTTATTGATGTCTCGCCTTTTGTTCTTTGAGCTTTTGAGCGGTTGCCAACTTATTCTGGGCATCTGTAATCTTCATGCCAAGCTGTGTTACAAAGTTAATTATTAATTTTTTGAATAAACTTAAATTTTGAAAGAATGGAGTTTTATTAGATTTTTTTTACAACTTTATATCCTATTTTTTGACGAATTTCAATTTTGATAAGAGGATATAATATTCTTTCTTAATATTTAAGTGAAACGAAATTGAAAAACTGCGATAAATTCAGTATAACAGATAAATAAGACATTTAAAACAGTTAAAAAACAAATATAAAATGCGTTATTGTTTGGAAACTTTTACCAACCGTTTCTATTTTCCTCCGATACTCCTTTTTCATGCGCATGTCCTTATCCTTCAACTCTTGGTATTTGCCGAATTCTGTCATCAAGACTTGTTTAATTTGAGTCTCTGGAATTGAACAAAATTTAAAATTAAAAGTTAAAAAAATTATTAAACCAATCAAATTTTTCTTAAACTTGATTATAACTTGAGAAATACATTGATATTTGCTCTACGAAACATTCTTTGAATATTTTCGAAATACAACTTTCACATCAATGATGCAAGTTAGGCCCAACAAAAAAAGGTACAGTTTGAATAAAAACCTATCGCTTGCATCATATCGGAGTATTTCTTTCTGACTTTAACCACGGTTTTTGCGTATGACTCTTCGATATTTTTCAAGTCTTTAGACAAGTTCTGGAAAACTTTGAAATTCAATTTAAGCAACTAATCTAATTGATATCTTTAAAAATAAAATTTAACTCAAAAAAACCCACTGAATTTTCTTCTTTCAAAATTTCAACTTCTTCAAAATAGTTTTCCATTTTTTGGCTAAGAGCTTCATTGTAGGAAATATCTTTTTGCAGCACTTGGTAAGGTATTTCTGACTGCAACTCTTCAATTCTTAGCTGCAAACTGTTTATCATTTCAACCTGTCGATGAGTAAATAGGTTTTTATGGATTTTATTCATCAAAAGTTATGAAATTATCAATATAAAAATATTGATGCAATAATGAGCTAATAAAAATTTCAATGTAAACTTCAGACTTTAAAACATGAAATTTTTAGTGTTTTGAAGATGAAAATTTTCAATAAATAATTGCTGTAATTTAAGTTGAATCAATATTTAAAAAACCTTTCTTTCTACATCTGTAGGCATAACTAGGATTTCCATGGTGTAGGGCTTTTCTACTTTTGTTAAGTTTTCTAGACTCCCAGTGATTTTCCATATCAAACATAATGTGTCTTGAGAGATCGATATCAAATAGTCATCGTCACAGGTAACTTTCAACTGGAAAAATTTTTAATGATGTAAAAGTAAGGCATTATATTTAATAAAAACTCAATTTCAAATGCACTAAAACACCAAACACAACACACCCCTTTTATGGCACTGCAGTGCCCATGCAGTTCAACCCAGTCAGGTGGGTTCACCAAAGGAAATCTCAAAGAACGTATTTTGCCGTTTTCTAGACCTACAAACACCACGTTGCCGTTGTTTGCCATGGTGATTTGAGTCATCGCCACATCTCCACAGTTGATATCAGCTATTATCTAATCATTTGAATTGAATTTTCTTGAATAATGCTTTTTGAAGTCCATATTCATAAACGAAACTAAAAAAAAACTGAACTTGAAAATGTAAACCTGTGAATCTACAATTTCTTTAATGGTATGCTCAGCTCCAATGGCAAAAATACTTTTGTTTTTCAGAACGATGCTTGAGTAATTGCAGCCTTTCAGTACGTTCTCTGAATATCTTTTTCCTGTCAAAACCTTCACAAAAAAAAATTCAAATTTAATTCAAACTCCAACATACTTATGGACTAGAATTGAGAATGTTGTAAAAATGCATAACGAATCTTAAATTAATATTACCACTAGCCTCCCACTCGTATATAGCACCATCTCTCCCTGCACTTACAATCCTACCATCATTCTCAGTCCAACACATGCTTCTGACGGTGTCAAGATGCGTTTTAAACAGAGACACAAGATGAAAGGTGAGAGAGGAGTATATTTCAACGATGTTCATACGTGCTACTGCAAACATATGACCCCCATGCGAAAAACAACACTGGAATTAACATGGAAAAAAATATTTCAATATTTTTTAAAAATAAAATTCGGTAGACACAGAAATATATGCTCGAGATTTATTTTATATTTAAATATTCTCAAATCAAATTAGATTCGTACCACAAAACAGGCTGGCACGGGCAGTGATTTGAACATCTGGATGTCATCGGAGAATATATTACAAGCCATAAGGTTGGTGGTGGTTCCTGCAATCAGCATATGGCCTCTAGGGTGCAACGTGATGCTCAGCAGAGGCTCACTCATCAACTTCGACACTATCAACTTGCTTTGAAAAAGGTATAAAATGGCTTGAATTTTTTTCTTTATGAAAAATATCACCAAATTTAGCTCAAAAGTCTTTTCAACTTGTTGAAAGTTGTTGAATATTTATAAAAGAATAATCTTACAAATCGTTGTAGTCCCATATTTTGATAGTGCTATCCAAAGAGCAAGTAGCAACATACGGCTTACGCACACACACGTCCATACCAGTTATAATGTCTGTGTGCACTAACGGACTTATTAATGTGAAGTTCACTTCAGCATACTGTGGTTATAAGTTAAAATCTGATAAATTTAAGTTCAATACAGTATTGTCATCATTATGATTATATTGAAAAGTCTCATTTTTAAGCATACCCATTTAAGTTCAGATTTCAAGTTGTATGAGAATATTTGTCCATTGTCTGTTACACCAATGATGATGGAGTCTGAAGGACTTAAAGCAATACTTGTGAAATAACTCGATTGTGTGTTTGAACTCGCAAAACCCCCGCCTAAATCACTTCTAGACATCATCTTTCAAATTTTAAAAATTTTTTCTCGTTATTTTATTTGTTTTTTTCAAACATTCATTAATAAACAGTAATAGATCAACTGATATTCTAAAAACACCAATATTAATTTATGATTAGTTTGGAATAGTGAACTCCATTATGGTAAATGAGAATCGTTTGGTTGATTAAGACGGAATACGACCATACAATTCAACACAAATTTATACTAAACCAATTCCCATATATAACGTACAAAATTAAAAATGCGTTAACAATACAAATAGAAAGAAAATGAGTTAAGAAAGTTTATTGAGAATTATTTAAGATAGAAAAACCTTTATTTCGTGGGTTTTCAGGAAGACTTCTTCCTCGATCAATTCAAAGTGGTGCAGAGTTAGATTCCCACAAGAACACCAAAAGCTTTTTCCTTTATTCGTACTCACTATTGATCTAACCTGCATATCTTCTCCTTTGTCATGTCTATTTATTCAATATTTTCGACTTTAAACATCATGGTATTTATAAATTTATTAAATTATCACGATTTTGTATTGCAAATCAAAAAGTTTGAATAAACACACGAATCTACAGCTCCTTCTTCAAATGAACAGACATCACATTCGTAAAATATCCTGGTGCCTTTGATGAAAACTAAGCTGTTAACCGTGGTACCAAGAACAATTGTTTTACTATCTAGCCAAGCCTTTATAAATTATATTTTTTAAAGTTTTGTGATGATTTTTTAAAGTGCATATATAAAATCTAAAAAACATTTGAGCTAGACTAAACTGTAAAAAATATTAGCCATTTATCTCATTTGTTGATTATTTGATTACCTGGCTTATAATCGAAAGTCGCTGGTTTTGTTTATTTGATTCGTTATCAATCTCTATAAGAAAGTCATTTTCTGTGACGATGTTCAGCATGAAGTCTTTGCAAGAGAATATTATTTGTCGATTGGGGCATATAAAACTGAAAATCCCGTTATTGACATGACAAAACTTTGCCTAAAAGCGATCGATTTTGAAATATATACATAGGTGAATTTAAAAAATTGGTAATATTATATATTTAAAAAAAACAAACTGAAAATATTTGGCTTGAATAGCAAAGCCCTTCATAAAGTAAATAGTATCCAATCATTTGCTCTCTATCCCATTGCCACACAAACAACTCTCTTTTGTTAACTTTAAAAGAGACAGCAGAGAGAATTTTGCCTTTTTGAGAAAAATCAAGATTATCGTATTTTTCACATGGGTAAGAATCTTGAGAAAGAACGCAGGCTTTTCGATAAGTTACAGCGTCATAAATATAAATTTCAGGAACCGTAGTATTATTCTAGAAATTTTTATAAATATATTACTAATCACCTAAGAAAATTTCCACAAAAGTATATAACGTTTTAAATGATTCAACATTCCACCTTTTCTGCAAACGCTAAAAATTTTTTGTTCAAGCTAACAGACAGAGCAGTTATAGAAATGGCTTTAGAGCCACTGTTTATATTTTTTTGTGTATTATTTCCTATGTTTATTAAAACACAACACGTTCCACTTGGAAATACAATCAATTCATCAGTTATAAAATCCACATTGTTTTCTTTAAGTGAGGAAAAGCCAAAATTATAATGAATTTTGGCTTTGGCAATCGCCATTTGAAACAGAAAATTATAGATTACTTTGAAGCAAAGTAACTAAGGTAACTAAAAATTTTGCATAAAACGAGAAAAGAAAAACTATTGAGAAATAATTAATTTTTAAATTATCTTATATAAAACTTGTTGAGAATAAAATAAATTAAAATTACATCATTATAAAAAATTAGTTAAATTATTCTATAAATTAATATTATCCAACGCCTCCGCTAAATTTTATGCTTATATAAAATCTTTTTATAAATGTGATTTTCGTCAATTTTCAAAAAAATCATGCATATACTTTAAAAAAAAATAAAACAATTAAACAGAGTAATTTTAAAATGAAACTGTCAATTTATAGTAGAACCCAAACAAAAACGGAAGATAGGCGAATCAAACTAAAGTGAATCATTAAAGTTTTGTTTCATAGGGATTATCTAAAAAATTTTTGGATTTCTTAAGATGGTGGATAGACTAAGTAAGTCTTTTGATTTCTGAAAAGATAATATAAAAAAATAAATAAGTATTTTATATAAAAAAACCATCGATTTTTATTCTCACGAGCTTTTAGGGCTAATTATTAATGATGATCAACTTTTTTTTTTTATAATATTTAACAAATATTGCCATCAAAAGTTAACAGTGAAGCTAATGCCAAACGGATAAATTTCGTGGAGCAATGCTTTGGCGTATCTGGACAGGTTGGCTATTTATTCATTTCTTCAAATATTACTTATATATAATACATTTCACTCATCTATTATTTATAATTTTTTCTCTATCATAGCCATTGGCTGCTCCGCGAAGAGTTTTAGTAGGAGAAGGTGTTTTGACGAAAATGTGTAGAAAAAGACCCAAACCCAGACAGTTTTTTCTATTCAATGATATTCTTGTTTATGGAAACATCATTATCAATAAAAAAAAAGTTTGAATTATTTTTAGAATTTTCTATATACATTATTTTGTCTCATTCATAAAACCCCATACAAAGTTATCTCAATTAAAATTAAATTCTTGATTAATCTAAAAAATTTCGAAACTTAAAATTATTTAATAAAAAATTAAATGTTTAATTCTGAAATATTAGTGAATCAATGTAGTCTATTTTATTGTATGTAATTGATTCACTTTTTTGATATGAAAATTTGCAGCTACATAAAAATCAATCAAAAATGTTCAACATCATATTATAATAATAGAAGCGTTCAAATTTTCTATAAAATACAATAATTCACTTGCACATAATTTTATGACAGTACAACAAACAGCATATAATCAACCTTGAAGATGTAAAACTGGAAGGAGTTTCTGATAGTGGAGGTGAGAGCTATCTTTCTGTAGTTTGTTTGTTCATGACTGGATGTGTGTTGCTTTTACATAAACTAATGGCACAGTTGTCTAATTTATTGCACTTTATATGTAATTGTGTTTTTGTCTCAATGTTGTGTGTAGTTTTCATGAGGTGGTATTGTTTTTTCACGTTTATATTGAATTTTGTTACTCTTATTTTTTTGAAATTTCTTTTTATCCAATTTTTAATGTTGCTTGATAGTTTTTTTATATAATTAATTATAATTTTAATAAAGATTTCCATTTTTTTTTTCCTATAAATAAATTCAATTATAACTGTTTCATTTTATCTCTATGTTATTTATTTTTTTTTATGAATACCTGTTTTTCTCAATTATCAATTTTTGTTTTTCATTTCATGTATGTTTGTATAGCCTGTTTTAAGAATAATTATTGAATGGATTTTTTTAAGATTTCAAGTTTTATTATTTATTATGAAACTTCATTCTGCATTGGATAAATTCCATATGGCTATTTCAACTCCCATTTAGTTTATACTGCCCTTTATAATGTACCAGTCTGATCAATAACATTTCTAAATGCATCCGAGCGATTATTTTCCAGAATCTTTCCTTAAAATTTATTTTTAAATAAAATCTATATATAATGTATACTTAATAATGTTCATAAAAATATGGTAGATCAATGTGGTCAATTCTTGTAATTACTTTGAAAACGGCTGGCTTGTATGAAGTGAATTATCAAACTATTCGCTTCTCTTGTAATTATATGCTTAAAAATACACAAATACTTGGTGCTTATACATAGTATAGGAGGATAAAGAATAAATAATCTTTATTACATAACCGCATTTGAATAAATATTAACAAAATAAAGCGTTGAAAAATAAATATTTATTTTCATTCCGAGAAATTTATTTATAACTTCTGGTGTACATTAAATAATTGCTAAACAGACCCCAATCTTGATGTTGTTCCAAATAGCATGTGTGTAAATAACTATGTTTGTTAGCGCAATTGTTATCTTAAATTATCGGCTTTGGACCAGTAAAATTTATTATCTAGTTTTTAATGTATAGTTAATTGACATTTATATAAATATAATGTGATTTTAAATAAAATCTATTAGATATACGTGTAGGCATTTATTTGTTTCTGGTGTCCAACTATGAAACCTCATTTATACCTGGGTTGTCTTACGCACCTTTTCATGATGAATTACGGAATCAATTGGATAACACCATGAAGTTATATACGATAAATTCTATCTAAAATATTAATGTATAATTTGTTTTTAAAACCTATACTCAAGTAATCTTACTTATAATGCATAGTAAATTGTGCCATTAACTTTTATATGATTCGACGCCACTCATAGTTTTTTATTGTTTATATTATTGTTCATTTGTGCTCTTCAGTGTCACATGAGGCATATTCACAACTCCGATCATTTATTAATTTCAAATTACTGCAAACGTGTACTTTAGTGAGCTGTTTACCTTCGCATTCATGCAATATGTGTAAAAAATATCTCTTTTAGAGCGTTGTCTCAAATGATTGGCTATTTGAATTTTTTAACGAATAAATTTAAATATTTTTAAGGAATGAATGCATGCATTGGAGCATGGCAATCTATTTGTTTATACGGCAGATTAAATAATTCTGAATATTTCAGCTTGAAAATATATGAATTTATTGAATCTTATACTAGAAATAACTTATTACGTTTTTTATAAGAAAAAGTTCGATTTGGTTTTCAAAGAAATGTTTATAGTAGTATTTATTTTTATTTATCATAGATTTAACATATGCTTTCCTATTTTTATATAAGGTCATTATCATTCTATAGTATGCTCTAGAGATTGATTAGCTATCATAAAAATAAGGGCAAAATTTAATTGAACAATTTACAGAGCTGGTAAATGGCTGGCAAATAATTAGTCCAAGCAAGTCCTTCACAGTATATGCGGCTACTCTGATGGAGAAGAATGAATGGATGGCACATATAAGCAAATGCATTCAGGAACTACACAAAACCCGTTAGCTATTAAGCTTTATTATGTTGGTAAGCAACCAATTTTAGTTATATAATGTTAGTAAGTTACCGATGTGAGAATATAAATGCCGTGATTTTAAATCCGGTTTTGTTCACGTTATACTAGGGCTGACCATATTTACTCCATTTGAAAATCATCTTTTGCAACTTTAATTACTATTTACTTCTATTTCCTTTTATCCAAATAACTAAAAAAAAATTTTTTTAGGAATTTTTGGTACTACTTATTTCTTCACGTTATCTTTGATCTCTTCAAAACCACTATTTTCCAATCAAATTCTCTTCAATATATTCTCTTCATTTCTCTATTACATGACTAAACCATCATACAACTCTAATTTAACTAATGTCTCAAACATCTGTTAATACATTCATCACTTCATATGTTATAGACGGCAAAAAATCATCGATAAATGAGGCATCTCCTGTTTGGGTGCCTGACTCCAACACGAACATCTGCATGCGGTGCAAGAGATCTGAGTTCACTGTCATCAACCGCAGGGTGAGTCTTACAACAGCTTGCTAGAACGCTCTTGATGCGTCATATTTGTTTAATTGGGAGCAGTTGAGTTGTTTATAACATAATAATTTGTTTTTCTTGAAATATGAGTGTGATATCTATTAAATATCCGTTGTTATTTGAAGAGCCGGTTTTAAACGTATAAGGGTTAGTCTTGCAACAACAAAGCTTGCTCGAAAGATTTACATTCCTCTATTTTTTGCTTTATCGCTAATAATTAGATTCTTCATTGTCTTATAATTTTTTGTTTGCTTTTCTTGAAATTTTAAAATGGTATTTGCTTCAGATTCATTGTGATTTGAATAGTCGGATTATTATAGATGAAGAATAACGATTTCAAATTTTTTTACAAATTATTTAGCTTTTCGTAACCATACACCATCTTTCTATAGTCGTCATTTATTCCTTTCCAAAGCGATTCATGGACTTTTCTCCATGACCTAACCCTTTCAAAAACATCTTGAAATACTAACCCAAAGTTTTTCCAGCTTGCCTTTCCAATCTACTTTGGCCTTTTTTCTCTACTACCTATTACTTATTAGGGGGTTTCAATTTCTACACTTGTGTCATTCAAACTAAATCTTTCCATCAATTTTCTTATACTCATTCTATCAGCCAGTTGAACATCATACGTAGTTCGAACTTTTCGTTCTTCTGCTCATCTCAAAACACCTTCTTTAACAGATCTTTTCATCCAAGTTTCCGAGATATATGTCATGACAAGCCTCACACATGTTCCATAAATTTGTTCTTAGATCTTTCATGTTTCTCACCACATAACCTGAAAGACATACTGTTGAATGCCTTCCAGTCTAGACCTATTCTTCCTGTACCAGCTACTTTACTTTTACTACCACTTTTTATATTGTTGCCTAGATAAAAGAAATTATCTACAATTTTCAACTCACTCAAACAGCCATCTGAATAATTAGTACATTCTTCAAGTAAACAATTCATACAAACCCTTCATTCACAAGAAACTCTTTACCATACCACATTTTGCGTGAACCCACTTCTTATACGTCTTATACAGTTCACCCTCTTATCACAAACAAACCAAATGGGCCAACCTTTGAAGTATCAATAGCTTCACTAACTATAATCTTGGTTCAAACTTTAATCTTTATTCTTCAAAAACTGCCTCCCAACGGATAAATTGTTTCCGTTTCTCCCATTGTTTCTGCCATCAAGACTAAGCCATCTTCATACAGCAGTTTATACAAAGTACCATTTTTTCGTCTTTAGACAGCTCATCTATTAATATTGCAAACAGAAACAGTTAGAGAACCGATTCTTGATGGACACCTACACCAACATCAATTTCTTCTGAGTGTCTATTCCCAACCTGAATCCGCTGTTTTGCTTTTTCGTGCATAGACATCACTGGCGAAACCAGTCTTTTAGGAATAATCTTCTTTCTCAACCCTGATTTAATCACCTTTCTTTGGAACCCGATCATAAGCTTTTTTTAAGTCCACAAAACAGACGAAAAGCTTCCTACTCTTCTTAAAATGGCTACCTTACATGTTTCTAAGAATAAAAGCAACGACAATTGTGCTTCTAACAAGCATAAATTCAAACTGCTTCATCTCTGTTTTCACAGTTGTTTTTATCCTTTCTATTTTTTTTATACTATGTTTTAAAGCTTCACACTTCAAATGCTACCACAGTTCATAATGCTAACTCTCTTCTTATATATGACAAAAACTGCATCTGTTCTCTAGTAATGAGGCATATCATATTTAGGATTTCATTTGCTTTTTGCTATACTACTTGTTTCCCATGTGGAGAAGCAGTTAAGTGCTCTAAAAATTTTGGTTGGCCTACTGTCCTTGCTTTCTTCAACCACGTTTATAACAAATAGTTTTACGAAACTTTCAACCACATCCACGTTTACCATACTATCTCATTCATAATGGCCTTCATGTTTTTTTTAAATTATTTTGAACGTAGTTACGTATTTGGTAATGCAAGTTTTTTTTTGAAACTTTTCTATATGGAATACATTTTTCTGTATCATTTTGTCATTTATACCATGTTTTGAATTCATTTTTTTAGATGATTTTTGGCATGTAAATCTCACCAATTCTATAAAAGAATAAGAATGTTATAGATTCAATACAATTTATTGCGTTTTTGTGCTTTTGGTAACAAAGAAATAAAGAAATTTCAAAACGTGCTATTAAAGTAAAAGTTTCATAAAAATTTTTAAAGCAAATTACACAATATTGCCACAGCATCACTGTCGCAAATGTGGACTGGTGTGTTGTAAAGATTGCAGCAGTAAAAAATGGATGCTACCAAATATCTCTTCCAAACCGTCGCGAGTTTGTCATGTCTGTTACGATGCTCTAGTTGCTTCTGGTTAGTTCACATTAAACTTTTAATAGTTAAAGGGTACCGAGTTGATTTAAAAATAGTGTAATCTTATATTCTTGGTGTTGAATTTATTTTGGTTTGAATTATAAGTATAGATTATACATTTTTTGCGGTAGAGAATTTACATTAAATTCAACAAATTAATTGAATGCCAGTTGGAGCCACAAGCCACGGTATGTCGCAACCTCAAGCCAATGATAACTCAGATTCTTCGGACTCAGAAACAGAAGAACAAAAAAATAATAATGAAGAAAATGACCAGGTAGTTTTTGTGCTCCATTCCTAAGTTACAATAGTTATAAATAATAACTTCATTTTTAAAAACCTATCTTGATTATCGATATAGTATAATCTACAAAATGCTCATGAATGTATTTAAAATTAAAAATATAATTTACAGGCGACATTTTATTCCATTCCAAACTGATTGGAGCTTTAGAGATGTTTTGATCGTTGATACACTTCGTCGTTACATTTTCACTTGCTAACTTAATTTATTTTCACTCTAGTGAAATAATCATGAAGTATCGTGGTCAAAATCTAGATGTAAATTTCATTATAAATTTTGAAAATAGTTTAGTTAAATATATTTTTTTGAATTTAGTTTTAGTTTATTATTCATTTTATTTAAATTTCATTTTATTCAATTATTTAATGTAGAAACATCTTAATTATGGGATTAATTTAAAACGTTTGTCTTTTTCGAATGAATGGTCTGCAATTTTTTTAATTTCTTTTTAAAAATTTTTAAATAATTGTATCCATTCTCTATATTAAATTTGACAATGATTGTTTTTTAAATATATGTAATCGCTCAGCTACGCGGTAGGATGTTTTGTCACCGTAAGACCACTGTGAATTAAGACACGTTGAATTGTTGCGTGTATTTTTTGCATATTTTTGAAATCATTCAAAAATTTCCATTCATGCTTATGTTTTTAATTGTTTTCTTTCCAAATTTTGTTTGTTTGTAAAGTGATTTAAATTGATATTTTTATAATTGATCCTGGTTGGAAATTAATTTCAAGATAAATAAATTGAACAATTTTTCTTCTTCATTAATTATAATCAAACAAATTGAAAAATTTGGTTAGCTTAGCTTCACTTTTGGCAACAAATTTAAGCGCTCGTATACAAGTTCTTACCTGAATCATCGAGACTGCCGCTGAACTTTGAAGAATGACAAAAAAGTTTATCGAAGTTGTTGTTTTTATAGTTACAATTGTATTTTTAAATTTTTATTTGTTTCGATACAAAGGTATGTTCAGTTCTATTTGAATTATGTTTTTAATTTTTTTTAAAAACCAATTCAGCTAATGAAGATGAACCATATTGCGAAAAGAAGCTACGCTATGATTTTGCTTACAACTATGTATGTAGAATATTTTTATAAAATTTACGTTGATTAAATAGCATTAAAAATTAAATTAAGTGTCATACTTATAAAAATATTTAATTGAAGTCTTCGGCGTCTTTCAAGACTTCTAGTTTGTTATTTGATCCGGAATTAACAGATCTTGAAAACTCTTTATACCATTCTTGGATTGAATCTGACACCTTTGAATCCATTATTTTACAAATGGAAAGCGAAAATCCAAGTGCAAATTAAATTTTTTATAAATTCACTTGCTAAACTGTATAAAATTATTTAAAATAAAATGGTACAGGAAGAACAGCGTTGGTAATGTTATATTCAAGCAAATTCTCAAATGATTTCGATATACGGACAAACATAAAAAATGTGATAGCAACAACGTCTTTAGATGACATGCGTTACAACAGCTTGGCGATCATTTTTGACGAACATTCCTCCAACTCTTCTTTCATCAAACATATCATTCACACTTATATATTCGAAATTCAAATCGGCTTTCTCCAGCTTTTCAAGCTAGGCTCAAATCCTTACACAGAATTCTTATCAAAAGGAGGAATACAACCAGATGCTCTGATCGAGAAAAGTTTAATACCGTTATTTTTATCAAACTTATTTTTCAAATGAATTATGTTTTCTATAGATACTGTGGATCATATAGCAAGTTCAAACAAACAGTACGAAAAAGATTTTTCATTACTAAAAATGCTTTTTAAATCGGGAATTTACCTCAAAACTTCGTTCAACTACCTCATACTATTCGACGATCAGTTTGAAATTTTAATCGACAAATACTTTGTAGTGATTGATAAATATCTCAAAAATAATGCCGTTTGGAGTATTATCAACTTTTCCGACCATTTATCAGGAAAAATATTAGGAAAAATGATACATTCTGAAGAAATTTTCAAGTATTCATACTTTTTTCTATTTTATTTATCCAACAACGCAAATAAAAGAGTGTTGACTAGAAACGATATAGTAAAAGCTTATTACAAGTACATCCGACTCACATATCAGGCTGCTACTATTGTAGCTAGACCAACGATATTTGTTGATAAAGAATCATTGAAAGGAATAAAGTACAAAAACAGAGATGAACTGAAGGAAGCAATATTTAAAGATAAGGATATTTCAGATGACCCAAAAGCAACAATCGTAACAAACATGAAAGAGATAAACGAAGAGCACAGAGGGGAAATGTTGTATGCTACATGGGGTGACAAATATTTTCATGCTGTTGCTCCCAAAAAATACGATTGGATTGCTTTGGTTTTTGATGAAAATATCATCATCGAAAGGATAATTATAAGAAGTGGATTTTTTGGTTCTAAAAATGACTCAGCACTCAACGGAGCTACTATAGAAGTTTCTCCTAAGCTACTTGACATGGATGCATCGAAAAACGTGGTTAAATGTGCCGATTATACACAAGTAGGAATTGCTGAAGGAGCTATTTTTTCTTTTAATAGTCTTTCTATGAAAATAAGAAGACCCACAAAATGTTTAAAAGTCACTTTGAATAACGATAACCTTCGTAATTTAGTTATTAGACAAATAGCAATTTATCATTGATTTTCTATCCAACTGTTTACCTAGACTTTAATTGCGCCTTAATTTATTTATTGACTGTCCTACAATTTTGAAGTTCTATTTTAAAGGTATACCTTTCAACTTATAGGTGATTTAAAATATCTCCATAATGATGCTAGGCATTTTAAAGTTTCATTTGATTCAAAATTTATTTAACAGAGTCAACGTAGTAGGCCACTTGCTTTGTTAACAATCATCTGCATTATAACATAAAAACACTTTCATTTTTCATTCCAATGTTCGAAGCTTTTGCCGTTAAAAAATATGATCACAAGGTTTTGGGCATTTGAAAACCTATGATGGTATCAAGTCGAGTCAAAAAGCTTTGTACATTGGAATGAAAAAGAATAGTAATTCCTCGATTATACCTTTAATAATCACTCTACCACCCCATATTAAAATGTTGACTGTGATTTTATTTTAGTATAATTTCTGTACAGTTTTTATTTACTTTCATGATCGATTTTATAATATTTCGCATAAGCTCCCGTCTTCAACATAAATGTTTGAGTCAGTTTTATTGTGAATACTCGTAGTATATTTACAGCCTCAAATCTGTTATTTCGTCTAAAAACCAAGTTTTACTTGAACTATTTACTTTATCACGTACGCATATAGACTTTTTTACTACAAGTATTTTACATCAAATAAATCTTGCTAAACCTATTTTCACATTTTCTTATCCATTTCTGAAATTTTTTGGTTGCCGAAATGTTTGGCATAATTGTTTTTTCAAAGCACTTTTCATTCGGCTATTTAAATATTTTCTATTCAGAAGTTATTTATAGTATGCTATAATATCAACTCTTAACAATTTGACCCCCATCTTTCAATAACAAAATTCTTTTTTCGTTTCCATTAAAATCTAAAAAAACTCATTTAACGGAACATTCATTTGTAATTTCGTATTCTCCAAATTGAAATTCTACTATAATAAAATACTTGCTCGACAAATCGGAAGAAATATAAAATTTTTATTTACTTAAAACTCAAATTCTTTACAGTAAAATCCTTTAAAGTATAACAAAATGTTTTAAGGCCTAATTATGTTTATCAGGTTTTATTAATACCATTTTTAAAAGTTCTATAATGTTATGAATTTTGCAATCTTATAATCATGAAGAAGACAATAATAACAATTTTCACAATTGTTAAAATTAATAAATAAAAAGAAACTTCATTCAAAAATAATTGATTTTTAAACCTAATATTGAAAACCAATTACTCTAAAAAATAGCAACAACAACTATTAATATCTCATAATGGAATAGAAAATTTGAACTATAATGAACTAGCAACATATAATGAATCAAAATTGCTCTGAAATATTTTTAACATTGTTTAAGCGCCCCTGCTTGGCGTCAGTTATTACTCCCCACAGCTCAAACTTGAAAGAATCCGTGAAGCCGAAAACCTTCAGATCCGATGCATCGATTGTCGTTACAAAACTACTCGGGTTCTTTGCCTCACTACCCAACTCCCATATAGTTTGTGCTACCAAGTTGTGGGAAATATATTACGAATCTTTTACTTATTATAAGAATAGTATATTTAAAAGTTTTATGTATTTAAGTGAAAAATTCAATATAAAAAATGTTAAATCAATTATTAGTTATTTAAAAGCTTAATTAGAAATCAAAAAAATTATTAATAATCTTTTTTTCACCTAGTTCGGCATCGCTGATCCCCAAGAAAGCCTCCAACATCCCATTGATTTTCTCTATCGCCAAGTTCGATACATCATCTGCCTAGTGTTTCAAAAAGAATGTTTAACAGCAGAATAATGCTAAAATTTTTAGTAAGGTCAAACTTATCAAAAATTGTAGCTTTTAAATTTTAATAAGGTCATTAAAGTCTTCATTTTTACCGTTAACTTAGGCAAAATAATTAAAAAGCTTTTGAATTAAGCTAGTGTTTTATAATGAAGCATATCAATTTAAAGATTTATACATTTGTAGTTTGCTAATATATTTTTGAAAAATCTTTTAATAACGCTTAGCAATTGTAATTGACACAAGATGGAAATGTTAAGCCCTAAGTATGAAAACTAACTCTTCAAAGCTTAAAACACAGAAGTACATAACTAAACGTTTAATGAACAATATACTCAGAAAAAATATGATGATAAAATTAGAAGAATGACAAAACATCTTGACACAACAATTAAAGACAGAACAATCATGAAATGGTGTCTCACCACTCCAAGAGTGGCTGATCCTTTAGACCTCAACCTCAAGGTTCCTTTGCCTGTTCCCAATCCCCCTGTCGATTTCTTCTCTCCTTTCGCTGATATGTCGGCTGTTTAAATCGGATTTTAATGACTTATTTGACGAAGGAGTTTTCATGCTCATTAATACATACGTGCAATGTATGATATATGACGTACGGTGAATATTAACAAAATGTATTAATCATCAACTAAAAACTATTGAGAAATTAAGTTGAATGAATCTCTGACCGAAGGGTGATTTTTGAGGCTCGATAAGACGGAGAGTGAAGGTGCTGTTGAGTTTGATGTGTTTGAGTTTTTTTGCCACTTCATAATGCCGAATGCCCACTAAACTCTCGTCGTTTATTTTCTCTAAATGATCTCCGACGTTTATTCCTTCTATTTTGCTTATTAGGCTGTCAGGCTGTAATTATTTGTAGCAACTCTTATGAAAATGAATCAATAAAAAGTTTATGCCAAAATCTTTGGTTTAGTAATTAACCATATTAAAAACAAAAAAAACAAGCAATGATGTTCATTTTGATATGTTTAAAGGAAACCAGTTAGGTAAATAAGAAACTAACCTTAATAGCCTTGATAAAAGCCATTCCTGCTCCATTATCTGTAATAGTCAGTCCTAAAGCTTGCTCACTTTTGACTAAGTCCACAACTTTGGGACGGCCTTTGACGTGAGCAAAAATAAAATCTTCTAAGCCCATTTGACCTCCAAGTAATTTTGTCATATCGATTTTATGGGTATTCAACGTGCAAAAAACAATCTGTAATGTTTTGAAAATTCACGTTTTTATCAGTTATCTTTACGTATCTCATTTCAACTTTGTGCGTTTATTCAATTAGAGATGTACGTAATAAAAACAGTGTCTTAAACATCAATAAAAGTACTAAAACTAACATCAGAAGCTTTGATGTCATAACAGGCGGCAATCTTTTCGTAAAGTTCTCTGACGTTGGTGAAGCCAGAAATAATCCCTGTTGGACTGCCTTGTGCAAGCTGGCAATGAAAATTTAGTTTTGGTCTCATTTCTTCGTCTGAAAATTCGTTTGAGGTTGTTTTCACCACAGCCTTTTGGCCATTAGCTTTCTTTTTCGAATCTTTTTCTTTCCCGAATAAAGGCATTTTAATTATGTTCTAGTACACAATATCGATTTTTTTAGAACGTCGAAAACTGTTTTTACAATTGAGAGAAAGCAATGTCTAAAAGATGACGTATTCTTTGACTTAATCTTTTAAACTAGGAAGTTTACTCAAAATTAACTTTACAAAAAATTAATTTTTATGAAGATATAGATAAACTGGAGAAGTATTCAAATAGGGTTATTAATTCAAGTAAGTGTTCTTAAACTTTCATATATACATTAAATTTATTTGATTCCAGTTTCCAGGTATTCACGCTTCAATGATTTGGCATTGTCTTTTAAACTAAAAAAAAATTTTTTTTCTAAATCACATTTTAGATTAAAATTTTTGAATAAACAAGTTTTTGGAAACTTTTTTTAATTTTGAGTTTTAAATTAATTCGGTCTTTGTAGTTAAAAAAATATTATATCGCTAACTGTTTACCATAATTTTATTTTATTAAAACTTAATATTATGTCTTCAGCGTTTGTTATTTATTGTTTCATTTCGAATTTATATTTTATTCAATGTGAGTTAATACTTTTCAAAACTTCATAATCGCTCTATATAAGATTGCATTAAATAAATGTTTCAATTGAGAAATTTGGAGCATATCAGAAATGCTTGTTGAAATTTTTTCATATTGTATTTTATTAATTTTTAATGCTTTTTTCAGTAAAAGCCTGGAATTATGCTGAAAACAGTGAATATGGTAAATCGGCTCTATAAATAAATCAAACTATCACTGAACAAGTTGGAATAAATTTTTATTTCATATTAAAGGTCCAAAAAAGTGGTCAATGAAGTATCCTCATTGCCAAGGGACAGTGCAGTCTCCAATCAATATACTGCCACAAAACCTGCATTTTAGTACACAACTCCTCTCCTTTGAACTGCCTGGTTATGAAAGTATTCCAGAAGGAGCTCACTGGGATCTTTACAACAATGGCAACTTTTGTTAGAATATCTTCAAATCAATGCTTAAATTAAGTATATTAATAAACTTGAAGACGTTTTTTTATTTTTAATATATCTAAATTTAAATTTTTATTTTTTATAATATGAAACTATATCCATAACAGTGCAAATTCTTTTGAAGGGAAGCTACATAGTGAGGGAGGGAGGACTGAATGGTGAATTTAAAGCAGTGGAAATGAACTTCAGATGGAGCAGAGACCCCAAGCAAGGCTCCGAGCATACTCTCAATGGCACTGCATTTCCTATGGAGGTTCATAAAAATAAGGAAATTGAATAGTTTCCTTTGCCTTTTCTGGTGTTGATAGTTTTGAGTAGGTTGCAACTCCAATTTTACTGTTTGATTTAATTATTATTATAATCATTTTAAAATGAAAGAAATTAGTTAATTAAATCGATATTTGTTTAATGTAGTTTTACAAAGTTTTATAATGTCAAATAAAAATAATTCTTTAGAATAAAACTAAAACTTTCACAAAATACATTATTTCAGTAAACTTCTTCAAAAAATCAAAATAATTTCAAAATTTTTTATTTCTTATTTCAATCAATAAACTTTTATCCATAGTATTTTTGTAACCAATTTTTAAGATTACTTCACCTCCACCAGTTGCAGATAATGCATTTCAACACTAAATATGCCTCATATGATGAAGCCTCCCTGCAGCCCGATGGCCTGGCTGGATTTGCGTTCCTTTTTAAGGTTCATTGAATTATTGTTTCAAGTGAATTGCTATCAGACTTTCCATTTGGAGCTAGAATAATGTAGTTTTTTGTTATTGATTGCAGGTTAAAGATAGGGAAAATCCAACATTGATTCAAATAACTAAGAAACTTGAAAAAGTGCAACTGAAAGGTTTGTGTTATTTTTAATCTTGAATGATTTAATAAATTAAAATTAGTTTTACAAATTCATTTTCATAGTTGCTTTTCAAATAAAGGCATATTTTCAAATTTCTACTACATTTCATAATTCGGTATATTCACATGGAAAAAAGTTTTGGAAATGAAAACTAATAAATGTAATAGAATAGTGGTTTAACCATACTTGAAAACTTATAAAAATATTAAAAAAATGGACTAAAGGTGTTTTTAAACCTATTTTTTTTTCAATATTGGAAACCATGTATTGAACAAACAAAAGTTAGCATAAAACCTGCAACACCAAGCTCATCATACACAAATATATCAGGGTAAAAGCAAACTTGCCTGATTTAACCACAATGAGAATTATGTTAAGTGGCAGTAATGATCTACATGGTGTCATACAAAAGCAAATAATATAAATAATGATTCACTCAGTTTTAGTGAGGCTTAGATGAGAATATAAACAATAAAAATGAAATGAATTAAACCACGATGCCAAGTGAATACAAAGTGGTAAGACCATTTATTCAAGAATGTATTTCATCAATAAAATTAAAAGAAATGAATGAGAAGAACGACAATAGAAGGGAAGACATAAAGATTAAATTTTCTCCAAGAATCTTTTTTGAAAATATGTACTCAGTAGAAATTCAATTACAGTTAGATTCCTTTGGTTTACTTTACCATAAGTTTAAGCTTTGTTTTTTCAGTTTTTTTTGATTTTTTATTTACCCATTTTTTCTATTGAACTATATAAGTAATAGTTTAAAAATAAATTTTTTGATAACTTGATCATTCCCATTAGATTTCTTGCACGTTATTTCATTATTTCCATCAGATCAATCAATTCCCTTGAGGCCTGTCCCTCTCTTATCCATTTTGCCAATCAATCTTAATGACTTCTACAGATATGAAGGTTTCTTATTTCTATTAATAAATAACATACTATTTCTTTTACTACTGGTCCTGGTCAAGACGCTAAACTGCGCCGAATTGACAGTGTTATTCTGTTGAAACCTGGATAACAGTAGACTCTGGTAGCAGGTATCAACAAAGTGATATTCTGGTAGCATTGTCATTTGGCTTGGTGGATAATCTTATTTTTTGTTGACAATGGCAAGGCAAACTGCCCAAGCTTAGGAACGGTAGATCTTAAATTCGATAATTTCAAGTTGGACTTTAGCTCAGACTGGCAGTCTATGAAAATTTTTCCCAAATAAATAGCACTTTTTAAAAACTACTCTATTATAGTATCAATAAGCTAGCCCCACTGCTGTCAATCCCAGTTACTGAGACACGTACAGCAGTGTAATCCAATTAGATTAATATTTTTACTATTACTAATAATAATACTAATTGTAGGCAGTTTGACTCACCCTCCCTGCTCTGAGAATGTGTTGTGGACAGTATTCACTGAATACATTGACATTTCTTCTGATCAGGTGTGTTCCAATGTTGTTTTATAAGGGTAAGATGCAGCCCATGGAGTAAAATATTACCATTATGTATTTTAAAATTTACGTGATAAGATTGTTGATAAAAGCATGAATGGCTGTTTATTCTGGAGTATATTTCAAAATAAATTGAAAAATTTTTAAAGAGATCTATCACCAAATACCATTCATTTTACTAAATGTTCAATAATCTAACCAAAACATTGTAAATGTTTCAGTTAAAGATGTTTCGTAAAACCCTGATGCGTGGCTTCAAAGGGGATAGCAATGATGTGATGGTTTCGAACAAGAGACCCACCCAGCCTCTGCATGAACGCATTGTGTACAGGTGAGTGCAGTTGTTGAGTAATGTTTTAAGAAGAATTCAGTTTTATTTATTCAGCATAGTTGATCAAAGTTTTTAGTAATGAAATAGACTGAGATGGTTCGGGCATGTAATGAGGATGGATGTTGGTAACCAAGCAAGTGCTTGCAGGCATGTCAAGGTAGAGAGTAAGTGAGAACAAGGTAGAAACCAAGAAAAATATGGTCCCAATTAAGCAATGCCCTTAGAAAAATGTAACTTAAACCTGAACTTGCCCAAGACTGAAGAACGTGGAGAAGAACCATTATGAGACCCTATCCAACCTATGCTATCATGGAAAGTGACGGAAAACGATAATAATGATGATGATGATTGTTGTTGTTGTTGAGCGCCAGCTTCCAAAGACTCTTCCGACACTCTTTGGAGCGAGTACCGAAAGAAACTTGCAGCTTTGAGTTGTTTGTGACTTTTGGTGAGCAGCGATAAAAATGATGGATGAATTCTCGAAATGCTTTGTGGTTGGAAGCTGACGTGGCTTAGAACCTCTTCGACACTCCTGTTGGAGTGCACACCCGGCACCACGAGAAGGTGGGTTCTTCCGTCGGGCTGATGATGATAATGAGTTGATCCATTAGTGGTATAGTAGCTAAATGATAATAATGTAGCTACGGTATTAAGTTGGTTTTACTTAGTCAATATTTATGGAATATTTTATTTTACTCATAGTTCCAGGATTCAGGATGCTACAATTTGGACTGCCCCTTTGTCTCCGATTAGTATTACTTTGGCAGTCTTCTTTGGTTTCGTCATTCTCTTCTTAGTGCTTGGTAAGCAACAAAAACTCGAAATGGAAGAAAACATTAATATAGAGCTGGACGAAGATGCAATCAACGCCGATTATTATCAGAATCAAAACTCTTATCCTCAAACGCATAACAATGCTGCTTTCCAGAACTCAGATCATCATCTTGATTAAGGATGAAGCATTATTCAATAATCAAAGTTTTTTATACAAATCAAAATCATCAGATATTTTGGTGCCACTTAGGCTATTTATTGTTGATTATCATTATTAGATCTCATTCTCAATGTATTTCAATTGTTAGTCAAAAAATCGTGTGTTTTTAGTCGTTTAAAGAGTTTATTGTTGATCTATTTTACAAACTAGTCAATGTATTCCAACACTCATTACATTTAGCTTATCGATTTTTTCATATTTTTTTTGTTTAGTGAATCCTCAATAATGTCTCTAAATTTTTTTTTCATTATTTCAATAAAGATTAAAAATAGGCTAAATAAAGTATATAAATTAAAAATATTTTAAGATCAAGTTCATGAAAATGTTGGCGTAAGCCTCGTGAACAATCCCTTCGACTCGATATTTTATAAAATTCGAAGCTTTTGTCGAGTGATTTAGCAATATCTTATTTTTTTCAAAACTTTGTGAACTGTTTTTGAAATCTTCTTCTTTGTTTAGATTCGAAGATAAAGTTTGTCTTATCTGAAAAATATCAATAAATACACTCGATATGCTTAAAGGGTTAAAAAAACAGAAAGATACTTTATGGAAATGACATTGGCATTCTCCTTGCACGAAGTCTTTGTATCGAGACATTGTGATGGCAAACGTGTCGACTACTTCGTAACCAAATCTTTTGCATGCTTCTATTATTTCATCGTTGCGTTTCCAAAGTTTTATGTGGTTTCCCTGAAATATAAAAACTTAAATCGTAAAATAAGCTACATTTTCAAGTTTAAAATTATTTAGAATTCGTTATAAAAATTTCAGTTTTTTTCATATTCTGAAAAATTGAATGCTAACTAAAGAAGAATAGTTATGGTTTTTAGGGAAGCTATGAAAACCTGCTCCTAAAGATTTAATAATCACTTTTATTCGATTCATTTCATGCCTGCCAAAGCATATTTCACACTACATCAGTTTGTTTATTGAACTTCAAAGGGTTTAAAAGTAAAATGATTTTACTTGTTCAAAATATGGTTTATTTGAGCAATATAAGAAGAGCTCAACCAATGGACCCCTCCAACTATTAAAAATACATTCGTATAATTTGAAAGAAGAGATGGAGCTCTGAAAAAACTATTGTAGAACTTCAATTAAAATCCATTCAAAATTTCATGCTTAATCTTCATACCGACTAATAGATTCCTCCAAGGAAGTTTCAAAGCTTATGTTTTGCATCCAGAAACGTGGATAATACATAAAACCAACGTCGGTCCCAGATTCTTGAATGTTTTTGAACTGTTTGAATGCATGGATTTTCTCTATTTTATGCAGGTTTCCGCTCAACTTTTCCAAAATCGTGTGCATTACACCCCGGTTTGTGGAATCTCCCAGGAAAAGAAGCTTTAAGGACTTAAATGTATTAATATACACGCATATTTTTATAAATATGCATTTATATGTAGCATTAAAATATTTGCCTTCCAAATTAAAATGGATTTTGTAATTGGAAATATTAATTTTTGAATAAAACCTCACCTTAGCCTTGACTAACTTTATCTTGAAGTCAGTATCTGAAAGGTGTCGATACTTGCACTTAAATGGAAGCCACTTCATCTCACTCCAAAAACATGACTTTTTAATCGAACAAGACTCGCAAGCCACTAACCAACTTCCTGAAACAACATTTCAAAATTATTTTCGAATTTAATTAAAAATAAAAAATTCATTTTTTATTATTTTATAAAGTTCAAATCGTACACCTCTCTCATAGCCATTGTCACAGAATGGCATCGAAACTTGAGATTCTAAAAAACTTTTCCAGCTTTTAAATTCAGAGTTATGTAAACCACACTTTTCGTTTTCTAAGAACTTCAGAGAACAATCCTTGAAATATCCAAGAAATTTTCTAACTTAATCTAAAATTTTTTTTCAAAAACTAAACAAAATGCTCGAAAAGTTAAAGAAGCTAAATATCAACACTTATTAACCAGTTTCTTGAAATTTCGCTTTTAGATTCATCTTTTAGTAAAGAAAAACTATACAATAATGATTACGATTGACTTTAAGAGTTTCTAGTTTTTTGAAAGTCATTAAAAATTCTTCTAGAAAAAATGTTATAATAATGGTTATAAATTTTTTTCTACTAAGTTCGCCAGCGTAAAACAATAAATATTCATCGAAATATAGAAGCACCAGCCTGTTGGAACCGACAAGCGAGATAGTCTTGTTGTGGATTGAAATCCTCACTTGGTCTCCCTTGCTGAGAACGATAAATAAACAAAATATAGTTATTCAAAATCTTTTTAATTGTTCCCTCAATAGATAAAACTTTTATATCAATTCTGTTTAACCCAATCCCTAGGCTGTAGTTTAAGACTCTGCAAAATTACATTAATGAAAATTTACTAGTTCTGCCAAATAAACTTTTATTAAATAACATTTCTGGGCCGTGAGAATTGAAGAAGGCAACTTTGGAGGCGCAATGTTTTGGCTGGGCATAAACGGAAATGTACAAAAAGTTGTATGGGAGAGTGACATAATAGTTAGTTATGAGCTTTAAGTTTAAAGAAGGTTGCAAAGATATATTTGGAAATGTTAATATGGACTTGAGATAAAAAATTTGATCATCAACTGTTGGGTTTGAAAATTCTATCGTTATTCGATAGTAAGTGTCAACATATTTGAATATAAAATCTATTTTATACTATAAAAAATATATTATGCAATAAGCAAAATTTTTTTCCATGAAAATCTAATCTATGATCCGTTAAAACCAACTAAATCATTCACGATGAAGGCGACAATTAGAGTCATGATAAAGAGAAAAAGTTATGCAAACTTCTAACCTTGAGAACAGTTAAAACTCGCTTGTTTTTTATTGGAATTGAAAAGATTATTCCTGCTATTGAAAAAGAAAATGAAAACCGATGAAATCATGAAGTAAAACATAAAGTTTTTAATTAGTTTATATCTTCTCATTTTCATTAGAATTCAGTAAGAGACGATTTTTGATTTAACTTCCTCTTATTATTTGAAAAAATATAAAAACTCTTTAAACGAAACTGCAGTTTCGAAATTTAAATTTTTAAAATGTATCAAACTACATCTGCACCGAGGCTATTTAAAGAAAATTTATTCCAGTGTAACGTCTGTGTGTATATACATTATAACGCATAGAAACTCCTTGAAATGCACACATAAATAAAATGTTATTCCAATTTAATTACATAAACAATAAACCATGTATTTACAATAAGCTTCTCTTCGAAATAAGACTTCGTTAGCTTGTCTTATCTCCGAATCATTAAACTTTGAGGGAAATTCTTTGAAAAGTTTAATTTTTTATGTATTCGAAATTCAAAAATTTTGTTCCATTCACAAGCTGAAACATCGATGCAAGAAAATAATTTTTAATTTAATTTTTATTCTATTTTTTATAAAATTAAAGTAAGTTAGTTCGTTTTTAAATTATTTTTGAAAGATATTTATAATTATTTTCAGGTAATTCGAATCTCTTCGTAATCTGATAAGATATTTTCATTAAAACGTTTCAAATAGTATATAACATTTTCAGCATGCCATATGAAAGAGTCATCACTCATAGCAAAACGATTACAAGAAAAACTTATAGTATGAAAAAAAATTGATTTTAATGGTGATAAAAAATTGAAAAAGCTTTTTCAAAAAGAAGAGATTTCAAAAAGTTTCCTTAATAAAATAAAATTTTTGATAACAAATTTAAATTGATTTGGCGAAATAAGCTGCATTAGAAAGACCTTCAGATATAATTATTAGTAGATTCAATGAGGGACTTATTGGACATGATTGAAGATCTTATTTGACCATTAGTAGGTCTTGCTGATCCGTTAGACGTGGTCGAATGTTTCTCTTCTGCTTCATCTCGTTCTTCAGATTGACTTGGGTTTAAACAGTACTGGCCGATAAAAGAGCCTACAAATGGTTTATTTAAACAATTACTTACTAATTTGGAATTAAAAGTTCTATAAATATTTTTTAAAAATAATTTTGACTAAAATAATTCATCATTAATAATCACCTTCTTCTAAAAACGTGGTCATATCTCCATTCTCATCGTACTCCTTCATACTGCTTTGTTGGTCTTCGTCCTCTTCTTGAGTAGATTTCGATACTGTCGATTTGGATTTTTTCTTCTTCAAACGTCCAATAGCAAACCTTCAAAAGTTGTGACAATTGTTTATTATTGAATAGTTTAAAATTTTTCAAATAATATGAACGTTAAGAACTACTGGATTACCTTCTCCGGCCTTCCATATTCTCTTTGTTGTCTCTAACATGAGGCCAGTCTAAGTCCCTTCCTTTCAACCTCTCTCGATCATGCACTGCAATGTGTTTTGTATGAGTGGATCTTTATGAAAAAGTTTTATATATAATAAGTCATAATAATTTCTCTGTAAAAGAATCTTATGAGATAAAACTTAAAAGGTTATTGACGGTTGAAACACTTTTGATACTTGTTGTTCCAAAAAAATAGTAGAACCATTATAAACAGACGTTAAAATTTAAACCCACCTTGGTAATTAGCTCCCTTCCTGCGTTTGAAGATGCACACGATGAAGAGGAGAACGAAGAGAACTCCTATAGAACTACACATACCCACAAACCAATTTGCTAACTCGGGTGTTACTGAACATTGTTTTATAAATTATATGAATTTTATTTTATATCAATTAAAAATTTAAAGCTATTATAAATAATAGAAAAAAGCGTGTATTTAAGGTGCATTTTAGTATGAAGCAAAAATTAGCTAACTTAGAGTTTTTCGAATGTATTCTTCTCTTTTTGGAATTTGAATAGTTGTTGCTTCAACTGAAAGAGTAAAGATTAGGATGTTAAATTGAATTCAACACCAAACATAGAATCCCTTTAAAAAATTGTCTGAAATGTTGTTATACATACCAGTGTTCTCATAATAGTCGGTATAGTTGTATTCCGTAGTCAATGGAACTGTTGTCGCTGTAATATGGAGTTTTAAACATAAATTTTTTATAAATTCATCATAATCTAAAAGACCTATAGTAGTAGTAGGTCTGGTGATGATGACCGTTTTGTAAGCTGGTCTTGAATTGTTTGAACCACTCGTTCTGTTTGGATCTTTCAATTCAAATTAAAAAAAATAATTGTGAAAAAAGAAAAATGAATGAAATGCTTTCAAGTTTGAGTTAATCTTACTTTCTGCTAGAGTGACAAACTCTACTGTTTCGCTGAGGTTGCCAGTTAAATATGGGTACCTATTGACCACCAGTACTCCCGCAGCCACCATTGCATTGGGCCATAAGTCAGTCACCGTTTGACTTATAGTGTTTTTTGCTGGTTTTTCACCAAAATTATTTTCTTCTAAAAATTTATCTTTTAAAAATAACTCTACAATTTTTTTTTGTAAATACTCCAACTGGCTGAGTTTGAATTTCTTTTCAACTTTATTTCCAAGATTTTTGTTGTAGTCGTAATTGGAAATATCATATATTTCATCTGCATCATTCTTTTCACTTTTAAAATCAGTGTGAAGTGAAAAGTCTTCGAAGTTTTTTTGTGGGATGTCAATGTTAATGGCAGTGCATGCTCTGGAAGATTTACCATCACTCACAACCACTTCCACCACCTTCCTGTAGTCCGATGACTCACTTTTCCATACGTGAATCTAAAATTATTCATATACCTAAGACATAGAAAAGAGTATAATATATTTAAATGAACAAAACTTCAAGGTTTTTCAATATTAGTTTTATTGATACGTATTTTTTTAAAACTCAGAAAATCCTTCTGGTAATTTTCTTTCAAATGACAATTTTAGGAAGAACCTAGACTAAAATTTTTTATTCTTCTTCATTTAAACGTAACCACTGTACTCATTGTATATTTTTTAGTCATCTATTTAATGCTTTTGAAACCTCGTATCCATGGAAGATGCCTGTGACAGAGAGAGGGTCAGGATCTACTGAGTCCCAGAAGAGTTCGACACTGTTGTCGACGATGTTGTCGTGGTCTAGTCTCAGATTTGTGGGCACTACTTGGGGTGCTTTGGGTGTTGGAATTTTGCTTATAACTGAAAGCAAACACTTAAAAAGAAAAAAATTAAAACTATTTTATATAATAATTTAAATATATTTATTCAAAATTAATCAGCAGTGAATTATTTGACGGAGTTTGTATAAAAAAGTTAACAAAAAAGTATAATGAATTATTTTTGAGTAAATCAAAATACTTTAAAAAAATGTTCGAATGGACGAAACCCCACCATTAAAGCCAGAGTACCCTATTTTAACATCGACTTCATTGTTGATGGCAAACCCAAACTGGTTGACCGCTTGAACATACACGATAAAGCTTTTAAAAGAACAGTCGGTCATTTTGATGACTGCCTCGTTGCTTCTCGCGTCTCTCGATACTTGCATTATTTCTGGGTATTTGTCAAAAAAAGTTTTTTCATCGTTTTCATGTTCGTCAATGTTTTCATTGTCGTAGTGGTTTTGATCGGGTTTTTGGTAGCTTTGGTCTTTTCCGTTCCTATTGTCATTGGTGTCTTTATGATTGAAGCTAGCATTTTTGTTATCATCTTCATCATTTTCTTCATCTTCTTCTTCTACATCATCAGTTTTTGTGTTCTTACTACTGTTATCTTTAGATTTTTTGTTTTTCTTTTCGTTTGATTCTGGGTAATCGTAACTGCTATAGTTGTTGAAATTGAAATTGTTATGATCCTCGTGTGAATTTTCATTATTGTTGTTATTAATATTGCTCGAGAGGTCAGTATTGAAGTTCAATTGTTCTTTTAAAGTGTACAATCTTTTATAGCTAACCAAGTAGTAAAAACCATCACCGTTGAGTTCATGGTTTTTTAGCGACTGAAAAACATGAAATAATTATATGAAAAATATTGAAAACTTAAGTTTCAGCTTTAATTCATAAATTTTGAACTATTACAACAAATGAGTTGAAAGAAAATATTATTTTTGGATCAAATTTTGGATGAAGGATGCAACCTCCCATGTGATGACAAGTTGAGAGCAATTTTTGAGGTCTGTGCAGACGTTTGAAGGGTTTTTGTGAGGTCTAGTGGCAGGAGTGATGCAGCTTTGATTCACTGTTGATCTATCTCCTTCTCCTAGCTCATTGACAGCTGAGACTTGGAATCTATACAAGGATGCAGGATAGAGCTCGACCGTAGCTGTTATTTGGTAACTCAGGGTTTTTGTGAGGCTAGTTGTGTTTGTGCTTTGGTATGTTTTGTGGATAAGGTCATTATATTTGTTGAGCCGATCAATGGTTTTCCTAGATGTCATATTTAGATAAGAACATAGACGAAATTGAACGTTATTTTTTGAATCATCGCTGTCGAGAGCTGACTTTAGAAGGGATTTTCTTTGGCAGTAGATGTTGTACTTTATAAGGGGTAAGTTGTTATCATCAGCTGGCCACCATTTTAAAGTTGCACTTTTGCTTTTGCATTTCGACAATTTTAAATTCATCGGTTTTGTTGGCTTATCTAAATAAAAGCATATAATAAATTTATTAAAAATGTATAAAAATAATAAAAATAATTTCGAGTTTTCGAAACATTTATACATGCGCCGTTTATGCCACTCAAATCGGAGTGATTGGGAATAAGTGTGTTAAATACCTTTGACTGTGATGTTGAAACGGGCTTCGTCATAGTCGACTCCATTGAAAGCTCTGCACACGTATGTCCCTGTATCACTCACGAAGGCGTTTTCAATTGAAAATGAAGTGTCGTTGAAATTAAGTCTACTCGAGATTTTTTTGCTTAGTTCTACTCTAGGCTCTTGAAATTATTATTATGAGAATTTGATAAATTTTTTGAAAAATTATGTAAAAAATTATAATTTATTTTAAAAGTTTGAAAACTCATACCGTTTGTATCATCTTGGTTGAAATTATAATCCCTGTCTGTAACTTTAAACCACTTTATTTTGAGGTTCGCGTTTTCTTTCGGATCAGTTTCAGCTTTGCATGTAAAATATAAATTACTTCCAAAAGTGCTACTGTGGCTTTTTGGTGTATGGGTAATTTTTGTAGGATCTGGAAAAAACGTCATTTGACAAATTTTTTCATGCATTAGAGCTCGAAAAACCTGTAACAATGACTGATACAGAGGTTGTGTTGGATCCAAACTTGTTGGTGGCTCTACAATGATACTTCCCTGAGTCGTGGGGCAAAATATTCTGGAGGGTTTGAAACATCTTTTGTGTGGGATGAAGTTTTGAAATAAAATCCAACCTTTATTTCAAAAATGTCACTATTTTCCAAAACAAGTTGGTTTTCATTGAAATTGTATTGAATGAAACTTTTGTTTTCAACTTTCCCTCCATCGTCTGTTTAAGTATTAAAACTTCAAACAATAAATAATATTTAAATAGTTATTTAAAAAACTTTTCACTTTTATTTTCCAATAAAATCTAAAAATTTAAGTAAATATCACCAAGTAATACGATAAAACTCAAATGGCTTACAAATATGTATATTTAATTGACCACTAATTATGTACAATAACCATTCAATGTCTAATAACATTGAAAAAACAGACCTAATGTTATGGGTGTTCTATACCAAACGTTGAAAGATTTAGGGCTACTTGAGAGGTTACAAAAAAGTCGTAAGGTCGTGTTTGAGGGTATTTTGAAAACAGGTGGCAAAGGCGGAGCAAACTTGGGAGAAATGGCTGGGTGTAAGTTGGTTTTAGTTGGCTTTAATTTGAATGAACATAAACTAAATGTGTAAAAATAAAATTTTCAAGTTAAACACAAATTATTAATAAAAACATCAAAATCAAATTTTGTTGTTAGATTTTTTTATAGAACAAGTACCAAAGCTAAAAGTAATGTATTTTATATTCTTTATTTCTCATCTTGTTCACAAATGAATTTTTTGGATAGTTCAGTATTTTTAGCCAATTTAAACTCATTCCACTCACCTAAGACTTTGATTCGAAAGTTGGCATACACATAACCATGAAGGTTGGATGCGTTGCATTGGATCACCTGTAGAAGTGTTAATGTTGAAAAGACCATTGAAAAGGTATGGAAACCTTACGGGACCTGGTTGTCATGATGTGTGATGTTGATGTATTTTATATAGTTCGCCCCTAAAAACATGTTCCGTTTTCTCAAGAGATCTGTAGATTTAATAGAAAAATAAAATATAAAATTCATAAAATATAGATACTATATAAAAGATACTGTATGAATACTGTATAAAAACGTATAAAAAAGCTCTAATTTAAAAATTTTATTTTAAAGTATCATAATAAAAATAAAATGAAGCATCTGAGCTTTTTAAAAACAGAGTGATAGTAAAATTCATACCTTTCACGCTAACACCATTCACAAGCCAGTGAATTCTAGGAGGCGGTCGAGCTTCAGCATTGCAAATGACTTCAATGCTGTCCCCGTCTTCCAATATAACGCTTTTCATTAAGAGGTTTTTTCGGTCACAGTTTTTTTCTATGCTTGATGAAATTTTTTCATCATTTATTTTATTCTCGTTATTTTTGTTTTTATTTTTTATTATTTTTCCAGAATCAGCTTTTGTTTTTTCGTTTTTCTTTTTATTATTTTTTCCATTTACGTTCAATATAATGATTTTCATATTTTCACAATCCGTCCATTTAGGTTTTTCTGCAATAAAAAATAACCATCAATGATATAATAAATTATAACACCTATTAATGCATTCCATGAGTAAGTTTTTGTTTGAGTTAACATGGAAAGAGTGATAAAAATTCAAGTTTAAAACTTTTTTTAAACCTTCAACGTTCAGTCTTATGAGATGGGAATGAGATTGGTTGCTACTCAAGGCATTGCATTGATACATGCCTGCATCACTTATGGTAACATTCGATATTTCCAAGTGACGACCGAAGTATTTGATTTTCATTCTATCTTCTAAGGGCTGTTTGAAACGAGTCCAGCTTACTTTAGGAGTCGGGCTGATAAAAATTTATTAAATAAAAAAAATATATGTCCATCATTTGATCGCCCCTATCAGAGATTTCGATTACCTATTATTTGATTAATTTTAAAGAAATTTCAATAATAAAAACTTTATTACTGATCTCAAACAAGCCAAAATTACTTGTTTCTTTTTTAATAAAAAGTTTTGAAGTTAAGGATTAACAATAACATTTAAATGATTTTATTGATTAAATTTTATTAAAAATCTGAAAACACGACTAACAAGGCAACATAGTAACAGAAAAGAGTGATGGTTTGGCCAAGCATTGCTACTTCTTGTGCTTTTGACGCTTTCAATAATCTTAAGGATGTGTCCACATCTTCAAAGCCATGTTAGGATATTTATCGTGGTTGTATATATGAGATAATGTTTTTTACATCTTATAAATATTACGATTTTTAGGGATTATATAAAAAGAATTATATGTTGAAAAATGTATTAATAAATAAGAAAAGTTTAAAATAGAAATAAACTTGAATCTACGAGCAATTATTTGAATCATTTTTTTATGGTTCTTTTGAAAATATATTTTAAAGAGTTGGTTTTAAAATTATATTTAATGAAAAAACCCGTTCATTTCGGTCATTAAAAGTGATTGAGTTTACTAATGAGCATTGAAACCTGTGATTCTTGATGTAGCCACTTTGATCATTCTGTCATCTCCTTGTGTAAATGCTCGTAGGTAAGCGTTATTGACCACACAATAGTAACTACCTGAGTCTTCTTTTATGGCATTTGCAAAGTGCAGCTGACCTATTTCGTGTATTTATCGGTTTAATTTGTTTCATATTCTTAAATTGTTGATAAACGCATTTAAATTGAAAGTATTCAGATTTTTTTCGAAGCAAATTTCGCCATTATTTTTAGTTCTATATTTCAACCTAATTGCTTATTATTGCGTTAAGTGCAACACTAAATATGTCACTAATAAATGAAAACCATTATCATCGGTGAAAACGCGTTTTGATTCTTCTACTTTCTCTTCAAAGCCATTAGTTTTGACCCAAAAGATGGAAGGTCTAGGGTAGCTTGAGGGAGGTCGGCACTTGAGAGTGAAGTATGAGTGCATGAGTGGCTTGTGGATTAGGGGTTGTCTAGAAACTGAGAAAAAGTTCTGATCTATGAGTTTTAATAATTTTATCTGTAGATTTTGATAGATTTAAATTTATAAATTTGGGCAAAAATTTTTCAAACTCACAGGCCATTCTTACTTCCACCAAGTCAGAGACTGCCACACCGTTTTTGTTTGAAGCTCTGCATTGGTAATACCCCTCATCATTATAACTTGGACTTATTATTTTTATACTTCCCATGTAGATTTTTTTTAAGTTTTTTCCCACGCGTGGCATTTCATGGTGTTTTAAAGACTTCTTGTTATGCTCATTACTTTCACCGCTTTGTTCAACTTGATCATAAAATTCATCAATATTGTAATCTATTTCATTCAAAACCCTTTTTGTATCATTTAATCCAGTAAAGTAATCCGACTCATTCAAACCCTTTTTTGTATTATTCATTTCAATAGTGTTGTTATCGGTTGTGTGGGCAGATTCTGCATGTGCTCTTGATGGATTTGGTTCCATTTCCTCGTGTACCAATCGCATTAATTCATGCTTGTTCTTCAAAGCAAACAACTTTTTATTGTTTTTGGACCAGGAAAATCTTGAAAAGATTAATGTTGGTGAACGTAGTTTAATTCAGTACTAATCATGTATATGATTTTCACAATGACAATCGTTTGTAGCTTTCTAAAAAACGTTTTGCTACTTATAATCAAAAAGGTTTTATCGAAATTGTATCTTTCATATTTAAATTTATATTAACGTTCAATGTTTTATGACAACTATTTTTTGCCTTAAAAACTTCTAAAAAAATCATTATATTTTGAAGAAATTTTTATTGAAGCTTATTAATCATCGGTGATAAATTCTTACATCACAGTAGGAGTTCCAGAGGCGGTGCAGTTTAAAGTAATAGAAGCTTGGTTTTCTTTGAAAAAGAGCTTTCGAGAAGTTTGAGATAAAAGTCTCGGAGGGTGATCATCTTCAAAGAGTAATTGAAATATTTTAGTGAGTTGAAGTATAAATTTTTTAACATAATTGTGTTAAAATATTCAATCATCACGTTAAAATTTTGAAACCTGAGTTATCAATCATTTGAAAATTTGAGCAGAGAATGAGACTTGAAAATACAACCATGAGACAGAGCAAATTTTGTCGATGGTGCATAATAAAGTACTGTAATGACTCACGTCCAACCTCTTTTATATACACTACTCTCTACACGCAATTTCCGAGTTTGAAGCAAGACTGAATACAAATGATGGCTTCTGGGATTCCATGAATAGTAGGTGGTTTTGATATTTCAAGCAGGATGAAAGACATTGTTATCATTGATAGTTTTTTTATTCAGATACAAATTTTTTTAAAACTATTTTTGCTCAAAAATTTTATCTTTCAGATATTGGGTTGGGTTAGGTTCCAAGCATCAGTTGTTTCAAAACAGAAGCAGATTCTATTAAGCTAGATATCTAAATTGCTTAGTAAATAGCCAATTCAGAAAGTTATTTTTTTTATAAAATAGGAATATTAAATTTATCTTAGATTTGTGGAAGTCTTAATGTACACATTAAACTACCCCTCTGTTTCTAGAACGAAAAACTGATCCGACAATATGTGGATGCTATGGATAAAATAAAAGATCACTGTATCAGTCTCATATACTTAATTATTACCACTTAGATCAGATAATTATTTCCAATAAAAAAAATTCACTCATGACTACGTCATCTACAAAAATTTCTTTAGCTTCAGTTGTACATACGTCAGTGAAACCGAAAGAAACAGTAGTAAGATGGGTGAAACATGAGTCCTTCAAAGAATACTTTGAACCATCTAAACATCTTGCTTAAAACTTTTTTCACGGATTCGCATAAACAAAACTAGACAGAAAGAATACCGGATGCCTCCTAAATAAAAATTCACAAGAAGTCACTCAACAATCAAGTCGTTATAAAAAAAAATTATCCGTTTCGCTCTTCAAAAAACAATTTTTTTGAACATTTATTTTAAAATTTTATTGAATTATTTGATAAGTTTAAAAAAATGTAAACAAAATTAGAAAAAAATTTTATATTCAAACACTTCAACTTAAATTAACGTTTAACATTGTTAAAAACCTTATCAAAATCATTAAGGGAGGTGTCCATTCAATAATTTATGCAAGTGTTTTACAGTACTATTTTAAATAAGTTTATGAGTTGATAGATTACTAAAAAATTTTGGAAATGGTTCGGTCTCCACCCTTAGTAACAGGAATTTCTCCAAAGGAAGGTCCTCCTGGAACAAAAGTCACCATAAGAGGAGAAAATCTAGGAAATGACAAAAGAGATATAATTGGTAAATTATTATTTCATTTTTTGTGAGAAATTTTCATTTGGTTTCATGCATTTTATATTGGCACACACAATCTTTGAGGTTTGAAAATATGTGGAGTTGATTGTTTGATGTCTGCAATGTGGGTTTCTTCAAAAAGAATTACGGCTAGAACTGGTTTGTTTGGAAATTAAATCATGAGTCAATTTGTTTTAGCAATTTTAGTTGAATGGCTATTCATAAAAGTCTATGCTTAATTTGTTTTAAATTTTGTTGTTAATGTGTTATGATACATCATGCTATAAAATATCAAGACTCTTATAGTTGTATTAATAAATGTATTCCAAGTTTTTTATAAACCTCAAGTTAAAATCAAATAATTTTAAATAATAATTACTTTACTTCTATAAGAGAAATTTTGTATATGATTTAAGCTCTAGCAAAGGGCAAAGGAGACATAATATTAACCACAAAGTCAGGAGGGGTGGGTAGCTCCACTGTGCAGTTTAAAGGATACAACATACAGATAGGTGAAGCTTAAACCTATAGTTCCAATAATTATCAATGTAGTATGTTATATCAACATGAAATAACTAAAAAAATATTTTAACTTAAAAAGACAAAAATAAATAATGAATTAATTGTGACAGGGTTGTTGCAAGAGTCAGCTATCTGGATAGATGAGGCTCACCTCATAAAAGCAACTACTGACAAGTTGTATCATTATTTAATCATTAAATTTTTGTTTTGGAATTAACTAATAGTTTTCATTGCAATACAAACATTCATACCAGGGACAACAATAGTTCAGCAGCAGATCAAGACTACACTGATCCATTGGGTCTTTCAGATAAGGGCACTGAGTTAGTTCCATAATGTTTTGTATTGCAAAATTTAGGTTAATGGTTTACAATGATAAAAACAGTTGGTTTCATAATGTTTCATATTTAATGATGTTTTAATATTTTGCCAATGTATGAAGTACTTAGTAAAGTAGTCTTACTTGATAAAGTAAATCTTAATCATTGAAATTTTAAATGTGAGCTTGTTTTATGAAAAACTTCATGCTATGGTAGCATTTTGAAAAACCTCACTGTTTCTCATTATATTATTGATCATCATCGTTTTGCATCCATTTCCATGCTAGCATGGGTTGGACAGATAAGACTTTTAAAATCCTAACATCATGGGTCAAACTTTTTAAGGTCTTATGTTATCTGTTTAAATTAAATGAGTTTATTTTGTTTTTAATATAAATAAAAATATTTTTTTATTTTTAATTTTATTTTTTCAGTAAAAAGCTTCTAGAAGAAGAACTACAGAAACTTATTCCAGATGGTGAATATGATTAAATTACTTTCAAAGATTAATTTCTTAAAATATATTACTTCATTCTAGAGGAATTTCTTGAAAGAACATGTAGAACAAATTTTATCCAACTAAAATTTTTGAAAAACTCAACCTTATCATAACTCTTTAAACTAATGATAAGGTTGAACTTATCGAAAACTTTAGTTGAATAAAATTTGTTCACATGTTCTCTCGAGAAATTTTTAATAAATCAAGAAGTATTTCTTAACTAATTATAAATTACTAAAAACATATGATGTCTCTCAAAAACTACTTTCAAAGACGTTTTGAACTTCAATAAAGAGACACTGTAGTTGAAGCTGTTAATTTTATTTAAACGATAACCACAAGATCAATCATTTTCATATATTGAAATAACTTGATGATAATGGATAGATAGATAGATAGATAGATATAAAGGTAGGTGAGCAACTTATTAAAAGGGCTTATGATGACAAAAACAGGGTCAGGCAACACAAGCCTGGAAAACTTCGATCCCACATGGTATCTGGTGGAGAACCATCAGAAAACCAGGTTATGATGTAATCAATTATGGTTTTATATATTTATATATTTACGAAATTTTTCATGCATTTTTTTGAGTTGTATTGCTTGATAGAAATATTTTCATATCGTTTTATGGTTCTAGTGATGTACAGGCAGTAAACAACAATGTTTTTTATTATATTCTTCTTTATTTTTATAATCCAACTTTTTTCATTTTGATCTACTAACAGTTTTGAAGACCTCAAACAAGGTCTCAAGAACCTACGTCACAAACTTGATCATTTCGACTCCGGTCCTTTCACATTCGCTAAAAACAACCTCCCAACTCTTTTTGAATGCCTCAACACTCTTCATGGTTAGTGCTTTTCAATGTATTTCATGAATTGATGTTTTATATATGTGTGTCATTCTTTTACTTTATTAACATAAAACTACACTGGAATCACTGACAACTTTAATGATTCACTATCGTTCTTGAAGCTGTAGTCTGATTTTTCAGTTTTTTGCAGTTTTATTTTGTGTCATCTATTCACAATCTGCTCAAAAGATTTAATTTAGTTAATAATTAAGTCCAAATCAATTTAAACATTATGACATTGAAAATACTCAGAGGTACACAAGAAGATAGAGGCAGATGAGAAGTTGAATGGAAACATATGCACACATCAACTTGAGGAGCTTCTCAGCAGTAATTAAACTTTGAAACATTTATAGTATTTCTTCAGCACGCTCTGTTCGGTCAATTCTATTCAATGTGATGTTTTCAATATTGAGGTTAATTGTTATTTAAGTTAATTTGATCATTTTAAAGTTGTGTTCTGTGTTCCTCTATGTTGAAATTTGATTAGTAAAAACTTATTGTTTTTGATTTCATTAAATATTGGATACGTGAACTATTTATGTACTTTTTCAATACAAAAATAATCGTAACCATACATATGTTTTGAATGTTCAAATGAATTTATCTTAGCACTTAATTATTTACTTTTACTTCAGATTCAAACAAGACGTCAGAAGCCATATTCAAAGAGGTTCTTGGGAGGAAGGAGAGGGCTGATATTACCCAGAATGGATTGGCTGTTTTAAATAGGTTCAAACATTACGTTCTATATAACATGATTCAATAGGCTGAAGACTATTACATTTTTAAGTTGATTATAAGTTTTGGGTTTTTAAAATGAAAATGTAGCAATATTTTAACTGAGTTATCACAGTTTATTCTGATTATAAAATTATTAGTTTGTATTTGTTTTCCTGTTGCCTGTTTTTTATGTCGATCAACTTGTTTTAATAAATGCTTTTCAGATACAAACTTCTGTTTTATCTCCCGAGCACAATGAAGAAGAATATCGAAAAGGTTAGCTTGTTCCATTTTTGGAAAAAAAACTCTAAAATGAAACTAAATTTTTAACATTAATTTAAAAGCATATTATTTAGTTTTATGATTGATTTTACTAAGAGAGACTCTGATATCAACTTGCAACATCATTTTTATGAGAGAACTCAGTTTTGAAGCATATTGTCAAATGTTGTAAATAATTTTCCTCAAGGGAGACTACGATCTAGTCATAACAGATTACATGAGAACCAACTCTTTAACCTGGCTTAAAGCAGTGCCAGCCTTTGCTAAAGGTATTTAGTTATTCAATGTTTTTCTTTATATCAAAATATAATTCATTTGTTACTGTCATTATGAAAATTCATCACTTTCAATTGAAATTGATTGTATTATTCAATGAACTGATTTCTATATTATAATTTTTTCGAGCACTAGCATAAAACTTAGTAAAAAAAATCTACTATATATTTTCATTCCAAACTACCAAATCATCCAGCCATTTATTATCAATCATTTTGACCCTAAACATCCAATGCGTCATTATATTGACTTAAGACTTAAAAAACAGTGATTAACTACAAAAATTTTATAAATACGGCAGTGTTTGAAGAGATTGAGGGAAGAGTGAGTGAATTCAAGGTGATGCTCCATGAAAAACTGTTGCAACTTCCTTCCACACTGGAACAACAGAAACGATTCATCAGGTTGATAGAAAAGTTATCTTTTCAATTAGAAGCTTGAGGTTGGATTAATATTATTGTATTATTGATGCAAATAGATTTTGCACTTAATTTAAATATATATACAACAATATGTTATTATATTCCATTTAATTATGTTGAAAGTATATAATTTTAAACTTAAAATATTTTTTGTATGACAAAAATCTTTTTTCTATTAAAACGAATGTTAAGAATACCTTTTTGTTTTAATTTTACTACTTTATTCGCTAGCTCACACGTTGGCTATTTTTTCTATTAGTACATCAATTTTTGAAAGCATTTAAACCATAAAATTCATTGATTGTTGGAATACACAAACAAACGCATGCCCACCCAGGTATATAACCTTGCTTGATAGCGACAGTGATGCTGCTTGGCAATGCATCAACAACTACCACATATGGACCAGAAAGCTAATGCTGCATTGCCAGAATGATTACATTAAAAAAGGTTCCAATGATTTATAGGATGTGATTAAGACGTTTGGTAATAGGCTCTTTATTTAGTTTGGGGAGAAGTTGCTGATAAGCTCTTTTAGCGTGGAATTTCATCGTTTTAATTGGAAAAAAATATTGAGATACAATTTTTAATTTTTTTTGATTATTTTCTCATGTATCCCAGAGAACATGGAGGATATGAGTGACGCCATGTTGTCTCCTCTGAGAACCAACGTGAACCTCACCACCAAACCCAATCACCATCAAATTTTAAACAAAAACACAAAAGTATTTGCCAACATTTTGTTTAATTGTTTTTTCGTTTTGCTTGTCACTTGTTTCAGATGGATTTCAATATAAAAGTTTGAGTATCAATTTAATGTTCCAGTGCTTCTTTTTTATGTTATAATATAGTTTCTTGTAATCAAAAATTATAATTGTAGGAGAAAAAAAAACATATTTATTAGACAAAATACACAAAGCTTTTCGTAAAAGAATCCTACGTTTTTTTTTCGAAAAGCTTTGTGTTTGTTTCTGTTAAAGTTGTGTCAGACTTTTCTACTTCGAAATTTATAATTATATGTTATTAATCTCAAAGATTCCTGCCAGAGTAGAGTTTGTTGAGGAAATATCGAAGATCATATTGATGCACTTGCCACATCTCTTCAAGCTTGGTTCTTCTTATTTGGATGGAAAGCTGGAGCGGAAGGTGGAAAATACTTGTAACATGGTTTTTGTTGGATACTATAAATTTTATTAAAATTATTCACAGTCAAATCGTCCTGACGAGAAAAAGAAAGAAGACTTTAAAGTAATACAATCTGTTTCTTATATTATCTCGAAATTAAATAAAATATACTACAGTAAAATTTACATAACCCAAGCATCATAAAATGTTTCGAATCTGCAGACACTGATCTTCAAGATCATAAACATGTATTCGAATCTGATTCGTCAAGCGTTTCTTCCTGAATCTTTCTCCAACCAATCAGAAGCGAAGGATCATGCGCATGAATGGCCGATCCGGTCACATAATGATAAATTGATTTCCTGGTTGCCTGTTTGTGTCAAGCATGTGAGGTGAGTTGATGGAAGGGTGTATCCATTTAGTCGTTCACTTATTTAATGGTTCATATATAACAACTGGAACCACTTATAGTCAAGACTTTGACGGCTAATTATGTTATAAATATTATATTTTATTGTAATTTTAAATTAATGACATAAATTGAATTAACTCTGAAAGAAATTAAAAATAGGCCAATTTAGTGCAATAAACTGATAAAAAAATGTATTATTGCATAACTTTGTATTTTTCACTTGTGCATCCACTAGATCATGCAAGAACCAGTTGCAGTCATTAGATTTGGCACCAGAGAGCATCAAATCTCTTGATAAACTTGATGGTCTGCTCAGAAGCAATTGTGTCGATTGTGTGCTCAACCAGGCTATTGAAGGTTTCATCAATGTTCTGTCAACTGTGAATTATTCATTGATATTATGATACAAGTTTAACAGGTGTTTTTATGATTGATTCATTAATAATATATATGCAAATAAAAGTGATAATTAAATTATTATTGAATAAACATTAATCATAAAGACGTTAAGAAGCTGGACAAGAAAGAAGTGTGGATTCTGAACAACAATGAAGCTCATGGATGCACCACTCTTCTGGTTACTACCATGTCGATTCATTATAATGCTCTGTTATAATTGCTTCACTTTTCTGTATTATAATGCACTATGATTATTGCTTTATGTCTCAATAATATTACATAGAAATATTGAAGTGATACTATTATTACTACTATAAACTTAGCAAAACTGCATTATTTGTGTTAATAATTGATCATTAAGTGAAGCTAAATAGTGGTTCATTGTAACACAGCCTACCCTCTTTGAGGGCATAGTAAATGATGCAGTGAGGTCACTGAAGGATGTTGTTGGCGATGAAAGTCAAGCTAAAAGAGTTAGTGTTTGCTTTAGGCTTATAAAGATATTATAATTCAATGAGATGTTTCAACAGTTTTCATGTTTTAATGAATGATTTGATGTCATTGAAAGGTATTAAAACAAATTTTGCGTTAAAAAATCCTTTTTTAAGCCCATAACTAATCTAATCTTATATTTATATTACGATTTTTCAACTATTTTTATGAATTCATATATTGAAATTTTTGTTGATGTAACTACACAGTTATTTGGAGACGGCTCCAAAAACAAAGTGAAGACGTATAACATATGCAAGTCTCTCTTGCAAGCATTCGCCATTACTTTGCATGGACTGGCCTACAGTAATGAGAAGAATAAGGATTCTTCAATGAACAATAATGATTCCAACTACAACAGGAGGTTGGTTCTTGTATGATGATCAAGATGAATCACTTTAATCAAGGTGCATAAATTAGTGCTTAATTTTCTTTGAATATATTGAGGTAATCTCATGCCAATATAGTGAAAATTTCATATTTTAGATTTTGGTTAATTAATCGTTCAGGTTGTTTGAAATAAAAATTAACTTTTCTATCAGACTATCGAAGGGGAAAGGGAAGGAGCTTGAACCCCTGCCAAAGGTGGGTTAATGTTCAAAAAAAGTTTTTAATCCTGTTGATTGTAATGTAATGCGGTATTTCTAAAGCGCTTTTTCTTGCTACAAATTTAATGTAGCGAAAACACACTGTAGAACAGGTGCTAATTGTCGGCCCACGCGGGATCGAACCCGGTAACTTTAGATAATTAGTCTAATGCTTAACCATTGAGCTATTTTGGCCGACAATATGAATATGCCCCATTTCAAATTAATTATATTAATTTCAAGGATAAAAAGCTGTTGATAATTCTTAACAATTCTTCGTTGACATCTCGCCTCCTCATTCCCCGCCTGTTGGACACCTTCCACAACCACCACTACCCCATCCAACAGCAAGATTCCCCCGTTAGTAGTGCAGCTTCTGATACCATACGTAGTATTATGATACCATTTCAATGTATTCTATCTAATTGCGGGCACCTAAACAGAATATGGTCGTGAACTATTTATGAATATTAAGCGCAGTTAACAGATTTTCCAAGGGAAACAAAGAGCATAAAATTCGTAATCTTTTTCAAATTTTTTTTGTATACATATTGGGTTTTCAATCTCCTCTATTTTTTCAACTTTTGGAAAATCTTTCATTTTTAGATTATGATAGAATAAGCTCTGAGAATAATTTATGAAGACGGTCTATAGTTTTAATAAATTGTATTGAAATCAAATACTAAACATCACAAACGTGCTAGCATGGGAACGGACATAAACGATTACTATGAAATAGAATATCAATATCATTTTGCAGGATATTTTGAAGGACTACGACAAGCTGTATGAAGATGTATTCAAGCAGTATATTAGCCACAAGGTGAGTTTTAATGGTTCCACACCATATGGGCACATCTTATAAGTGCATGTTGTACTCTATGATAGTGTTTGTTATTTTTTTTAAACGGGGATCATGAAATGTCATTGTATGAATCAACTTTTGAAAAAAAATTATTCCTGTTCTTTTTATTAAATTCTGTTTCAATATTTCAAAAACGTTCATTAGAACGAAGCAATAGTTTAAAAAAGTTTAAATACGTTGCCTTCGATATAACCTTCCACTTTATTAATATAATACGTATATAAATTATCAAAACGAAAATTTCTAGAATTTAAAAACTAGATATTGCTTCTATATCAAACAAGCACTTCCACCTACAAAAGGTTGACGTGATAGTGGCATTATTGGAGCACAACATGAACCTCACATGTGCCCAATGGCAGGACTGTCCAGTGCCCAAAGGTTATTTATATTGCTTATGTTGTCTGTCATACTTGAGAATAATTGTATAGGATTTGATTGATTCTTTAAAAGCATATTTGTGAAACCTCGTAATCTCATCATTTTTATTAAATCGTATTAGGCTAATTTGGTTATTATGTATTATGTTGTCAAACAGGTAATGCAAATTGAAGTTTTTAATGTAAATAATAGCAACTACATTGGCTTTTTATGCACAGGAGTTGGATACTGGGTGAAGAAATGCCTCTTCTCCTTTGTTGCTATCCATGCCGAAGTTGGTTTTGTTTTTGCACATTTTTTACAAACAGCTTTATTATAAACAAAATATTAATGATATTGGTTGGTTGAAAGATGAATAAACGCAAAATTTTTACTAATTTTTCAAAACGATAACGTGATTAATCGTTTTTATATATTTTCATAATTTCTAAGCAGAAATATAAGAATGAAATACATAGTTCTCTTACAAACTTTTAACAATCATGTTTTAAATTCCCGTTATTAAGCATAATTCAGACAAATCAATCGATATAACTATTGAAAAAGGTGTACTCTATCGGACCAGTATTCTTGCACAAGGTGATGAATAATGTTGTGGAAACTACAGCGGAGGAGGTGAGTAGAGTGCTCCAATGTGTGCATGCCTTCTCTCACAATGCTGCTCTTCAGGTGGTTGTGGTCCCGCGATTTTTTTATTTAGTATGATTTAGTAACCTTGTACTAAACTATGAATAAGAAACTGTTTGGTGGATTTTTGAAATTGTATTAACCTTTTATGCATAGAACTCGTTATCTTGTTTTGTAATTTGGAAGTTTACGAGCTAGTTAGATTAACCGTATAAGTTTTCATTTTATCATTAGGTAAGTGTATTAGATTACTATATCATGGTATAGTATTATTATTACTATTTATAGAATATAATGTCAAATTTATATTTTTGCTCATCGCTCATTCCAAAATCATTAGGAAAATAAATTATTACATGCCAAATGATCACGAGGTAGGCACATCTTGACATTGAAGCATTCGACTTGTCTATAGGAACCTTCAAGACATCAAACTCAAAGTAATTATAAAGCCCCATGATATGATGATAACTTAAGATTTTATAAATTTTATTTCAATTTCTTATATTATAATTTAACCTTGTTTTCTATAGAAAATACTTTCGGGATGCTAACAAAGTTATTCCATCTCTCAATAAAGAACAGTTTGTGTAAGATTTGTCTTATTGAAACTTAATCTAAATATGAATTATTCGATATGATAATGTTAGTCATTATATTAAATATTTAAATATGAATATACCTTCATTAATTTACCAAAACATTCATCATTTTTTACCATCTTTATAGTTCCTTTTGATGGGGTTGGACGATTTTCAAATTTAAAATCAAGTTTACCTGTTTAAGTTATTTCGATTCATGTTGAAACCGTACAGAGTGAAGGATGCCATGTTAGAAACCTTTAAGTCGCAGATGTTTTTCTATCTACAATGCTTCAGTTCACAAACACAAAAGAGACTTCTGTGACATATTCGTTCTATGTAATCATATTTTTATACTGTTAAAGTTTGCTTCTTATTGGAATTTTTGTTTATTTATTTAAAATTTGTTCGAATTGTCAATTGTTATAGCAAAAAGTTATACACATTTTTTTCTCATTTGTTTTTTTTTCATATATTTCTTGTTTAAATTTTGTTTCTTCTTCAACTTTTCACAATAATTTTAGGGGTTTTCTATGAAATCATTAAGTAGTTTTGAGATTCTATTGTGAAATTATAAAATCTTTGTTCATTTCAGATTAATAAAAGTCCAAAACAATTAAGTTTCAACACAGATAACTTGCAATTCATTATTTTTGGAAATAGACACTTATTTTTGATATTATGATATTATTTGTGATATATTTATGATATTATTTGATATTATTTGGGCTTTATGATATAACGTTAATATAATGCATGAAAATTTATATAGTGATTTTTATTTCAGATTAGTAAAACGTTCCGTGAATAGTAAAATATGTTTGATAATTTTGTAATGTCCAATTAATAATTTTACTGTGGCACCACCCAAAAAGCTCTTAAGAGCTTGTTCCGATTATGACTGTAATAACAAAAAATCACTGCAAAAATTTGGTGAAAACCATTAATAAAAGTCTAAATGAGCTCTAGAAATACTTTTATAGTATACTACGATTAATCGACCATTTTGTGCGCAGAAACACTTCTAAACGAGCGACTGAAAACTCATGAATGAAAACTAAAAACTCATCTAAACCTCAAAAAAGTTGAGATTCATAGCAGGTGATGTGACAGGCCTGGTTAGTCCCTGCATTTATCAGTAACTATTTTAACACAGTTTCATACTACACAAATTTTTCCAATCTAGTAGCTACAACTATAATACAAATATACTAATAATTATAATAAAAGATCAATATTGAACTGAATAATTTGAAAAAGACCTTTATTTCATGGGCTCAGGCTCAAAAAACCTACTAAAAAAATAAATAATTAGTAACTAATAACAGAAATAATAATAGATCAAAAAAATTTTTTAGAAAAAAATACATTTAAAATGTTTAGAAACCAGATAGTTTTCTTGAGCTCTACATTATCATCAAAACAGCCTGAATATTCAAATGATTATATTTTTATTTTTTGACGTAAAAACCATAAAATAAATGTCTCTTACAAATTATGCTAACGTTTTATGTTAAGACTAAAATTTTTTGAAAACGATAGCTTTTTTCTTAAAAAAATGTGTTCTAACGCCGAGTTTTGATGAATAATTTAAAAAAAGCTATCAAATAATATATAAATGTCTTTAGGAGAATATTCAATTGATTTCTCGAGTAAGTGTTTTTTTTTGAATTTCTCATATTTTGAAAAAATTATATATACTTCAATTTATTGAAAATACATACGATGTCTCTAAAAACTGAAATTATAATCTGCATTCACTTGATAATAACGATTTGAATCAAACAATTATTAACTGATTAATAACACGAATCTTTTCGAAAGTTGAACTCACATTATCAAGTATACGTTTTCGTTAATAGGCTAGTTTAGTTAATCATATAATAATTATCTAGTTTTAAACTTGGAAAGTATTAATTTACTAAAGCCCACATTTCAATTTCAAACCTATGACGATAGTTTGAGGCTAATAACTGTACATTTGGTTCCCTATATCATATCATTTTATTATATTCAGCATTTTTTCCTTTTCCAAGGAGTCACTGACCTAACCCTCTTTCTGCATTTTACCCTGTCATAAGCATCTTTGAGACCTATCCAAACCTACGACAAAAGTTTTCCATCATACCTTTCCAAGCTAACCTTGTCCTTCCCCTTTCTCTACTACCTTCAACCTCAAACCTCCATGCCCGTTTTACACGATCTTCATTCTTTTTCCTATCCTGCGTTTAAAAGCTAGCTCACTTTCTTCTCCACCATTCATATCATCCCCTATATAACCAAAATTATTCACTCTCTCCAACTCACTGACAACTATTTGAAAAATTCATACAAACCCTGCATTCAAAATTTCCATTCATCCTACAAGAAAGTCTCTTTACCCTAGCACACCGCGCATGAACCCACTTCTTACATGACTTGGACCTCACATAGTTTACCTTAGCCCTTTTACCATTAATATATCTCTCATATCAGTGGCGTTAACTGATTCTGATTCTAAATGAATATAAAAACAACAATATTTGAATTTTTTTTATTTCGGAGAAGCTTTTCGATACATTCTAGGTCATCATCAGGTAACTAATGCAAATATTGTGGTGTTTTTATGATTCAAAATTTTGAGACTATTTATTCATAAACGAATATAAATTTTGAAGTAATAGGGTATAACGCATGATGCATAAAAATTTTTCATCATTAAATATAATCACTATATATACCAAAAAATACGTTAAAATTATAAGAAAACACAATTTTCAACGAATCAGTTCTTTTTATAAGAGGAACTCACATTACTAAGCGATACATACAAACAGCTGTTAATTTATTCTTAACACCATGTATACAATCTTGAAACCAGCGGCGTAAATGATATGAAAAGGTTAGAATTTAAAGATATTTTATATGAGTACATATGAGGATATTTAGCATGTAATAAATTTGAGCAGCTTTTAATTTTATAGTGAGTATGTAGACAAAACGAAAGTACATCTAAAATGTATAAAAACGTTTTGAAAGGAATTTTCTAAAAAATTTAGAAAATAAAGACATGATTTCGATTTTAAAATGTATTTTCAAAATTAAACAAAAAACAAAAACTAATGAAATTTTGAACCCAAAATACAAGTTTGATTTGTAGAGTAGATATTTTCGATATTCTTTGATGGACTTGAAAGGCACAAACTCATGTTCCAGTTCAAATTGAGAACGATGTGGAAACAACGTTTCATAGAAATCTTTAATCAAAAACTGAATCTTCTCTTTGACTTCTGAATGCTCATCTATGTCATCATTTAAACATATGAATTTTGTTGGTTTTTTTCTAACACTGTCCAACTGGCTCAAAACAACAGTATCATTACTACCTAGCATCAAAAAGCTTACGAAATCATTAGTGAATTCAATTTTTAGGTGCTCATATTTTGACTTATTTCCAAAATTTATTATTAGCTTGTCTTTTAAATTTTTACACTCTTTTACTTCCTCTAATGTTAATTCAAATCTTTTATGAATTTTATCATTAAGACTATTCTCAATTCTAGGTTCTTTTAAAAGGTTCGAATTACTTTTGCAATTGTTTATTTCATTTGATAAAGATTCTAAATCATCTGATTTAAACGGAATATTATATAGACGAGTGGCTAGTAGTCTAATTTCTCTGCTTGATAAACCTCCAGACTCATCTACATCAAATTCTTGAAAAATCTTTTCAATTGGTACTTTTTCTTGTTCACTCATGACGAAATAAACATAAGAGAAGGGAAGCTGCATATCTTCATCGGATCGCAACTTGTGCGAGGATGTTGCATCAAATTCACTCTGGTATTTCAAAATTAACTTTTCGAGAATGAATTTATTAAAATAATATGCTGAATGAGCTGGAATTTTTCGATCTTTAATACCATAATCTCTGTTGTAGAGGCGGTTAACATGTTTAATAGAATTAGAAAATGAATCCATCAAATGTCGATTTTTAAAACTGCCAGCAGAATAATTGAACGTTGGTTTCATAATGAAAGAACGAGAGGGAACATCTTGAAACTTACTCTCATCCTCGTCATTATGAAAAAAAGCTTTTAGCTTTCGCATTGAATAATCACCTTTCTTGTCGTCTCCTATATTCCCATCGGTATTTCCGAGTGAAGAGCTTTTATAAGGTTTTGATGAAGCATGATTCAAATTGATATTTTTCCTCGAATCCATATTTTTATTTTTCATGGGAAACGCGTTAGGAAAAGCATTAGATGTCTCTACAAAATATTTTATGGCTGCCGAAGAAAAGTCCTTATTTTTTTTTTTTAGGTAACTTTCAATTAGTCTATATTGTTCGTTTAAATAACCTTTGTTGGTTAGATACCCAGATTCGAAGTTAAACTTCAAATTTTTCAATCCTTTCTTTATAGCCTTTGGCATAGATTCTTGGTTTAATGAAATATTCAAGTTGAAATTAGTGAAGTTTAAAACTTTTGGATAAAGTTCAGTATAATTATCAAAAAATGCTTGATAATTTAGATTTTTTTTTAATTGATCAACAGAATGTGACAAAACGGGTAATGATTTTACTTCTTTTTGAAATGATGTGTCTAAGTTGATTGAAAAATTGAAAAGTGATTCTTGCTCATGTACTTTGAACTTGAGAGAGCAATTCACTATAAAATTTGACGAGTTTTCTCTGATAACTAAGATGAGTGAGTGAAATTTTTTAGCAATGACAAACGTTCTAACTTTTTTTGATTCACTAAAAGATCCTTCTATTATGCCGAAATCTTTCGAATATAATTTTTCGTAAGAAAAAATCAGATTGTTATAACCTTTAAAATCATAAAATAGAACAGAGGTGTTTAGAACAACTTTTTGAATTTTATCGAAATTATCAAGACCGCAGTCTCCGGCGTCGAAGCCACAGTTGAAAACGTTACATGTTTCATCGCAGTAACTATCTGCCAACCACTTATCTGAACAGCCGTCATTGCAGTACTGTAATTCTTCTTTGAAGACTTTAGCAGATGAACTTTTTAAAGAATTACTACGTAAACTTTCTTTTAATTTAGCGTTATTGAGAAGACAGTCACCGGCATCAAATTCGCATTCAGATTTGTTGCATGTTTTGTCGCAATAACCATCCCCTAACCACGAGTTTGGACAACCGCCACTGCACTTGGGCACTGGATGAGTTAGATATATCTTATAAACTTCTTCTTCACTTTCGAAATCATCAGGCCATATGGGTTTACCGAAAAAGAAATCATCATTAAGGTATATAAACCTTTCAGCCAACCCCGGAATGTTAACAAGATTAGATTCGATTGCAGGAGATGAAAATGTAGGAAGATGAGAATGATTTTTAAAAATATCTTTGTGTGCAACGAGTTCTAAGCGCGGATGATATATATTAAGCCATGAAGGAATTTGTCCGTTTGTAACGAGAAAAATTTTTCTTATCCAAGGAGCAAACTTTTGTACCGATCTTAAAGAATATTTCAACTCTTCATTGTCTCTGAATCGATTTTCACTAGATTCTGAAAGTAGTTTCCTTCTTTTGTCTTTCCAAACAAAAGCAGCTTTCAACAAAAATGCGGGTTTTAATAAAATAGAACTTAAAGACTGTTGAGGGGATGAGCCTTTTTTAGTGAAAACGATAACAATCTCATTATCAGAATCGTAAGAAATTTTTAATACATTTGTTTCTTTGATATCTTTGTATACCATATTTATAGTTTCATTTGTGAATGTTTTAGAAGGAATAATATAAAATTGGTTGTTATCATAAATGTTTTTCAGTGTCAAATCGGTTGTGAAAAATAGTTGTTCAGAAAACCTATCACTAAAATAATTACTTTTTAAATATGTAAAAATTTGTAGATCAGAACTTGATTTAAAAATTATGAAGGATAAATTGTTATAATTTGTTTCTAAGGCAAAGATTTTACGTGAAAATAATTCTTTAAAAATTCCTGTAGTTTCCAATTCTTTTTTAAAATTTTTTTTCAAAACTATTCCGTTAGTAATAAAACATTTTTTAGCTTGAATACAATTATCAAGTAGCTCGTCATGTGAAAAATTTGCAGAATTTCTAGTTTTTTCAAGATTGATAAGCAATTCAGGATCAGAGCCGTTAACCCAGGTATATATTAGATCAATTGGCATTTTCGAACATAATCTTTTTTGATATGATTTTTCTAATAAATTATCTTTAAAAAAATCATTGTTGCATCTGTAATCTTCTCTGTATGCGATTATAACTTCTCCAAAATGTAAAATGGATATAATACAAACAGTTATCAAACTTAGCAAAAAAATTGTCGAATACCTTAAAGATAAAAAATCATAAAATTTGGTTTTCAATACCTTGAAAAAAATAATTGGAGAATGTAAAAAAACTTTAAAAAGCGAATTTTAAGTATTAATTTTTACCTTGGTTCCGTTCATTGTATGTCACACATAGTTAGATAAATTTATCTCTTAAGAACTTGGTAAAAAACTAATTTTGATTGGAATACACTAAATGTTTTACCGCTGTTTTTCTTTTAAAAGTGGAAGCTTTTTTTTAAAAGTTATTTTAAAAAAATATTTTTTTAAAAAGTAATTCATGCGCTATTTATCATAAAAATATATACAGTAAAAATAAAAAACTGTATTTTGGGTTAAGTTTACTTGAACTTCAAACTAATGGAAATTTTCCTTTTCCAGCTTTCTGAAATTTTGAGCTATATATAAACTTCTTCATAAGTTTTTTTCATCATGGACTTTAACATTAATTAAAGGTAAAGTTTTATATTTTTGATAAATTAAGACCAAATACCTAGATGGTGCGTAAAACTAAGGTTTTCTCCAAATTGATATAAAGTTCTAAAGGATGACATCTGAAACCTCGAATTCGAATGACAGTGGTTACACAGCTACTTCTATTCATGAAATAAAAAATTCTTCTACTGCTAGTTTAGTTGGAAATGATCCTAAAATTGAAAAAGAAAGATTAAACAATCAATTAGAAACTGAAGAAGTTATTGTTGGTGATTATGAAAATAAATCAAAATTGTTGAAAAGAATTTCTGGAGGAACATTCGGGGAAGTTTATTTGGGAGAATTTGGGGGAGAAAAAAAGTTAGTAGCAGTTAAATTAGAACCTCAAAATTCATGGATACAACCTACCTTGATGAATGAAGGAAAGATTTATCGAAAACTTGGTTATCAAGTAGAGAGGGTTCCTGTTTTATATTGGTTCGGATTTCATGGGTCAAACCATGCTTATGCTGGTATGATTCTTGAGTTATTAGGAGATAATTTATATGAAAAATGGGTTACTCAAAATCAAGAATTTTCTCTAAAGACAATGTTAATGCTGATTGATGAGACAATCTGTTGTCTTGAAGTTATTCATTCAAAAGGTTGTGTGCATAGAGATATCAGTCCAAACAACTTTGCACTTGCCCTTCAACCATCACAGATTCCAAAAATACACATTTTTGATTTTGGGCATGCTCAGTTCATGCCAAAACAAGGGCAAATGGTTTTTCGTTCCACATCTCAATATTCAAACATCAACAAAAGTATTAAAGTAGTAGGAACTCCTAGGTTTGCCAGTATATTTTCTCATAAAGGTCTTGCTCCTTCATATAGAGATGACCTCGAAGCATTGGGTTATGTTTGGATTTATTTTATGAAAGGAAGATTGCCTTGGCAGGGAATAAAAGGTGCCAGTCATGAGGAGAAGCTACAACATATCGGTTGGTCTTGTATAATTTGAAGATTACATTTCCATTATATAAAATTTGTAATCTAAACTGTCATGTTAAATCATGGTTTGTATGGATCAATATTTTATTTTTGTGTCATCCATTATTTAAATGATTAATTTTTTTTAACATTGATTGTGTTTTCAAAATAAAAGTATTTTTTTGTATGCAATATAAAATATTGAATGAATGAGCGGATTGTTTGCAACATCTTAATCAAACATCATTCTATTAAAAATATGATTACATATTATACTCAACATTCTCAATTTTATTTATTCTTACAGGAAGATACAAAGAAGAATTTGCCTTAGAAGATCTGTGTGATAACCTACCTAATGAATTTTTATCATACTTAAAATATGTTAGAAGCCTCAATCATATGCAAAAACCCAACTACTCGGAAATAAGGAATTTATTCAAAAATCTAGCTGCAACAAACAACATAATTTATGATTGGAATTATGATTGGAGTATGTCTTGATAAAGGTTTTTTTTTCATCATAAATATTTTGACAACTTATTTCGACACTACAATCATTCAATGTATATATTTTTCTTTTAATCAGCTCTGTTTTTTTTCTATTGATTAAACAATTTCAACTTGCGTTTTTTTATTTTTAGTTAACTTGTCATCAAATTATGTCAATAGAACTGTTGTTGCCTCAAGCATAATCATAATCTTTGTGATCACAATTGATTTCAAAGTTTTTTATATAATTAAGAGCTTTGCCATCTCACGTATTTGCCTGAGATTTGTTGTGTGCCTTCTTTCTTTTTTATTACACTTTGAAGGAAAATATATTTTTAAATTTAAAAGGGAAACTAACTATAAACTTGATGCTTACGCCTATATTGTGTTTTTAAATTATTTAAATGTCTCAAAATTTCTGATCTTTGTTCCAGTTTTGTGTTATGTCATCATATTATCACTAAAATAAAATTTCTTTCTGTCAATGTGCTTTGTGTTTATGTAATGAATGTTTGGTTTATATTTTAAACCTATGATTACAACAATTTTGCTCTATCTTTCCTATATTTACTTCGTATTTAAAAACAGTTGTAAATAAAATTTATTAGTATGCCATCCTGAGTAAATAAAATTTAAAAATTATAATAATGCGTTAAATGAAATGCCTTTATCAATATTTTGTTAATCCGAAAGTACACAATCATTATAAAGAGTAAATAAATATTGAAAAGGATTTGTAGAAAATTATTGTTTTTGAACAATAACTTCGAACTGATTATGAAGCAGATTTCGAATAAATCAAATAAAAGTTATCGATTTCAAGTGTTTTGAAGATTTCAAATTTTAGTTTAATGATTATATAAATAAAGTTAAATACGTAGAAAAAGTTTCGTGATTACCAATTGTGTACCTAAAAATAATAATTAAGTTCTACTTTCCTACATCAAACCCCTCCATTAATATTTTTTAGTGAACACATGAAACAAAAAGTCGATATTTATTCTTTATCGTCATCACTACTGATATCGATTTTGTTGAGACTAAGGTACTTTTCGGTTACCACAGTCCAATCAACGGCTTCTTCTAATTTTAATTGCTGTCTACTATCGGACATCATCGCATATTTTTCTGAAAAAAAAATTTATATATTGATTTAATAGTTTTGAGTAATAAGAAAAAGTGAAAAGCTTTTTAAATGTTTTATCAACCTTCTGGTGTTTCATCATCACTCGACCGACAGCAAGAACTACAGCTTGACAAACAACAAGTGCTTCCACTCAGACCTAATCCTTCGATTTCACTCACAAACGGCTGAGTATTGTAAACGCATGCTCTTCCTATGAAAAATATTAGAATTATGTATGTTCTGTAGAAGAGAATATTACTTTGTATTCACCTCCAAACTTCATGAACATTGTTATATACGTGCAGAGTTTGGTAATTAGAATTATTGGTGCTGGAGATGACGATGTTTTGTTCATGTTTTGGAATAATTTTGCTCGGCCAAACTTCCATTCAACATCTGATTGGGCTTGTATGTCAGCATATGTATCCGTCATCATAGCAATCAGTAAGTTCACAAGAGTGACTACTGTAATCAACATGTACAAGCCAATGATTCCTTTCAATAAATACACACTCCAACTAGGCTGGTGTGTAAGCTTTGGCATGTTGTGTGGATCGATAAGACCAAAGAGGGCAAAAAAAAGAATTTCAAAAGTTTTCGTTGGTGGTTGATCTGATTCTGGCGGATTGATACTAACATCTGTCAGATTTGCTGGTTGGAAAACTGGAAGATAAATAGCTGACATTTGAAAAGTGAATCCCAAAAGAAAGATGGCAAGAACTACAATGAAACGAAGTAGATCTTTCATTAGCTCTCTTATAATTATAGCCCATGGTCCAAACAAGTGGTGAAAAGAAAGAAATTCCATTAATAATACAAATGCTAGAAGCATGCTTAGAGCAAAAAATTGATTTCTTACGTATATAAATACACTTTTAGTTTCGATATATGTGAAGCAGTAAGCCGCAATGTGACAGAGAAGGCCAATAGCGCTTACACCTATCAAAAAGACTCTTAACCAAGCCAACCCCGATATAGTTTCTAGACTTGTTAGTTGAGCAACTAATAAACCAGACAACCAAATCAGTAACAACCATTCATACCATCGAGGAAGTCCATAAAGTGTGACCCAAATGTGATCTGAAGGATAAACCGTGCATAAAATGTACAAAATGATGAGATATAAATGAGAAACTAAATGAGACATGAATTTAACAATGGGAATTTTGTTAATTCGAAATTTCAATGGTAGGCTCAGTCCGGCCCAAAATGGAGGGAAAAAGAACATGGCAAAAAATATAAGCATGAACTTCCAAGAGGACCAGTGAAATAAATGTCCGGTCCAAACTTCGGAAAGATACGTTTGAATGGTCGAAAAAGCTATTACTTCTTTTTGCTCACATTCGATCAACAAATCCAAAAATGTGACATCTTTGTGGTCAACTGCATTTAACAACGATGCCGGCTGGATTATGTTTCCAGCAATAGTCGTCAATTCCAAAGCTAAGCTTTCTGAAAATTTTGCTGCTTCATCCAAATCTTTGGCTCTTTCTTTCTCCTTTAATGAAAGTTGTCTAAAAGTTCGTGATAGTTTGGCTGAAGTTTCTGGAGGAACCTAGAAAATGAAAATGCCAAATTTTTGAAATGAATTTAAGTTATTTTTATCTAAAAATTTTACTTCAGAAGCTAGAATAAATTCCACCAAAGGTTGTTGGTCGTTCAATTTTCCTAACTCCATCAAATCAAAAGCAAACTGAAATATTTTCAAAATATTAATAAATGAAGTAAGTCAACCATTTGATCACCCCTATCTGAGGTATCGGTTGCGCACTAGCTTGGTTTCACAGGGTACTACTCCATGTGGACAAAATAATCTAAGTTTAAACTTTGTGAAACTGTTTAAGCCCAAGCTATTTGAATTTTGCTTAACAGTTTTCTCATCATATTACTCACTTTGGTATCCTGCAGTAATAACTTGGTGTCGATATCTTGTTTCATTAGATATGACAACACATGGGTGTGACCCGCAGAAGCTGATAAGGCCGCAGCTGGCTTCCCTTTTTGAAATACACAGAGTCAATTAAACCTTTCAACCTAACTGATGGTTTTCAAACTAAGAAAATTTATTAATACTACGTCATACCATCCATTGTTAGTAGTTTTGTATTAGCTCCACTGTTGACCAAGAGTTGCACAACGTCTAAATAGCCTGCTTTCGAAGCGTGGTGAAGAGGTGTCCAGCCATTCTAATGGTTTTGCGTTACGGTAATTTAAATAAACCTATAAATTCCAGCATTATTTTAATATGAATGCAAAGGGCAAACATCATCATCTGCGTCAATTTCCCCTCCTTGTCCCAGAAGAAGAGTTACCATATCTAATTTGCCATTATAAGCAGCCAAATGAAGAGGTATCCGGCCTTGTTTGTCTTTTGAAGCTATAAGCATTGATAACTTACTGAGTAACAAACTGGCCACATCAGTATGCCCATTTTTTGCTGCGAGATGTAATGCAGTTATGCCCTGAAAATTTTATAGAAATATTTAATATTAAAAAAATTTTTCAAGTATTTTTAAAACTCTCTTAATAATTTTTTTAATTTTATACGTTTTATTATAATTTCAAACAAATTAGATTTGACTCACATGGACAGTAGATTTAGCGTCAGACATGATTTTAGTGGAATTTAGAAGCATTCGAACTAGGCGCTCATGACCAGATTCCGCTGCTAAGTGTAAAGCTGTGAGACCGTACTGAAAAAAGTTGAAATAAATTTTTTAAAGAATTAAATTCGAGTGAATTTTAAAAAATGAATTTAATTATAAAAAGTAATTTTACATCTTCATCCAGGTTCTTCAAAACCCCATGAGTATCTCCCAAAGGATGCAGAGTCACTAAATCATCGTTGACATGCAGCAATAGCTCTCTTACGAATTCCAGTTGTCCAAACTTAGAAGCTACATGCAGAGCTGTGAAACCAGTCTGTGAAGCATTTCAATTTAAATACAAGTTTTTAAATTTTCAACTTTTTATTATTCAAATATATATATAGTTAATATTTTTCAGTATAATTCATGCAACAAAATATCAACCTTTTTTGAAACAGCGTCTAATGTGCAGTCATTCTTGAGGATTTCGAGAATTTTTAAATGTCCGTACTGAGCTGTCAAATGCAATGCTGACATCCCATCCTAAAATGTTATCACAAAATTTTGATCCTAAAATTCTGAAACACGATTTATTACTTTTTTAATACAAAATATTGACAAATAAAACTTGTCAAAAATAATATATTATACCATGTTTTCTTCAGTGGAGTTGGCTCCAGCTTTCACAAGTGCTTCCACCACGTCAACATGTCCTCCGATCACAGCCAATTGCAGAGCAGTCGATTGGTTCGTCTAATAATTAACAATTCCTAATTCCAATTATAATTTCTTGCGACATATTTTTTTAATGAACATAGCTTCGATGAATTTAACAAAAATATCCAAATCTATGAATGTGATTATAGAAGAGCACCTTGTTTTTAGCAGTCAACACAGCTGGCTTGTTGAACCTCATCAACTCTTCAACAACAGCTGTTCTCCCTTTAGATGCTGCTATGTGAGCGCATGTCATGCCGTCCTTTCATTTACAGGGCCATTATTTGTAATTATTCTAATTTAATGAAAGTCTTATACAAAAAATATATTTATATTTATTGAATAAAAATGTCAATATGAATTTTCAAAAAATTTTTCACTAAGTTTTTAAGGCACTAACTTTATTAGCAGATGCGACTAGTTCAGGTCGAGCTTTGAGGAACATCTTGACAACATCAGAATGGTCGTTTTCTGCTGCCAAGTGCAAAGCCGTCTGACCTCTCTATGTGTTGAAAATGAATTCATTCATGATATCACTTCAGTTAATTTTTTTTAGTGTTCAGGTGAAAAATCTCTATTATTTATCACATTTTCATCACTTTAGAGCTTGTATTTGATATTTAAACTAACATTATCTACTGCATCAGTATTTGCTCTCAACTTCAGCAAGCATTCAACCACTTCTTTTTGGCCATAGTTGGATGCTAAATGCAAAGGAGTTTGTCTCGACTGAAAGTGAAAAAATTATTTTTATTAATTTAATTTTAATACAAAAAAACTTTTTTCAAACTCAATAATAAAGTAAATATTAACTAATGTTAAGGCTTCCACAGAAGTTTTTTGTTTTTCAGCAAGTTGTAGCACCAAACAGGTATGGCCGTTTTGAGCGGCAAAATGCATTGGAGTCAGCCCTTAAAAAGTTTTTGAATGAATTTCAATCGAAACACAAATAGAACTTATACAAGATCTCGACCAACCAAGCTTAGTTCTTGCACCCACATAAGCTCTGTTTTTGAGCAATTCATCAGCCACCTCATTGTGACCTCCCTCGGCAGCGCAGTGCAGAGCCGCCTTGCCTTGCTTCACGTTTGTTTCAATGAAGAGACATCATATTAAAAAAATTGTGACATGCTATGATTTTAAATATTTAAGCTATACCAACTAAGTGTTCAATTAATCAAAGTATTTGAATTAATTATTGTTGAGTTTATTTTTTCATGAAATTTTCTTACTTCTTCAAACACGTCAACCCTGGCATTGAAACTGAGAAAGATTTTCACTGTTTCTATGTGACCTTGTTCACTCGCTATCAAAAGCCCTGATGAACCATTCTGAAAAAAATTTAAAAACCTACTGATGACTAAAATATCTTTGATGTTTTTTAAAATAATGGTGAAATTCATATAGGATTCCATTACTTTGGCTAGTCTATTAATAGCTGTCATAGTTTTAGTCGCTCCTAAATACTCGAATATAGTCTTAGCTATGTCATAATTTCCTGACTTGGCGCAGTAATGAATGGCTGTTTCTTGAGTCTGGAAAGATTTCAAGTAAATTGCAGATTGAAGTAATTTCAAGTTTTTAATAATCTTTTTTGACTTTTTTATAAAACACAAAATTGCTTCAAACTTTTGAAGTTTTAAATGTCATCCTAATATTAAACAATGAAAAAACTATGGAAGGTGATCACAGCTTTAGTTTGTTGATTCACATCAGCTCCGTACTGCAGTAAAATTTTAATAATGTCTACGTCTTCGCCATTGTAATGGCATTGAAAATTCACCAGGTCGGCTGCGTAATGAATGGGACATTCTCCGTTCTGAAATTAAAATTGTAGTAAAAATTATATGTTGTGTTTTGGTATCACATTATAGCACATTGTTTCAGCTTACCAGATTAGCCTTGTTGACGAATTCTTTGAGGTCTCCATTTTGAGAAGTGGACATAGTCTCAAGAAGAGTCTTGACAGAGTTCAAATGACACGATTTCACTGAATAATGAAGCGGGTTTTCTCCACTCTGTAAAGAGTTAAAAATCCATAAATTTGTGTTACATGAGTAAATAAATCTCCAAAATGTAGTTACTCAGCGAAAGTATTAAATTGAAGTTTTTTAATTAGCTCAAGCATTGTTTTGGATTCATAAAAGTCTGAGTGAACTGACTTGAGTTAGTGAGGTCATTACCGCTCCTTCTTCAATCAGGGTCTGCATTACCTTATGGTTGCCATTGAAGGCCGCTATGTGAAGGGGCGTTTCTAAGGTCTGTGTTGAAGTGAAAAGATGTCAAATGAAAAAAAATTTTATGCGTTTTTGTTTTTTCTCAGTTTTTTATAATTAGTGGTGAAAATACATCAAAATCAATAAGAAATTATGTATGAACAGAAATATCAAAGTTAATTTATAGTCAAAAACAGAAAAAAAAGTATGTAAAAATATAATTTCTTGGATCATCTCCTAGCCATACTAACCGAGGTGAGAGCGTTAACATGGGCACCGCTTTTGAGCAGCATCTCAACACATCTCTCTCCATTAGGAACACTGGCTGCTATGTGTAGTGGTGTCTCATCATCCTATGGGAAACATTATTTAAAACGTTATATTATTGATTTGACGTGTTTGATTCATGAGCAAGGCATAGTGATTCTATAATGAAAAAGCTTAAATTAAAATAAAATTGGAAACGAAGTGAAGTACCAGAAGAAACGTAAAGAATGAATTTTATTCACATTTCTTATTGTGAGATTTGAGAACTCAAAGTTTGCGTTAAAACGATTGAAAATTTTGTTTATGTGTTCAACTAAAATAATATATCCCTGACTATCAACTTCATTTAGTATCTTTTATGATCCTATTATTAATTGCCACATATTCATAATCTTATTGTCTACTATTTTTGTAGTTTTCTTACTGTGTTTATGGTCACTACAAATAAAGAATTGACGATATTTCCAATTTAAAAATAGTATCCACATAAAACCTTATAATAGCGTTTCCATAAAATGACAACTCAGCTCTTAAAAACAACAAAATATCATACATTTTTCTGTAATAAAAATTAAAGAATTATTTCGGTAAATCATCTTTTTATCGATAAATTTCAGATTACTGGGTTTAAACTGGGAACAAGACATGGGTTGTGCTAGGTAACAAAGCCTACTCATACCTCATCAATAAAGATAATAAAAACAAAGAAATGACATTTTTATGCGAAAAACTGTTATCGATTTATCTTTGATTGATACAAATTCTATTATTTTGCATTGTAATTATTCTTAATATATTTTCAGAGTTTCTCATTTCCACCCACGTTTCTAGCTTAGTTTTTGTTTACATTTACCAATACTTTTCAATGACAACTTTTTTTTCTGATTAACGATATCCTAAAGTTTCATAATTTTATGAATGTTTTCTTCATTGGCCGTATTCACTGGTAGATCTAATTGCGTAATATTTGAAGGAGCTCTCAAATGTCTAAATAATGATACAACTAATAACTACAGTATCCTAAGGCACACTTCTAAAACTCCTACGTGACAATGTGCTGTTTATGGGAACTAAGCACTTCATCGTGTTTTACACTTATAGATGGAAAAAGTGTTGTATTATTTACATAAACTAACAATGAAATATTCTAACATTTTATTAGATTGATTTCTTTAATTGTAGATCGTCTTTGAAAAATATCAAAATAAATTTTAAAATGTGAAAGAAACAAAAGTACCTTTCCTCCTTTCATGTCCACAGTAGCTCCATATCCGAGAAGAGTTTGAACAGCCAGTGGCTTACAGAACTTCACCGCCACGTGCAATGCTGTATAATTATCCTATGGAAAGATGTTCAAACGTAGCGTTATTCAAAGAAAGCTATATTAGTTAATGTCGAATCGAAAAAAACTTTTTTTTTACTAAAAACAAGGTATACTTTTGAAAAAAGTATTACTAGACCAATTAAGAGTTATTATATTGTTCAAATGACAACTCAACTCTTACTTTTGATTTGCCATCAACTTTTGCTCCTTTGGACAGCAGTGTTTGTATAACTCCCACGTGACCTGTCATGGCTGCGGCATGCAGACAAGAGGCTCCCGACTAACATGGGGGTTGGTTTGACAGTAGAAGTTTAAATCAGTTAGTTGTTTTTCAAAAACTTGAATTACTGAAAGTAATTTAAGTTAGCATAGCTGAATGTTTGGATGTGTAATTTAAATTCTAAGGCATTAAATGGTAAAAACCTATCTGCTCTCAGATAAACAAAAGTTAAAAATATACAAAATGATTCTAATTTTTTGAACTCATAGAAACTCAATCTATCTATTCAACTTGAAAACTCCATCAACCTTATTAGGCATGTGAACAAGGATACCCTTCTTGAGAAAGATCAGAGCAGTGTCTGGGTGCCCAAAAGCCGAAGCCACGTGCACCAATGTGGAGCCGTCTTTAGTTCTCCCAAAGATATTCGCTTTAAACTTTTCTACAAGATATTCAACTATTTGTGTGAAGCCTTTTTCTGTCGCTATGTGTACCGGAGATCTGTCGTTCTTTTGGGTTGAATGATTAAAAATTTCAATGAAACTTTTTAAAATTGAAACCAAGTATTTCTACCTAATAAAAATGAGAACTTTAAAAAACATTTATGTTCAGATGTTTATAAGAAATTTATAACTTTATATACCTTATCACAAATGTTAGGATCTGCTTTATATTGGTGTAGCAGTTTCACCATCACCAGATCGTTTTCAATTACACTCAAGTGGAGTGGTGTGTAGCCGTCTTTCTGTCAGTTTGATCATATTGCTACCAAATTATTTGGTTGAATTTATAATTTATTGATTGAAACTTTTCAATTACTCAAAAGTTTGTTCTTACTAAAATTTCTTTCATTACAAAATCATCAAAAACTTACGTTTTGAGCATTGATGTTTGGCTTGTGTGGGATTATAGCATGGAACAGCTCGTGCTCCTTCTGTCTGCAGGCCAGGTGCAGAGCGCTTTCTTCACAGGCCTACAAGGGTTTAATAATGAGCATAATGCAGCTTCATTAAAATGATCATTAGCCAATTGAGTTTCATGATCAGATTAATCTTCAATAATTTATTAATTTATATTGATGGCAGTTTGAGCTCTATGTTAAAGTTTACAATAAAAGTTCAATTTATGAAATAAATCTTGAAGGAACAATGTAGAAAATTGACTTTTCAGCAACCGTAGTTATGGTGACTTGTTCGTGTCCTTGCGATGACAATAACTCTTTGCACATAGACATATTATTGCTCAGAATCGCTACGTGCAACGGTATCAAACCATCCTGTTCATAATATTCATTTAATATTGCAAAATGTTTTCAAACATATTTATTAAAAGAAGTATATTCAATGAAAAATAAACATGTATGCTATTTAGTTTAAATAGTCAATTGCGAACCTTGTCTTTTATAAGTTTGGCTTCTTTATATCCTTTGGTCAGAATCTGCACCAATGCCAAACTGCCGTAGTAGGATCTAGTACAAGCAATGTGTAAGGGGAGTTGGTTCTTGGTCTGGAATTAGAAAGTGGGAAAACGTTGGGTATTCTATGTGATTTGTTAGTTAGTTAATTACTAAATTCTAATTTAGCTAGTTGATTAGGTATTTAGTTATTCAGCCTCTTTGAGCAGTGCTTTCACAGAAAAATGTTGTTTCTAAGGTTTACTTTTTGGAAGTCGCTCAGCCAGATTCATCAAAAATACGTGAAAATAATGAAAATTTATGACTATACAAAATGAAACTTTATATATTCATGAATGATTTATTTATATAGTTTATTCACAATATTTTATGAAATTAATTTTTGTATATATAGTTTTCAGTTCTTGAGAATAATAAGACGCAAAGTCAAATTGTCAAGACTCAATCAAGACAACATGTACGTTTTTATTTGCTCAAGATGATTATGCTATTTTCATAAATCACTCATTTCAATAAAAATATTTCATCATACTTCCAGAAAAAAAGCCTTAAAAAGAGGGAATAATAAAAAAAACAAGCCCAAAGAACCTTAAACATTACTTCAAAGAAAAAAAAGCATTTTGTAAATTAAAATATAAAATCTCAGTCAAAGAACTAACTAAACACCAATATAAAATCGCTTACTCCACCAGCTTCATTGATCAAAGCCTTGTGTGTTATCAGTGATCTCACCACCTCCTCCTTGGCATACCCTGCCGCAAAATGCATTACTGTTCTGCCATCCTTGATAGATTCAAGTCATGGGGTTTCGAGTTTTGATTTTTTTAATTGAATATTTTCAAGTTGTTATATGATTAGATATAGTATAACTTTATGTCCATTAAATTTTATAACAACATACAATGTCTTTAAAAATCGCATGATGTCATTTAATTTTCTTCAATTTCTTAAGGTATTTAAAAAAAATACTGTAAAAATATTTTTAATAATTATTTGTGTGTACAGTAGCTTTGAGGTTTGGATCCAGATGTAAGTCTAGTAGTTTATCAACAAGAGACGTTCTGTTATCTTTGGCGGCCAGCATCAACAGAGACAGATTGGTGTCCTACATTCGAAAAGTTATGGTCAAGTCATTTATTTTGTTATAGTGTATTCAACAGTGATATATAGATTTAGTTTACCTTCTCTACAGCATGTATCTCTTCGGTATTTTTGTCTGCATCTTTGAGTGCAGAGTCGAGCGCAGTGTAATCATGGTTGCTTATCATGTTGAAGTACTTGTTGTCGTGTGCGTTTATGGCTCCAAACATTTTTAATAAAACGTCTTGTTCTTTGTATTTCAACGCGTATTGGTTACTGTTGTTTTGGGCGTTTTGATGAATGTTGGTATTGTTATAATGGTAACGTTGACTTGGAATCGTGGTGGGCTGAGCTAATGGGAGGGAAGATGGAACAGGGGTTGGTCTGCTGGATATCGAAGTGGTAGTGGTCAACGTAACTGGAGTTTTACGAAGTTTTCTATTACTAACATTTTCTTTGTTTTGTTCTATTATGTTTTTTTTGGGTTTTTGCTTTTTTTCTTTGAGGACGTTTTCTTCATTTATTTTATTTTCGTTTGGAGTGTTTTTGTTTTCTTTATCATCTTCGTTGGGGTTCATTTTTTTATCTACCTTTTTGAATGGTTTTTTCGTTAAACTATTTTTATATCTAGACGTGATCTTTTTCTTCTTTTTTTTAGGTTCATTATTTTTTGTGCTTTTTGCTGTTGTTTCGTTTGCTATGTTTTTAGTCATAATATTATCGGAAGTTTTGTCGATACTAGTGCTGAAACTTTGTCCATCCTCATCTTTATCTTTGCTATTACTCGCTACTAGTTTCTCGACTTTATCATCAACTGGTGTTTGTAAACGAGAAACTTCAGGAAATTGATTCGATGAAAATGGTTTAAAGGCATGAATGTTCTTTTGTAAAACAGACATAGTTTCTCCATCCTCATTGCTCAACTCATTCGCTTCATAATCGTTAAAATTTTTTGTCTCATCTATCTCGTGAGAGTTTCTATCTAAACTGAAATCTTCTGATTCTGTTGTAGTGTCACTCAATGAGGATACAGTTGAGCTTGTGTCGCTGTCAGAATCATTGGATTTTGAGTGGTCAATCTCATTATTCCCGTTGTGTTTATCATCATTTAAGTGGGCAGAATCAATGATTTTTTCATATTTATCATCATTATCAAATTTATCTTCTTTGTTGAAATCATCATCGATATGTATATTTCTATTATTTTCATCGTTTTCGGTGGTTTTTGGACTTTCCGGGATCAAATCATTTTCATTTTCGTCTTCAATTTTTTCATAAATTATAGAATCTTTCTCAAAAGATTTTTGATTTGAAAAATTTGAGCTACTTCTAGTGCTTTCGGAGTCTAAATTAATTAGGTCACTTTCTGTTGTTGTGGTCAGTTGGTCTATACTGGTATCTTTAGTGCTTAACGAGGCAACTTTGACCGTTGAAGTACTATTGATGGCAGAACTCATAGCGGTCGGTGTTCTAGTAGTCGCACCACTACTCGTTATGGGAGACTCACTACTATTGGTAGCACCGGTAGTTTCATCAACAGAACTAACAACATTCATGCTTGCGTTATTGCTTGGAGAATCCTTGGTTATATCGTCATTGTTTGTTAATAATTCAGTCTTTGAATCACTCCTCTTACTTAATACGGGTTTTTTCATAACTGTGGGTTTGGCATTCTGTAGCATTTTGAAGTTTTATTGAAACTCGAGAGCCAATGAAAAAATAAATGAAACGTAATTTCAAAACTTCAATGAAAAACCAACCTTTTTCACAATTTTTTTCTTCGGCTTGGGCTTGATTGGACTGCTCACAGTGGTCTTCCCTTGGGTTCTCTCAGTAGTGCTGGCTCTGGAAGTCGATTCAGGGTGGATAGCGTTAGTTTTGAAAGTCCTTGAAGTTTTTGCTTTCTTTTTTGGATACATTCGTTTTTTTATCGTTAATAATTATCAAGTTTTTTATTAAGTTAAATATCCCGCTTCAATTTACTTTACTATAACAATACAAAATAAACTCAATCTTTCTTTGCTTAACTGGGGTTAAAAATGTATATGAGCAATTCAAATACCGAATATATACATTATCCTTTAACAAAGATATTTATTTCTTCTTTTGCAAAGTCACTCTATAACTGAACCACATTGGAATCATAATATAAAATACTGTTATTTGGGCTTATGAGAATTCAAAGCCTATTGGTGATTATTTCTTCTATATGTTGTTATTTTTGTTCTATTATTTAGAAATAAAAGAGGAGAATTGGTACTTGGATTTTCTTTATAAAGAGACCAATCAATATAATCAATAGAAAAGCATAGACATCCTGATATACAAGCCACGCTCTCACACAAACGCACTCAATACTTATCACTGCTTAACTCTTCAATTATTACCTCTCATTAGGTTAATGAAATTTAATTAATGTATTTCAAAGGTTTTTCGCTGTGTTGTGGTTACAGCTTATAATTTTGATTTTCAAACTAAAATTTTCTCTATAAAAGGAATAATTAAGCAGATTTTTTTTCAGGTTTTAGCTAATATTAAAGATCTTCTGAAATGTTTTTACCATAAATTTTAGCTTTTGTACTGATAATTCCAAATGTTTCCCATTTTCTGATCATCAAAATTTTATTCAGTTTTGAATTTTGAAAAAATTTTTTAAATTTCTTACAATGAATTAGTTATATTCACGATTTGATGTTTTTATGAGTAAACAGTGTTTTAAAATTAGTTAATATTTATATTAGTACTCAGGCTTGCAAAGATTACTCATCTCAAAACATATTTTACTTCCATTCACTAGTCTTTTCATCTATACATTTGATTCAACACAATTCATAGAAGACTTAGAGTTTTTTCATAAAGTAACAAACTTTAAGTTATAACGGTAACATTATCAAGTAGGATAATGTTACACTTGTGGCTAAAAGCTTTGCATTTTATGATAATGTGTTCAGTGTTCGGTAATTGTTGTGTGTGAATCTGGATTGAAAATTCATTTAGTTTTACTTATGTTGTTATAAGTTATTTCAACTTTTTGAATAATAGATAAAACTAATATTATAAAATACAAATTAATGCTTTGAAACTGAAAATATGCTCAATATATTAAAAATATCTGGATAAAAGATTACATCGAGCTTTGGGATTAAGCCGAAAAGATGGTATATTTGAACAATTGAAGTTTCATGGCTCCGTAAACATAAACGGATCATGAAAATTCTTAGGATATTTGAACCACGTCCAATTAAAAGTGTTTATCAGTTTTTACGTCATTTTTGAATAAGAAAAATGACTTATTTTAAAATAAGTGAAACAGATGCAAGGGTAAATCAATTGTGAATAAGTTGAATATTATCTATCTGTTGAAAAAGTAATAGTTTCAATGCTGAAACGATAACTTAAACAGATGTGAGGTATGTCCTGTTTGCGAACTTCATAACAACAGAGGGGAAAACAATATAAGTGAAATATATTAGTATCAATTAAGTATCAATTGAATTTTTTTAAAGAATCGTATAGACCAGTAAGTATTATAAAACGTATTACTTGTTTTTATACATTAACTATTTTGAATATATCATTTATTTTCAACCTATTATTCAAATCTCAACTAAAATTTACAGAAGAATCTATTATAAAGCTTATTTTAAATAATTATCGACAGATACAAAAGAATTGTTCCTCTCATTGGAGATAGTTCCAAACACATTATTGATAGTTTTATTGAGCATAACACAGCACTCAATATCATCATCAGAACTTGATGATGAGAGCTTGTGCTGGTGGGCGGTAAAGTATAGTACGAAGCTTCAATGGATAATTTTTAACTTTTTGTTTCCAAATTAACGTTATTATTCCAAGGTATTTTTACTATTGTGATGATGTATGGAATATTTTATAATATTTCATTATGGGTTTGTTTTATTGTGGTTTTCAATGGTGGTAATGATTGATGACTTAGCTGATTATGACAATTGCTAACAAAAAAAATAATAGTTTCGAAAGAATAAGCATGAAATGGTATAAAATCTTGATTCTGTTTTAGAGAATTTGATATATTTTTTACTTATTGTTTTCGTGCAGTAATTATTATTAATTTCAAACATTGATTAATAATGATGCTGGTTTTCAATTTTACCCTTATTCAACAAACATAAATAACAGTTTAAGAATAATTTTTAGGGTTATTATGATCGTCTGACTCAAAAATTGTAAAAAATTAAGAAATTTTTTGAAACTGCTAATTAATTAAAATTTATTTAACATAAAACTTTCCTCATTATCCTGAAATAACTTTTTATTATTATTCTTGTTTTATTATATGATTTTATTATGATTTTATTATTCTTTCATGATGATTGTTGAAATTTACTGTTAATGTTTTATAGCCAGGTGCTCAATGTAAACTATAGCACTGAGACTGATTGTTCGGATTTTTATCTATTTTAACTAATATTTTTGCTTATTTTTTGGTCAATTTATATACAAATGGATTTTTTCTGTTTTATACTTGTGTTATAAGGTCTATTAACTTTTAATGGTATGATTTATGTTAGTTTAACATTGGTATGTGTTCAATTTTTTACCTTATGTTAATGAAAAATATTATTTATGAAAGAAATTTTTCATCTTTTTTCAAACTTCACCATTCGAAATCCTATGAAGAAGATGTTAAAAATTATTTAAGCAATTATTCAAATAAAGAAAAAGATGTATGAGTTGAGGTTCGAAAACCATATGTTTATAAGCTTTCATAAATGCCCGTTGAAGGTACACGTTATTTTATAAAATATCACTTTTTAATTCATACCAGTCAAATTTTTATTTCAATGTTTGAAAGAAGGCTGTGCAAGTTAAAGTTTGAAATGATGGTGAAGATAAGTTTTAAGAGAATAATAAAAAAACAATTTCCACTAGAATTACGAAATGAACCAAAAAACAAATTTCATTAAATAACGATTTACACAAATTAATTCCTAATTCACTTTTAATGAATACCCAATAAACCTAAAGTGAATTTAATTAAGAAATCAAAAAATAACTCGAAAATAATAATAAAAATAATAAATAATAAGAGAAATAAAAGTTTTAGTTGAAAGCCAGGTTCCACCGAGTCGCGCCGACACCTGCGAGCTGTTATCTATCACAAACGTTCACCCTTCTTTTATTCATACTTTGTCTGTTTTAAATTAAATTAATACAACTTTATTCTTTTCTATGGGAATTTAGATTTTTTTGTTGATTTTTTAATTATTTATTTCTTTGAGTAAATTTTTTATTTAACCACAAAAATATGCATTTAATTTAACTTTCATCTAGAGTTGTTTGCTCTGGACCAGCTATGCTACGTTCTGTAACCTGAATATTTATAATAATAATAATAATTTAGGAGGTTTATTATAGTGATGTTTAACCCAGAGAGTTTCAAGATCACTTGATATTTGTAAAATATTCTATTATAATAATAGGTTATAAGCTTAATATTTTTAAAAAAAACTAGCTTTTAGCCTCTTTCCAAAGTCCTTCACTGTCCTAACCCTTCTTAAGCCTTCCGGCAAGCCGTTCTACAAACTTGGGCCTTCAACCTCAAACCTACGCTTTCCAATACTAGACATTTTAGACTTAAGGACGTATGAATTGGTTGAGTCCGAAGATCTAAGCTTTCGCCTTTCAGGTATTTCAGAGATAGGTATGGGTCTTTCCGATATGTATTTTGGACCATATCCTAGCCTACATTTAAATATAAGTAATAATATTTTATAAACTACCCTATCCCTAACTTTGATCCAATGCAACTTTTTCAAAACTGGAGTTATATGGTCAAACTTCCTTGTGCCTGTAATTAACCTGGCTGTAGTGTTGATAAGAAACTGGACTCTACACAGCTGCTTTTCAGGTAACCCAGCTTACAATATGTTGCAATAATCTATTCTGCTCAGAATCAAAGCAACAGCAAGGGTCCTCAACGATTCATAAAAAAGACACTTCTTAATGGACCTTATCTGCCTGAGAGCTGAGAAACCTGCTTGCAACATCTTACTTATATGTGAGTTCATGCTCAAGTCTCTATCCATGAAAACACCCAGGCTCTTGACACTTTTTGAAGGTGATATGAAAGTATCCAGTATCCTTATCTGTTTGGTTGGTAACTTGTTCACTTTTCTCAAAGAAGAAAACCATATAGCTTCAGTTTTGGATCTATTGAGTTTAAGACTATTGGATTCCATCCAGGCTGCCATCTCATCGACACAGTCAGACAATCTGTTCTGCAATTGCTCAGTTTCACCAGGGACACAACTAGAATACAATTGTGTGTCATCTGCATACTGGTGAAAACTCAAGTTATGTCTTTGTGCAATTGTTTCTAGATCACTAGAATACAGATTAAATAAGAGCGGGCCGATTACAGAACCTTGTGGCACACCAGTATGATGATATAAATTAGTCCTAACACTATTATTAGTAATATAATAACACCTATTATTTAAATAGCTATTATACCATTCTAAAACTAAACCCATAAAACCGAATTTTGAATATAGCTTATTTATTAAAATATCATGATTAACTAAATCAAAGGCTGAGGAAAGATCCAACAATATCAAAAGACTAAACCTACCTTCATCAGTTGCTTTTAAAATATCCATGTGGATTTTTGTGATAGCAGTTTCTGTTGAATGAAAAGGGCGATAAGCAGACTGAAATCTCGGAAAAAAATCATTTTCAACCAAATAAATACGTGTTCTTTCTAAAAACCAACCGTTCTAGTATTTTTGATAAGACAGGGACATTTGAAATTGGTCTATAGGAGGATGGCTCAGATTGGGTTTTTTTCAATATCGGCGTCACACAGGCTAACTTCAAACCCTGAGGAACGGTTCCTGATTTGAAAGAGGAATTAAAGATGCTAACTAAAAAAGGTGCTATCAAGCTTGCTATTCGTTTCAATAGCCAAGTTGGGATCGGACCTAAAGCACACTGTTTATTTGGTAAGTTGTTGATCATCTTCATCAATTCCTCTTCATCCACCTCAAAAAATTCGTCTAACACTGAAGTCCCGGATGAAACCTCAATTTGAAATAGATCGCCATCTACACTTTTGACCTCACCAATTTTATCATCCAAGTATTTCTTAAAACTACCAGTTTCTATTCCTTTACCTTCAACTGCCTTACCCCTACCAGCAACCTCATTTATGTATTTCCAAGTTGTCACTGACTTCTTTTTACATTCAAATAGCTTAAGATCCCAAAACTCCTTTCTCTTCTTCCTACATAGACATTTGTAAAGATTCTTCTGCCTGAACCATGTCTCACGATCAGTTGTTGAATGAGACCTCAAGTACTTGCGCTCCAACTTTCTTGTTATGCATTTAGCAATCTTATATTCCTCTTCAAACCAACATCAGAGGGTCTCTGATGAATTCATACAACTTTCTCTAGAATGAGTTCATCTAAAATGCGCTTCAAAGTTGAGAAATACTTGCTCACAGCAGAATCTAAAGTCAAGTCTGTTGAAAATACCAAAGGAGTGTTCAGCAACTTGGAAATAAACTTTTCAACATCTAAATCTTTCCACCTTCTTACCTTGAATGTTTTGTACACTAAAGCAGGTACTTTTAGTTGACTCTTCCACATAAAGACCTTATGATCTGAGAAGAAAACCTCAAAACCATCAACTTTGAATCCAGCCTTAGTGGCCACTACATCCAACTATGAGTTGGTTCTGCTACACAAGACTTGAAATCATGCATATGGAGGATATTCTTAAAATTTACTGCATCCTTATCTGCAATACACTCCAGATGAAAATTGAAATCCCCCAAGACTACCACTTCTTCATTATAAGATGACATTATATTCATGATCTCTTCGAACTCTGCAAAAAAATCACAAAAAGCATATCCCGTTCTGTAAACAACCAAGCCTATAAAGGATTTCAATTTGGAGCTTACTCTCACACACATAAATTCAAAAGTGTTAGCTTTCAGAGGAACATCAATCACTATTGCATTTATTGGTTTCCCCAAAAAAACTAGTCCACCATGATTAGTTTTTAGAGACTTCACAGACTCAAAGCTTCTAGATCTAGCCTTTTCAAGAACTAATATTCCTTTTTGCCTCAGAATACTTAAGCCTACTGAATCTGAGTCATGCCAAGTTTCAGCCAAAAATAAACCAGCCAACTTGTATTCACTCATCAAGTCTAGCACTTCTTCAACCTTATTGTGTAAAGATCTAACATTAAGAAATCCCAAAGTTAGATCTTCAACAACCCTCAACCCATGCCTTTCAACCTTTTTTTCTCTCATCATTTCTCTCACTCTTCTACCACCTCTCTTACCCTATCTTCTCTTCTTTTTAACCTTAATTACATCTTCCATTTCGCCTAAGCCTAATTCATCGATATGCCTTTACATTTTATACATAAAATACTTTTCAAATAGAATAAAAAAATAATAAAAGACTTTTGGAATCTGAATAATTTTTCAAATTTTTTTCATTCAACATATGATAATCTTAAAAGCTTAAAAATTGATCATTGAAAATATTTGAAATGTTTTCTTCCTGATTTTTTGTCAATTTCCTTGGAATACTCTCAAGATGACTTTTCAACGTTAACAATAACCACAACTCCAACACTCAAAAAAGCTTGTAGACTTTCTCAAGATTTTTACTTCAAAAATAACTTCTCAGAAACAAAACTCATTTATATAACTATTTCATTCTGCTAGTTGTAGTGATCCGATGTATTTGAAGCATCTGAACATTAAGAATGGCTGTAATGGCGCCATATGTTGATTCTTTTCTCATTATGTTATATCTGTTGTTTTATTAGAACGGCATTCCATTCTGTTCTTTTATTACTTCCATAATACTCTTCATTTTTAAAGGGTTTTATACGTTAATTTCAAAAAAGTTTTTACAAATAGAATTAACTATAATAAATCAATATGGAGTTTGAATTAAGTGGCTTTTTAACTAATAAATATCATTCATAGAGTGAAGACAGGCCTCAGTGAGAGTAAAGAAATGGATTGTTTGACATACGCCTTATTTATGAGTGCTTTTATCACAACCTGAAAGCTATCAACACACAGCAAAAGTAATAATTACTAAAGAAAAAAGCTTTCTCCTTGGTTTTATATCTTCGTGAAATTTTTTATTTGATTATATTTTTGAAAAATTAATTAAAATTAAAATTTTCTTCAATTAAGAAATAATCTAAATTCATTTTTTTCAGTAAATTATAAAGACTTTTGCATAATTAGTTCTTTTGAATACAAGATATAAATCTTAGAACGTAGAATCTGCTATGTGTTATCTGGCGCCTCCATGTCTCCTCGACACCTGCAATGCACTTGTTATTTACAAAACTAATGCTTCACCATTACAAATATGCCTACATACATATGTCTTTCTATAATTCATAGACTTATATATTATAGATGGATTTATAGCAGAGGCTGTTTTATGTATGTATGTGGTATGTGCGTATGATATGTTTATAACTCACAATCGTATATAAACCCAAAGGCAACTGTTCCAAATAATTGAAACATTTAGCCTGTAAAACTTAGTTATTTTTTATTTTGAAAATTTTCTGTTCAATTGCATGTTAAAAATTGGAAAAAAAATCTTTTGAATAGAAGCCGTGAAAGAAATTTTTTAATTCCAAAGAATATTTCCTACTTACTGCCAGCTAAAGTTTAGAAATACTGAAAAAAATGAATAACTAATTTTTCATTAAGTAGAAAAAGCTCAAAACAAAAAGTTTCTTGGTACTTTTGATAATCATTTCTATAGCCTTTTGGATCTGGACTACCAAACAATGAATTCTTCAAAATGTCTCCCAACCATCGAAGCAATAGACTCGAATCTTTCAAGCCCATGTTACGATCAATCTAAAGATGCTATCATTGAAGAAGACCACATCTCTGAAGAACAAATGCAAGAGTTTTATGATAAACTTTCTCATTTAATAGAAAATAAAAAACACTTTTTGTTACCTAAAAAGTATTATTCTAAATCTACATTATGTTCAAAGTCATCTCCCAAACCTGCTCTAAACTCATCGACAAACATCCTTACACCACCAGCATCACCATCTTCTCAATACAGTATTCAACCTTCAATCCTGCCTAACTCTACATCAAACTACCTATTACCAATAAACGACACAGCTCCAAAGTTTCTCAACCCATCTTCGTTATCCCCGTTAGAGATATTACAAGGCACAATTGATTACATATTAGATTTGGAATCTAGCTTGAATGAGCCTGATGTGAAAAAAACATATTTTAATTTAAATCATAATAAAAATAAAAATTCAAAGTGAATCTTATTACTTGGCAATATAATGGATAATTATGTGGTTAAAGAACCAGTCAAATGTTGAATTAATGGATTTTATTGATTATTTGTATATAGAAAAACTTTCATAAAAATTTTGAATTTAAATGTTTTGAAAAACTTATTATAGGTTTTTTTCATTTTTCTTTATTTTAGTCGGAATTCGTATGAATATGATGAGCTAATTAGCGAATAAATTTTTTCAGTAACAACTTTCAAAAAAATGGTTTCGAAATATATTAAATCTAAAACGTTGAGCACAAACCACGTTCAGCATTTTTTGATGAATCACATAAAAATATAAGTTTATGAAACCGGCCAAGGATTTCAATACTTTGAATTAACGTTTAAGGGACAAAATAGGCACGTTAGGTTAAAAAATATTTTAAAAATAGTTGATCATCAAAGCCAAGTTTAAAAATTTAAAAGATAAAGCAACATATTGAGAACATTTGCATCTTGAGCCAAGCTGTTATCAACAGCTCCATGAGTTATGTGGTAAACCAATAGTTTTCAATTGATAATAAAAAGTAGTGTATCTACTCAAATATTGAATTACTATATACACATGGAACAATTGTTGAACATATCACAACAATGTGAAATGTTAATCTTTCCTTATCATGACACAACATTATTCAATCACTAGGCCATGCCAACATGGAATCAATTGAATAATGATAACAACAACAGACCAACAAAGCGAATGCATTCAAAGTCGTTGATTAATTGAACATCAAATCATATCCCTGGGCTATTTTTCTAGCATCCAGGCATGTATATGTTAGTTTGCCACCCTCATAATACATATCGGTTTTCATCCGATAACCCTAGAGTCATGTATCCTACACAGGTTGAGTTTCGAAAAGAAATTTTGTGTTGATATAGACATCTTTTGATGATACAGTTTTCGTCACAGTCACGGAGGCATTTGGTATTAAAGTTATAATGATAGTTAAATAATTTAATCAAGTGTGATACTTCCTATGAAACTTGGACAATTTTTTCAAATTCAGAAATCATTTTAGGAATCTTCATTTTAAATGACCAATCATTAGTTTAACAATCCTGGTTTCATCAAACTTCATCCTTTACCATATCAACATTTATTTTAAGTTTTCAGCCGATGCTAGCATGAAAAATGACGTTAACCCATAATGATGGTTCTCCAACTCCTCATTCTATCATTGCTTTTCAATTTTTCGCCACACGTTTTAACATAATAACTTATCTTTAATTTAAATTTTGGTCAGCCCCTATTACATTGTAATCGTAGCACCAAAGATTTTAACATCTTTTTTTGGTAATTCATTTTTTCATAGTTTTTGTTGATATTTCAAAATTCTCTAATATAAAGGTGATAAGTGAAAATACTTTTCATAGAAACTCTTTATCATAAAATTTTTTTATGACCTTTTAGTTTCCAAGTTTTATTTTAAGATAATATAGCCATTCGAAAATTTTGATTTGATTCAAAAAACAAAAATGGTGAAATATCACGATTATCATATTAAAATCATAATAAATTTCAGCCTAAACTTTCCATTAAATAAACTTGAAATCGTAGTATATTGGTTTTTGGCTTATGCCAAATAGCCTTTAAAATATTCAACCGGCTTATACTAAACGGTATCCGCCCTGTCATCGACAAACTGCTTCACCCCAACCAAAATGGCTTCCGCCCTGGAAGATCCACCTCGTCTCATCTATTCGCACTCAAAAGAATCATAGAAGAATTGCGTAACCACAATGTAGAAGCTGTGATAATTTTCATCGATTTCAAAAAAAACATTTGACTCGATAGACCGGTCTAAAATGCTCAAATTCCTTGATGCATATGAAATCCCTCCTGAAATCGTTAATGCAATACAAGTTATGTATGAAAAAACCTTTAGCTTCAATAACTCTAGGTAGAAAAAAATTAATATAAATTCAAGATTAATATAAATTTTGTGAAATTTTAAACTTTAAAAACTCTATCTAGAGTGTAGCAACTCTATGACATTTTGTGTTTTGATTGTTTCGAGTGTTTGAAAGTTTTAAAAAAATCATTTTTTGGTATTATGATATTTTGTGGTAATCAGAAATTTTCAAATTATATTTTCTGTATGTCCTAAATCAAACTTATGAGCCGATATATTTCATTTACTTGAAAACGATTTAAATAAAATAGGAAATAATAAAAATTTATTTAAAAAAAATAGCATTTTTGATAACTTTTAAAACAAAATCCATGAAATTAACATTAAATTATTTTTATCATGACATATATAGTGTTATCGGCACGTTGTTTTCATCAAACAAGATTTAAAGTTATTTTTTAATTTTTAACTTGTTCACAAAAAAGTTTTAGTGTGTGTTTTGTTTAATTAATTATGCATTTCTAGTCTTTAAATTTGAGAAATGAGTGTGTTAAGTGGAAAATTTGAAGAATACGAAAATGTATCCTATGAAGGATTCGATCCAGACACAGTGCCCTCTCTCTATCCTCCATTTCAAAATGGTTTTTTCATAATTAAACTACTATTTATATTTATAAATGAAAAATAAAGTTTTTCATTTATTTAATCCATTTTTGTTCATTGTTATTCTTTTTTAACACCAAAGATGAACAACCAAAAAGTAATCATAAAACACAAATTACTCCTGAAATACCAACCATTACTTTGGATGATGATGATGATGATGAAGTTATTAATGAAAATGATATAGCTATTACTAATGTTGTTGAACATAAGCTGCCAGATTTACTAGGTATAACAGGTATTTCTGAAATAACTGCTGATGATAATCAAGATCCATGTTGCGCAAGTAATGATATTTTTGAAAAACAAGAGGATTCAAAAAACATCAAAATCAACAATAATAAAGAAAGTTTCATAAATACATCTAAAAATGGTGAAGAGAAAAACAGTACAAATTCAAAATGTATCAAAGATGAAAATACATCTATTTTTACTGAGAAATCAAGAAAAAATATTGATGAATCAACAATTGATAGTGATTCTGAATATCGGCGTACTTATAATAAAAAATGTCATGAATTAATAATGCAGAGATGTTGGAGAAAACGAAGAAGGAAAAAAAAGAGAATGAAATCTATTGAAGAAAGGCAAAGTGGTATCATTGTAATAAGCAGTGATGAAAATGATTCAAATGATAATGTCAACTCCACCACATCTTCTGATGATACTGACTTTAAACAACCTTCCAACAAAATGGCAAAGTTTCCTTCTAACAATCTCTCAGCTGCTCACAATAAGGATTGTAAAAATTTTTCACCTAAAGAGACTATAGAAAACATGCAAGAGGATTTGAATGAAGATTCAAATGAGAGTGAAAGCCTCACTAGCACTGACATGAGTTCTGAATTCAGTTTACCAAACAATGTAGATAGTAAAAAAAAGAATTCACTTATAAGTTCCAAACATGATAATGATCAAGCTGAACAAAGTTCGCAAACTACAGAAAATCTAATTAATGGAGCAGAAAATAATTTGAATAATGATATTATGACTTAGAATAATGAATAAAAGTCTTTTTTTATTTATTCATTAATGTGTTTGGGATTTTAGTTTTTTATTTTTATTATTAAATATTGTTTGAAAATCTTTGTTTCAGAAGTTTATACTTTCAAAATTTTCTTCTAATTGTGTCATTGATAAATCTTGTTTCAAGCACTTTTATATAAAAAATTTGAAAATAGAATGTTGATAAATTTATAATTTAACTGTGAAATATTTTTTTATTGTTCAAAAAACCGATTGTGATTTATGATGTAACGATTTTCTATTATAGGAAAACTAAATTTGAGAAAATTGTTTCAATAAACATAATCAATGTGCTCAATATTCGTTTCAGGTGGTGTCTATTAAGCAAATATATCAAGGTCTTATGGAAAGTCATTTTCAATGTAGGGTCTTGTGGTAACAGTGTTTAGCCGAGGAAAAAGCCTCTTGTCATTTTGAGCTGCATGGTGCTTCAGTGAAAGTATTACTCCTTTTAAAAAGTACCTTTCAAGGTTGAGCTTAATCGTCTCATCTTTAGAACTTCTAAGATTTAAAGTGTTTTGTTTCTTTAGTTCTCTCATTTTTTTGTTCTCATTTCTTGTTACATTCAGTGTGCCTTCCATACTTTCCATCTATCGAACGTTTTGAAAGTTTTAACAACTGCTTAAAGATTTAATTGAATAATATTGAAAAAACTCTCATAAAAATACCTTGTTTTCCAGTTCATGTAGTTTTTTCAACTCATCATTATTTTTATTGATAAAAGCTTCAGCTAATTGTTTAAAGTCGTCGCTTTCACTTCCTAATTGACTTTGCAAATACCTTAACATTTGTCGCCTCTCATTTTTCAAGTTTTCACATTCCTTTTCTTTGTTTATTCTTTTTTTGTTTCCTTCTATCAAATATGACAAAATTTTTGCAAGCTTTTCATGATTCTCTGTTGCTAGGTTTTGAATTATTTCTTTTCTTTCCAAACCTTCATAACCATCAAGATTTTTTTCAAATTCATAAAACGCTTCTTGTTCTGCTTTACTTGTTCCAGAAACTTCTCGTTCATTCATTAATTTCATGTATGAATTTTCATTGGAATCCATTGAAGAGCTTTTTCCCAGTGAGTACTTTTCATCCTCATTAAGGAAAATTTCCGAAAATCTTAAAGTTTCTAAAGCACCGTTATTCAAAACTTCTATGTTTTCATCATATAATTTTAGTCTCTCTTCCAGTTTTTTAATAGTGTTTTCTGATTTCATGTTAATTTGGTGCTGAATCTGAAAAATTGAAGTTTTTATTAAGTTTCACAGAGTTATTCATAGGATAAAACGTAAAACGACATATTAAAAATTAAAAAGTTACTTTCAGCTTTTCTTTATAGTTCTTCCTATCTTCGTCCATTTGTTTTCCTCTGCATTTAAGGCGTTCTCGTAATTCTCGGATCATTTGCTCATTCTCAATATTCACCTAAATCATCATTGTCGTTATTAGTGTTACAAACCAGTTTCTAACAACTTTTTTAAGCAAATGTTTCAACTAGATTGTAAATAACATAAAGAAAATCGAAATTTAGAAGCAACAATAAATAACGTTAAATCTCAAATTGGGTAAAAAGCTGTTTTCAAGCTTGTTACTTTATTGAGCTGGATGATCTTTTGTTCTTTTTTCTCCAAGTTGAGCAACAAAGCCCAAGAATCATTAATCCTGCTACTTGACTGCCCATGATAACTTTTACTTCTTTCCAAAACTTTTTGCTTTATGCTTTCGTCTTCCTCATTCTTGTCGGTGTAATTTAAAGCGATCAAACATATTTCAAACATTTTTATATCATGAAAATTTTTACAAAGATTTTTATATTACTAATAGTTTATATGAAAAATAATTCGATTAAATACCTCGTAAAACTCAGAACAATTTTCTTCTTCTTTCGGGTTTTTTTCATAGTAACCAGATTCTATTTTTACTTTTTCTGCAATCAATATATTGAAAACTTCATTGTGTTTAAGAAAGATAGATGAGCAGTCACTAATATCAAAAATATAAAAAAACTTTAATGCTAGATAAATAGATCAATTTGATGAAAAAGATAAAAATGCGAAAGGAAAAAATAATTAAAAGCTAGTATATGTTATACATAGGTTAAATTTTCTAAAGGTCACAAACCAGCTTCGTTTTCTAGTAGTTCATATAATTCAATTTGTCCACCGTCTTTCAAACTCCTACTGAAACTGTACACATACCTTTCGCCATATATTAACAACAGGTCCACAATGGCATGGTTTAAATCTTTCCTTTGATTGTATGTAGACTGTTGGTTTATTTCATAACATCGGGTTAACAAAAAATCATTTATAAAAAATCTGAAAATTTTCATATGATGGCTTGAAATATTTTTTGAGTTTTTATTTCTATTTGTTTTCTATTTTGGAATATGGTTCGTAAATAACATGACAAAATGACAAAGAGCGTTTGTTATTTCATTGATTTCTAACGTTCTTTTTCACTATTTATGTGTTTTGCTTTGAAAATATACTTCAAGCTTTATTGATTATCTTTGTATCAATGCCACCTTAGAATGATAAATTTATAGACATTTTCTTTTCAATAACACAATAAAACGTAATTTTTCAATATTCTTTGCACCCAAACTGGAAATCTTTTCAAGGTTCATATTATTAATGACATAATGTTTAATCTACCAAATTATTACACTATAATAAAACAAATAATTTTCTACTCACATCTTATTTTACATTGATATAAATTTTTACGTTAATTAATAATCTGATTTACTTTAAGGTTTTGAATAATCTCATCAGAGAGAATATCTCTAGCTTTGAACGATTGGAAGAGTTCTGTGCAAGGGATCAGTTTTACTTGGAACGTTATTTGATTTTTCCTCATACTTTCCACATATGGCTGATGCCCTATTAAAAGTTACAATTTTAAATGAACTTAAAAGCTAAAATTTTGAATTTAAATTTTTATTCTTCAAAAATTTCACTTATTTTTTATTGTTCAAAACAATCGTAAAAATTCAAGTGCAAACCCGCTTTAATTATGTATTCGGAGTCCTTAGTGTCATGTCTGATATTACCGCAATTGATGTTGCCACAGCAATCTTGGTCGCACTGTTTGTACTTGGTGTAATAATCTATCTGCTCTTGCTCATTATCATTTAACCTCAAGCTTTTTTCAAATGATCTTTTGTTACTGCGATCCGTACAAAACTTAGTAACGTCTCTGGTCAGGCTTCTTTTAGTCTTTTCTCCATGACAACGACAACGCCAGCACACGTCACGTTTTGAGTATTCGAGGACGTTTTGATAGTCATTATGGTAGAGCCAGCATTTACTACAACATTCGGACGTCATTGAGAGTGCTTAGGAGTTAAAAGGTATTGAAAAAGAACAAGTTTAATGTTTGTCAGGCGCTATAAAAAACAGTAACTTTCTGATTTTTTCCAATGTTCAATTGAAATTGGTCTGATTGGAAGAACAAACAACTGAATTATGAACCGGTGGTAAAGGATGACTTAATTTAAACTTCGAATTCTCGCCAGACTCTTGAATTAGACATCACAAAAATTCTTGTTCAAAGCGGAATTTATTTAAACCGTTCAT